>JARQOC010000002.1:359069213-359449213 GCA_033576535.1 Allobates femoralis
CTACACTTCCGAATGTCCCCTAGATGGTCACCCACACGGCGTCTGAACTCCCTGATAGTCTTCCCCACGTAGTCCAGTCCACATGCACGCGTGGCTACGTAGATTACACGTCTTGCAGTTAGCAAAATCACGCAAGAAGAAAGTTCTACCATTGGCCGCACTTCTAACAGACTTGCATGGTGCCATGTATCCGCAAAAGAGCAGTCACCGCATCTGTAGAACCCTATAGGTCTACTCCCCAACCAGGTGGATCCATTGGTTGGTGCCTTATAATGGCTATGCACAAGTCTGTCTTTTAGCGACCTCCCTCTCCTATATGTGACACTGGGTGATGAAGAAACACTCCCCTTCAAATCGGGGTCCGAAGTTAGAATATCCCAGTATCTGCGCAACACCGTCATGATTTTCCTATTCTGGCAGTCAAAAGTCCCAATGAGCCTGGTCACACCCGAGTCCTCTTTTGGGCGTTTACCACACTTCAGTAGCAGAGCCTCACGGCTCTTCTGCTCAGCATGCGTGCGTGCTCCCTGTAACACAGAATGTGGGTAACCTCGCTGCACAAAGCATCTTGTCAGATCGTCAGCCTGAACCCGAAAGTCTGACATCCCTGAACAGTTCCTTCTCAGTCTTAGATATTGCCCCTTTGGAATGCCTTTCTTCAGGGGTGCCGGATGGTGGCTCTCCCACCTTAACAGGCTATTAGTCGATGTTGGTTTTCAATAGGTCTTGGTAGATATAGACCCATCTCCCTCTTTATGAATATACACATCAAGAAAGGGGAGTCCTGAAGGGTTGCTCTCAGACGTAAACTGGAGACCGATATCATTGCGGTTCAGACACTTTACGAATTCTGCAAAACTCCCATCGGGGCCAGACCACAACAGAAACACGTCGTCAATGTATCTGGCCCAGAGGGTAATATGAGATTCCCACCAATTTGTGCCATCTCTAAACACAATGGTTTCCTCCCACCAGCCCAGGAAGAGATTAGCGTACGACGGGGCGCAGGAGCTCCCCATCGCCGTCCCCTGAGCTGGTGGAAGTACTTCCTGTCAAAAAGAAATGTGTTATGATGAAGCACAAATCTTAAGAGATCAATTACAAACGTATTGTGACTACGGCATATAGTCGCTCTTGTGTTGAGATAGTACTCCACAGCACGCACTCCCAGATCGTGAGGAATACTACTATATAATGCCTCAACGTCGATTGAGGCCAGTATGGTATCCTGCCCAATATGGACCCCATCGAGTTTTTTCAGCAGATCCGCGGTGTCCCTCGTGTAGGACGAGAGGCTTGTCACAAACGGGCGCAGAATAGTGTCCACGTAGATACCTGCGTTCTGAGTACAGGAGTCTACGCTGGAGACAATTGGTCTCCCCTTCAAGACCTCCAACCCCTTATGCACCTTCGGAAGGGCATAAAAGGTCGGGGTCACAGGATGGACTGGATTGATGAAATCGAATTCACTTTTTGTAATGAGGCCTCCTTCTCTGGCATACTCTAGAATGACCGACAGTTCTACCACATATCCTCCAACAGGGTTCGAAGGCAGAACCTCATACGCAGAGCGATCATTGAGAATCCGATAGCACATCTCACGATACTTATCGTGATCCATCAATACAATATTCCCGCCTTTGTCAGATGGTTTTATGACAAGACCCTGTTCCTTCTCGAGAGTGGAAAGGGTCTCCTCTTCCGCCTCACTAAGATTGTTGATATTCCATTTCAACTTCCTGCAGAACAGATTCAGATCTTTTACCCAGCCAAAGCAGTTGAATCTGCCTGTCGGGACAAATGAAAGACCTTTTCTGAGGACACTGTACTCATGAAGACTCAACTGGTAGGAAGACAGGTTAATGATCTGCCCTCCATCCAGCTGTGTCACTGTTGTATCTGTGATACGCCACCCCTGCTTCTCAGCGGGTAGTCTCTCGGAACCTGTCCCCCTAAAAAAGGAGTACCGGGGATACAGGGTAAAGACGGTCCAGAGGGCAAAAAGATACCAGTAGCTCCACCCGAACCACCCCCACCTCCTCCCACCTGACCAAACCGATTTTGTGGTATGACTGAATTCTGGGGTATTACGGGATAATTTTGAGTACTGGAACCTTGGGGTGCCGGTGGGTGTTGAGGTAACGTAGGCACGTGTGGTGAGGGTTGACCTGGGTTGCCATGGGAGCCTTGGGGACCACCGGTGCCCCATCTCCCTCCTCTCTGTCTCCTCCGCCTCCCCCTGCCTCTACCACCACCACCTCCTGCTCCTCCTCTTGGGCCCTCTGGATCAGAATCCCCTTCTGACGATGACCCCTTAGGCTTCTCCCTAAAAAATGAGTAGGCGAGATTATCTGAAAACTCTTTGAAGTCTCTCTGGAATTGGAGATGCTTCCGCTCTTTCAAGAATCCTTGGTATTTCTCCAGGGAATTCTGCAGAGTGCTCTCCCGTCTGTTAAAAAAAGGTCAGTTCTAGACATCAAGATGTTTTCAATCCCCTGGTTCAGTTTAATCGCCGCCGCCTCAAAAATTTTCCTCTCTTCATGCAGTAAGATACTCATGAAGCGGAGGGAGGAACCCACCGACTCCTTCTTCCACAACTGCAGGAGTTCAGGACTCGCTGTTCGTGGAGATGGACAAATATTAATCCGTAGGCCTTTAGGAACTATGCTGTGTTTGAGATAGTTCTCAAGGGTTTTTATCTCCCACCAGGACCTGGTGTATTCCTTGTACAGTATATATAGATCATTAAACTGTACTTTAAGAGAAACGATCCCTGTCACACCGTCCGGGTTTACAGTGGTGCAGAATGCCTGATTGGCGTCCTCCGTCCAGGAGGCTGAGTTTACTGGACCTGACAATAAACTGGCCATATAAAGTAGACAAATATTAATATTGATTTCCCAGGAATTATAAACTGTAAATCATAAACATTATTCCTGTTAAAAAGATATAGTTTATTAAGCACGTATGCTAAATCCCCATCAAAACCCGTTGAAAACTGGGTGCACAGGTGATAGTAAGGAAGGAAGGGGCTGCCCCTATAAATCAAATACCTCCCTCCTTACCCTACCTGCCAGCGGGGGTCGGCGCCCTTAATTCGATATGGCGCCCCCACTCCTCGTCGGCTTATCCTCCACTCACCCTAGGCTCACCCTATAAGGAGGAAGGTGGTGCTCCCCACCCTAGGGTGATATCTATGGGTTGGATAGTTTATACCAGTGTCCAAGTATTAGAAGGAACTGTGCCTCGTGGCTAAGTACTCATCTAGCACGGTAGATAGAAAAGTGGCTAGAAACCAGACTATCCCACTATCTCTTAGTAACTGGCTATCTGCCCGCCTCAGTTGATAATATAGATAGTGCAGTCACATATACTCTATGAGGGATCCTGGTAAAGTACTTAGCTGTGCTACAGGGTCACAGGTCACTGTCACGCGTTTCTCATCATCAGGAGGCCTGATAAGTTGGTTCCATTACTGTGGATTCAGCAAGTGCCCACAGTGTTGATCTGATAGAGGGAGGAGCCACTGTGTTAGCTGTCGCTCCTTTATATCTGATCTGGGTGTGAGGCCACCTCCCCTCACCAAACACTTCCTGTACCAGTCGTCCCCAATGATAAACACTAATACTGGCATATAGCCGCCCCACCGGGGGATCAGAGCAACCAGTACAGTCAATATAGTTATATTCTGGTCGCTTGATGATGTTAGTCCTTTCCCCCTAATGTCAGATCCTTCCTTCCCCCCTGTTATGGGCTACCCTGAGGAAGGTGCAAGGCTTGCACTGAAACGCGTTGGTGAGAGGTCGACTAAAGGAGCAGCACATACAAGCATTGTTTTCTTTTGCATCATTTCGGGCAAAAGCGCAGACTGAAGACACCACTCCGGTTTGGTTTTCTGAATCGCTTCCCACGGTGCACGTCCTGCGGCAGCGGTAACTCAGGCACACAAGCCGGTTGTGGGTGATCACAACCTGACTAGGTGAGCAAGCAACTTGTGAGGACACCTTTACTTGTCATAAGTGATAAGGCACAATCTTCGCCTCTTTGTCTCCTTGTTTATTTTTAGACCATTTTAAAAAACTGCACCCCTCAAGCTACTCAAAACAACATTCAAGAAAATTCAGGTGCTTCACAGAAACTAAAGCAACATGGAAGGAAAAAATGGACATTTTAATTTTTACAACAAAAATGTTCCTTTAGCCTCAATTCTTTCATGTTCACATGGGCAACAGGATAAAATGGATCCTGAAATTTGCTAGGCAATTTCTCCTAAGTATACCGATACTTCATATGTGCTCATAAACCACTGTTTGGGCGCACGACAGGGCTCAGAAGGGATGGAGCGCAATTTGATTTTTGGAGCTAATTTTCCATTCAAAAAGTCAAATGGCGTCCTTCCCTTCTGAGTCCTGCCGTGCGCCCAAACAGTGGTTTATGACCACATATGAGGTATCAGTGTACTCAGGAGAAATTGCCCAACAAATTTTAGGGTGCATTTTATCCTGTTGCCCATGTGAAATGAAAAAATTGAGGCTAAAAGAAAATTACTTTTTCATTTTTACAGATCAATTTGTTCTTAGTGCTCTGTTGGTTCAGAGTGCTCAATATACATCTAGATAAGTTCCTTGGAGCGTCTAGTTTCCAAAATAGGGTCACTTGTGGGGGAGCTTCAATGTTTAGGCACACAGTAGCTTTCCAAATGCGTCATGGTGTCCGCTTACAATTTGGAAAATTAGCTCAAATTGTTAGCGGACACCATGTCGAGTTTGGAGAGACCCTGTATGCCTAAACATTGGAGCTCCCCCACAAGTGACCCCAGTGCGAATCTCACCCCCGCATTCCCCCTCCCCAGGGAACGCATGTTGAGGAGTTCTCTGTGCGGGGGGATGCGGAGTTGCGAATCGCACTCCCCGCAGCCCGCTGTGTAGCTGGTAACCAGTAAACACAGCGGGTTGCTAGGAACCGCGTTCCCCGCTCTCCCGCATGCGGGGAACATGCGGAGGCTGAGAACATTTCTAAGTTCCCTGCTGGATTCGCAGGGAACTCAAATTCTCTCAAATGTGAACCTAGCCTTAAAAAGATAGTCAGGAAATAAAAATAGGTAATTTGAAAAATCTAACCTAAAGACAGCTCAGAGTCCGAATCCGGTTGAAGGAATATGTCTTCTCCATCTGAGTCAGAAGGGTTGGTGTTGCTCAGGGTCAGTTCCAATGCCTGTTGAATGGTGTGCCTTCTCTGCATTTTGTTTCTTGTGAACAAAATAGGTGAAGCAGTCACCTATTTATCCCCCACAGCACAAAAGGCTGCATGCAAATTTGCTAAGGTGTTAGTAACCTTATGCATATCCCCTGCACAACAATGCAGATGGGGTGTGGGCAGACACACTCAGGAACAGCTTACATTATTTTGTTTACTCTCTCTTACAAGACTGTGGCGCCCCTGCGGCTAGGCGCCACAGAGTGGTATTGCATTTGTCATCTATATGTAATATTGTAAGTTGCTAGGTTAGGATTTACATCTTATGGAGTCTATTTTTACACTCACTTAGGACCGCACCACTTAGAATAGGGGGAACTGGTAATATAGTAGTTCCACAGTGTGGGGGCAGAGCTTAGGATAGAGTAGAGTGACAGTTGACAGTTTACCTCAGATGGTACTGGCAAGGCAGACAGAGTGGTCAGGCCTGGCAGCCCAGCTGAGTGGAGGGTACCCCATCTTTATGTGGGGACCCAGGACAGAAGGCAACGGGCCAGGGCTGGTAGGAGCCAGCTGGTCATGTTGAGGGGACACCGGTGACACGGACAACCGAGGCAGCCAGGAGTTCATCCCTGACTGCAAAGCCGATGAGCTGCAGGCCCAACAGGACTGGGTTGCTGACAGCGCCACAAAGGTACCTCTCCCCTCAGGACTGAAAACCGGTTCAGGACACTAGAAAAAACTAAAAGGGACAGACGTATACTGCGGTACTGGAAAGGAGCCTCTTTACTCTTTGTCCGGGTTGCCTTATCCAGAACAGGTAGTGGACAGACCTTATCTTCTAGATACAGACCGTAGGACTGGCGGGGGAGCTCTTCAAAGGTGGTGAAAGACTGAAAGAACTAGAGTCAGAAAGAAAGTAGTAAACCCTGAAAGACAGAGAAAGGACATCTAGAGACTCCATAAGAGAAATCCTGAGTTGGCAACAACACCCTAAAACCAAACTGTACCGTGTTTTGTTATGCCATCAGCCGATACCGAGTAAAACAGAGTTAAACTGGAAATGGTTTCTGTTATTCTTCCTGCCGCAGCCCGGAGGGCTTAACATCATCAACATCATCAGCAGAAGGGGTAAGAACTGCACCACCATTACCATCACTGTCCTCCCTCACCGTCTCACCACAAAAGCTGCCCTGAGGTAAAGCTCCACCTGTGGGGAGCTGCACCACACTTAGCTGCCTCATCCATAACCTCAGTGGCCGGCTGGCAGCGCCGGTACCATCTTACCGGACTCTACAGGTGGCATCAAGTTCCCCTGTAAATAACCCTTTTAACCCTCACCGTTTACCATGAACATCTGGTATACTTGATCGCCAGGGCACGGCACTGGGGTCCCGACCATCCGTGACTCCCCACACAGTAGCTCGGGTGTCCGAGTCCCTCACCCACCCTAGCTTTGGTTGAATCAAATTGGCGTCGACGAACAGGACGAACCAGCCTGGTATCTACCAGGTGAAGTGTGCCTAAGGGACTTTATTACTAACTAACTGTGTGGATTACAAAAACTGAGCCGAGCCGCCATTAGACCGCCTCACAAATTTGAACTGCATCACAGCAGGAGAAAGAGCGGGAAGATAAGCCCCACCCCCTCTGTCCCTCCGCTCTGCCGAGGAGTGACGAAGGTAGTGGCGGGCTCCGGAAAAGCCCGAAAGACTTGCCCATAGGAACTTCGTGGTGGGCGGGCTTAAAAGTGCAAAAACAACTATGTGCCGGCCCAGGGGCGTGCCTCGGCCCCTCAACAAACATGGGCCATTCAAGAGGCGTCAAAAAGTCTCCCCGCCCCCATTGCTCTCAATCAACCAAGGGGGCGGGTCGAGCACTGCAACGGAGGATCCAGCGAGCATGGAGCCTGGAAGAGGGAAGACTGTCGAACCGGAAAGCCTGATCTGGTTCTCCGAAGAGCCCGACATGACTGGGGATGAGGACCGAGGGGAAGGAACAGTCGGCGACGCAGAGGTGTCCGGGCCCCGCGAGCTATGGTGGGCCGTTCACCTGGAACAGCAACAAAACCGGGTCGGTATGGAGATGAAGCGATGTGAATACCAGCCTCCAACCCCGACCCCACACTCCTGGCAACCTGTCGGGAGGCACCAGTTCCAGGATGACACGAAAGGCAACATCATCATCTGCAAGCGCCATACAGGACTCCGGGTGTGGTATATGATCTGAATTAGCAGGGGCAAGGAGTAGTAAATAGACCTGGTATCATATATCAGTGTAAATAGTTAAATGCCTTTTCTTTTGTAGCACTACTATAGTGTAAATTGTGCCTCTTTAAAAATGAGTGTTTTGCATAGCCTTGTTTTTTTGCAGCAAATGAATAGCCGTGCATGAACGTAAATGTACGGTATGTTTTTTTTTTTTTCCTAAAGCCTGATGAGCATTAATCAGAGACATGTTACCTGGTCCCTGTTGGACCGATAAGGACTAGACTATAGTCAGAGTTTTCAAAGTTAAAGTACCGTTACAAGAAGTGATCCACCTGCAAAGGAAGAATATAAGTGAACGCAAAAATTTTATTACATGTTTGAAAGTTACCCGGTTAACCAGTTAATAGAAATGTTCATTGTTATATGTAAAATGCATTTTATTCCAGGTTTGGTTTAACACCCGCAGATGGGTGTGTTTCACCAAGGGGTGTGTGGCGCCCCTGCAGCTAGGCGCCACAGAGTGGTATTGCATTTGTCTTCTATATGTAATATTATTGTAAGTTGCTGGGTTAGGATTTAAATCTTATGGAGTCTATTTTTACACTCACTTAGGACCGCACCACTTAGAATAGGGGGAACTGGTAATATAGTAGGTTCCACAGTGTGGGGGCGGAGCTTAGGATAGAGTAGAGTGACAGTTGACAGTTTACCTCAGACGGTACTGGGAAGGCAGACAGAGTGGTCAGGCCTGGCAGCCCAGCTGAGTGGAGGGTACCCCATCTTTATGTGGGGACCCAGGACAGAAGGCAATGGGCCAGGGCTGGTAGGAGCCAGCTAGTCATGTTGAGGGGATACCGGTGACACGGACAACCGAGGCAGTCAGGAGTTCATCCCTGACTGCAAAGCCGATGAGCTGCAGGCCCAACAGGACTTGGGTTACTGACAGCGCCACAAAGGTACCTCTCCCCTCAGGACTGAAAACCGGTTCAAGACACTAGAAGAAACTAAAAGGGACAGACATATACTGCGGTACAGGAAAGGAGCCTCTTTACTCTTTGTCCGGGTTGCCTTATCCAGACCGGGTAGTGGACAGACCTTATCTTCTAGATACAGACCGTAGGACTGGCGGGGGAGCTCTTCAAAGGTGGTGAAAGACTGAAAGAACTAGAGTCAGAAAGAAAGTAGTAAACCCTGAAAGACAGAGAAAGGACATCTAGAGACTCCATAAGAGAAATCCTGAGTTGGCAACAAAACCCTAAAACCAAACTGTACCGTGTTTTGTTATGCCATCAGCCGGTACCGAGTAAAACAGAGTTAAACTGGAAATGGTTTCTGTTATTCTTCCTGCCGCAGCCCGGAGGGCTTAACATCATCAACATCATCAGCAGAAGGGGTAAGAACTGCACCACCATTACCATCACTGTCCTCCCTCATCGTCTCACCACAATAGCTGCCCTGAGGTAAAGCTCCACCTGTGGGGAGCTGCACCACAATTAGCTGCCTCCACCATCACCTCAGTGGCCGGCTGGCAGCGCCGGTACCATCTTACCGGACTCTACAGGTGGCGTCGCGTTCCCCTGTTAATAACCCCTTTAACCTCCACCGTTTACCATCAACATCTGGTATAGTTGATCGCCAGGGCACGGCACCGGGGTCCCGACCATCCGTGACTCCCCACACAGTAACCCCGGTGTCCGAGTCCTTCACCCACCCTAGCTCTGGTTGAATCAAGACCTTTGTTGAGGTGGATCAACACAATTGCCCCCTGCAGATTCCTCAGGCAATGGCCACATTTACAAATGAAAGGATGCTAATTGGAGCCATCAGAGTTGTCAGTTTGGACTAAGGGTAATTTGACCCTCTTTCGGGACTTCACGGGGGAGCTCGAAATTTCTGGGACTTCTAGTGCTAATTTGTGAAGCACTAATTTAAAAAAAAATGACGTAGGGGCTCCGCCATATTTTTGGTCTAGTCAAGTACAACTTGGCCGCTACGGACTGCCACCAACCCCTAGCTGCTTTGTTGTATCTGGCTGGCAACCAAAAATACAGCAAAGCCCATTTTTTTTTATTTCTAGAACTAATTCTAGAAACAAAATGACGTGGGGCTCCGCCATATTTTTGTTCCAGCCAAGTACAACTAGGCAACTGGGGGCTGGAATCCTCAGCATGGAGAGGCGTTCTGGGCCCCCTATGCTGTGAATTGCAGTCCGCAGCCGCCCCAGAAAATGGCGCATTCATTGAAGCACCATTTTCTGGCACTGTACCAAGGCTCTTCCAGTTGCCCTTGTGCCGGTGGCAAACTGGGTAATAAAGAGATTAATGCCAGCTTTTTTATTGGCAGCTGGCACTAAGCCCGAGATTCATAATGTCGGGCCAATGTTAGACCTGGCAATTAGGAATCTCTAATAAATAGTCCAAAAATACACCACACAAAAATTTTATGAAAAATCTTTTTTATTAAAAACAATGACACAACGAAGTTCAACGCTCAATCTCATTGCTAAGTCAGAGATCCACAACAAGTTCCTCTTGTTCGCATCTCTAATTCACAGATGATGCAGCAAGTGGATCAAGTTTCCTCTGTTGCAGTCTCTGATGATATTATGTGCATGTTAGCACATCATTGCCATACAGTGCACAATCACTGTGACCCCAGAGACTACAACAAGGGAACACTTGATCCCTTGTTGTAGTCTTTGGGGTCACATGGATTGTGCACTTAATGGCAATTATCTTCCATACAGTGCACAATCGCCATGACTCCAAAGACTACAACAAGGGATCAAGTGTCCCCTTGCTGTAGTCTCTGGGTGATCAGTTGCCATGCTGATTGGCTCCTCTGCAGGGAGATGCAGAGCGGCCCTCTCTTACTGCTGGTAAGTCTCTCACCCATATGGCAAGCAGCCTGAGCTCTTCTCTGGCACCACTCCTCCTGGTGACTGTCTCTGAGCTCTTGGGTCCTGCTGTGTCTCCAGGTTCTTTGTTGTAGGAAATGTGGAATTTCCCATCCTTCAGTTTTGGCTGCTGGGTCTTAAGTACCCGCACAACCTCAGACTCCGGTGTCTGTTTCTGGCGCTCTGCTCTGGGGTGAGTCGGCAACTGGCTCCGCTTTCCAGGTCTTCTTCTCTCGTTCCTCAGACCCTCTCCAACTGGTCCCTCACACTTGCTGCTCTCTATCCTGGGACAAGCTCCTCCGGCTCCAATCCCCAGGACCTCTGTACTGTTCTTCCTATCAGAATGAGTACTCACTGACTTCTTGACTGACAGCCTAACCTCTACCCAGGCTGGAATTTATAGGGGAGCTCCCCTGAATCCATTTCTCGAGCTCCCCCTTAAGGCATGGAGTCAGGAAAAGTGTTGCATGCTGTGGGATTACCTGATGTGGATACCCCTTCTTGCTTCCAAGCATGACATTATCCCCTGAGGGAGGCAATGCCATTGTGGCAACTGGACTTCGGGGTGCCACGCTCCCCCCTAGTTAATCTCAGTACTCCTTGACTGAGGAAATAATTTTAAGAAATAACAATAGAATAATGTACTAAGTGTTAAAAAGGAAAAATTACAAAAACAATAAAAAAGGAAAAACAAAGTCACTACGGCGCTTAGTCCTTACACCGTTGTCCAAGAATTATCTCTTTCCGAGTATCAGGATTAATAGTGAAATTTATACAAGATTGTCCTGACCACACCCAGTCCAATATCCATGTTTAAATTAAATATTCAAGAATGCTCAAAAGTTCATACAGTAAGTCATGGTACGCTTGATGCTTGCTTACTTACATAGTTACATGAAAACAAAACATAATTACATTTTAACCTCGTTAAATTTGCTCAGTTAACTAACAATTCTTGTAACGTGGTGCGATCTGATCTCTGATAATCTGCTGTGGTCTCTAGTGTCTTCTGCTGGTGTTATGGGTACAGTAGTCGCTATTCTATGTTTGGACCTACGTAGCATGGGACAGAGTGTTGTCTTAGACTCACCAAGGGATTGACAGATTCGCCACTAGCAGGGAGTCAACTTTCCTGTTCCACTGCGGGTGTGGGAATTTGGCTAGAGCTGGTGGTTCTTCAGGTCTTTTTTGAGTCTCAACTGATTCAGGTATGACAGACTGGGGAAAGGTCAATACGAGTACTACGATTGCTCTATTCACTTGTGTCCATGACTTAGGAAAGTCTCCAAGAACAGTATGAATCAGCTCTTCCTCTTTTCCTAGGTGCTGAGGGGTGTCTTGGACTTCCTCTCTGTCTCTTAATTGGTCAGGGCATTTCTTTAGATGATCTCTTGAAACTGCCGATGAGGTCTCTCCTCCATCCTTACTGATAAGACAAACTTTGGTGTTGCCAAAATTCAAAGGCAATACAGTGTATGGCTCTGCCTCCCACTGGTCATCCAGTCTATGTATCCTTCTTTTTCTCTTTAAAACTTGCTCTCCAGGTGTTAAGGGAACTGCAGGTGTGTTTGTGTTTTATATGCTCTCTCTTGCCTTTCCCTTGCTTGAGACATACTTCTCTCTATGCACTCTTTCACTTTACGGTACTGCTGTTGCCATTCGATATCCCAATCTGCATCTGGTGGGTTTGTCTCAGGTGTTAGGACTCCCATGTCTAGATCAATGGGCATCTTGCCAGGTCTTGCTCTCATCAGGTAGGCAGAAGTATGATTGTATAAGTCCACTAAATCTGGCAACTTTTCTGGCTACATACTTCTTCCAGTGGCAGTGTCTAATACAGGTCTATTACTACCTGATTCATCTTCTCACACAGGCCATTGGTCTGTGGGTGGTACGGCATTGTTCTGATTTTCTTGCAGCTATACAAGTTGCAAAACTCCTGGAACACCTCTGTCTCGAACGCTGGACCTTGATCAGTGAGAACCTGTTCAGGATAGCCATGGGGTCTGCACAAATGAGCTTAAAAGGCTCTAGCCGCTGCCTTCGCTGTTAGGCCTTTCACTGGTACTACTACCAAGAAACAGGAATAGTGATCTATGATGGTGAGGGATTAGACGTAGCCCGACTGGCTTGGGGTCAGCTTCACATGGTCCAAGGCTACGAGTTCAAGTTGTTGCCTAATGATTATAGGCTGTAGAGGAGCTCTCTGGCTGTCATGATCCTTTCTCCGCAGGTTGCACAGGCCACAGTCTCTGCATCATTTCTCGATGGCCTTCCTCATGCCAACCCAGTAGTATCGTTCACGCAATAGAAATTCCAGCTTCTTCCTCCTGAAGTGCCCTGATTCATTGCGGTACACTTTTAAGACCATCTGGACATCTCTCTTCGGGACCACTTTCTGCCAGACCAGTTCATGGGTTCGTGCATTGATGTGCCACCTGCACAGCTTACCCCCATAGATGAATAATTTACTCTTTTCTCTCCACAACTCTTCTGTCTCTTGCAGAGCATCTGGGCTCGGGTGTGAGTCGGCTTGTGTCAACAACTCCTTGACTAAGCGGATGGCTGAGTCGCTATCTTGCGTCTCTGCCCAACCTTGTTGTGGCTATGGGTTGAATGTGGCTTCTTGCATGACAGGCCGCTTGTCTCTCACACTTTGGAAACACTGGGATGCCCTGCGGTGGTGAAAAGCTGGTAGATTTATCTTTTACAGCTCCTCCGGGTCTTCTACCGCATCTGGCTAGTTGGGCATCCTTGACAGCGCATTGGCATTTGTGTTCTTATGCCCTGCCGATACTTGATGGTAAAGTTGTAATTGGACAACCTGGCCATCCAACGCTGTTCCAGTGCACCTAACTTCGCGGCTATTAAATGGGGCAGAGGATTATTTTCCCTATAGATGGTAAACTTTCACAAAGTCAGGTAATGTTTAAAGCATTCAGTTACAGCTCCGACTATGGCAAGGAACTCTAGTTTGAAGGAGATCAATTTGTCGGGGTTCCTTTCTGTAGGATGGAGCTTCCTGCTGGCATAGGCACTCTCTCCTTGTCTCTCTGCACCTGGGATAACATGGCTCCCAATTCCACGTTGCTTGCATCTCTGTAAAGCACACATGGTTGCCCATAGTCAGGGTAGGCCAAGGATCTCGTCTCCCGTAAGCGCCCACTTCAGCTGTGTGAAGGAATCTTCTACTCTGCTGTCCCATTTGAACAGATGACTCAAGTTCTTGGCCTTCTTGGACTGGCTTACCAGAAGGTCTTGCTTAGATGCTGCTATCTTTGTGAAGCCCTTCATAAACCTCCGGTAGTAGCCTACCTATCCCAGGAACTATCGTACTTCTTTGATGGTAGTCGGCATCAGCCAGTCCCTGATTATGGTGACCTTATCAGGGTCTAGTGCCACACCTTCAGTGCTGACCATGTGTTCTATGTACTGTGCCCTGGGCTTCAGGAAGTGGCCTTGGACGGCTTCATTTTCAGGCCAAAATTGGATAATGCCTCGAATACTTCAGTCAGGTGCTTCTGATGGTCTTCATAAGTCTTTGAGTAGACTATTACATCATTCAGGTACAATAACACGGTTTCAAAGTTTCTATGCCTCAGGCAGCACTCTATAAACCTCTGAAATGTTCCCAGTGCATTGCAGAGTCCAAACGGCATGCAATTAAACTCACAGAGGCCCATCGGTGTCATGAACGAGGTCTTTTCTCTGTCTGCTTCTGCCACGGGAACCTGACAATACCCACTGCTGAGATCTAAGGTGGAAAAATAGTTAGCAGTTCTCAGTGCAGCTAATAACTCTTCAATTCTGGGTAATGGGTAAGCATTCTTATGTGTAATTACGATTAAAGGGATCCTGTCACCTCCAAAATGCCACCTAAGCTAGCAAAACATGTCCCTGCAGCATCCCATCACTAATCTCACACTTCTTTTGTCTCCTAAAAGCATCCAGTGAAAGTGCATAAAAATGTTTTAATAATTACTCATTAGTGATTATAATTAGCAGGGGCTATATTCTTTAGCCCCTAGGGCGGGCTGTTTTGCAGCCTGAATGATCCACCCTCTCTCTGTCTGTACTGCTGTGATGTGGAGCTGAAGGCAGGACTAATGATTTGCATTCTGTGAGTGATAGAGAGGGGGGAGGGTAAAGCCTGCACAAGCAGAGCACACAGACAGAGAGAGGGTGGATCCTGGAACTTGCAAAACAGCCCGCCCTGGTGACTAAAGATTATAGCCCCTGCTAATCATAATGAGTAAGTATTAATGAGTACATAATGAGTAAGTATTAAAACGTGTTTATGCACTTTCACAGGATGCTTTTAGGATACAAAAGGAGTGTGAGATTAGTGATAATATGCTGCAGGGACATGTTTTGCTAGCTTAGGAGGCGTTTTGCAGGTGACAGGATCCCTTTAATATGCCTGTAGTCAACACACATTCTTATTGTACCATCTATTTCCTTTACCAGGACTAATGGAGCTACCCAGGGGATACAAGTGTCTCTGATCATCCCAGCCTCCTTCATTTCCCATAACATCTCTTTGGCACATAGATAGTGAGCTGGTGGTACAGGCCGTACCTCTCATTACTGGGGGGCTTGTCTCCAGTGGGGATGTGATGTTATACCCCTTTTAACTGCCCAAAGTCTAAATGATGTTTAATAAAGACCCGTTCATATTCTTGACCTACCCTGTAAACTCCATGCTTTTGGTGAAAGGGTTGGGACAGTGCCTACGTGTAGCTTCTGACACTAGTCCTCCAGCTGCCCCTCGGAGCCACTGTACTCCGCCTGGTTGGACATTATCAAAGGTTCCACTGCTTGATGGCATTGTTAGTGACAGTGAACAGCTTAGCTATGGTAGCATACTGGGTAGTTTGACCTTTTCTTCTCCACAATTCAAGATACGCACAGGTACTCTCCACTTGTGGACATTAACTACCCCCTTGCTGTTAGGTCAGTGGGGCTACTATCAGAGTAGATAGGCTCCACCAGAGCCTGATAGTCTTGACCACTAAGGCCTATTGCTGCTGGACACCAGATGATCATTTCACTTCTTGGGGGTATTGCAATGGGGAACGGTCACTTATTCTTACACTGCCGACTTCTCCAACAGACAGCTCCACCTGCTGCCTTTGCATCAGGGCATTTATCTCTTTCTGCAGGACTCTCTGGTGCCCAGTGCTGTCAGTTTCGGCTACCTGTTGTAACAAAGCAATAATTTCTCCTAGACAATCCTTAATTACATTAGTACCTAGAGTAATCATTGGGTTACATTCCCGCCGGTCAACAACAACAATTTGCATTCCCTGGGTGTTTAGTTCTGTACCTTATTGGTCACCTCTTTGAACCCAACTTGTGGCAAAGGTTGACCATTGCGTATATTGTAAAGCTATCATCTGGGCGATGGGTGAGGTCAGAGTCGGCCCAGTACCATTTATAAAGGATATAAGGCATCGTCGTCACGTGCGAACTGGTGTCCAGTAAAGCATTCATGGGAATGCCATCCAGCATGACAGGCAGGACCTGTCATCCTCCCACATACCTGTCGCGCCAGTTCATCTCATTCCTCTTGGGTGGCCCGCTGCCCCAGGGGTTTCTCGTTTAAAGCGCAAAATCTTGTTATGTGGCCTGCTTCGTTGTAGCAGCGGCAAATGGGTTGTCCTGTAGAATTATAATGATCGCTGGCTCGTCCTCTAGTCAGTGGATTCCTTCTCTAGGTAGCCACGGGACGTCATCAGGGCTGGAGGCCATCTGTATCTTCTCCGATGGTTTGTGCCCCCAGCATGGACTGCACAGGCTTTGTTAGTTCAGCCAATATTTTTGGTTAGCTCCTGCACCTGCAATCATAAGCCATCAGAGGTAACAGTTTCTAAAATCTGTGCACTGGACCCCACTGTGGCTTGGCAAGAGGGCGCCATCTCCGACAAGTATGCTAGAGCTACTCGTAGTTGGTTCTCACAGCACTCAAATGGCCCGGCCTTAAAGGGAACCTGTCCCTAAAAAATGAGCCCCCAGGATCTTTATACTGCACCATGCTAATACTTTGTTAGCCATCCCATTGTGTCTGTATATTTGCGATATTGCAAACCTTATAAAAGTTGTTTTTATTCCCTCTGATTTGCGACTTCTCAGCATTAGAGAAGCCGCAAAAGGCGTTCCTTCCTACTTCCCCCCACCGCCTGCTTGTTAAATATTCACGCCCCTATGGGCGTGCTAAACAGCAGAGAGCCTGTTCACGTCATCAAAGAGGCGGTAAAGCCGCTACAATGAAAATCGCGTCATAGCGGCTTTAGCGCCCCTTTGATGACACGCACAGGCTCTTTGCTGTTTAGCACGCCCATCGGGGCGTGAATAATTATCAAGCAGGCGGCGGGGGAAGCAGGAAGGAACACCTTTTGCTGCTTATCAAATGCTGAGAAGCCGCAGATCAGAAGGAATAAAAACAACTTTAATAAGGTTTGCAATATCGCTATACAGACACAAAGGGATGGCTAAAAAAGTATTAGC
The DNA here is from genome assembly GCA_033576535.1 of Allobates femoralis. Classification (NCBI taxonomy): domain Eukaryota; kingdom Metazoa; phylum Chordata; class Amphibia; order Anura; family Aromobatidae; genus Allobates; species Allobates femoralis. The sequence goes on from JARQOC010000002.1 coordinate 359,086,023, forward strand.
ATGGTGCACAGACAGGTATAAAGAGGCTGGGGCCTCATTTTTCGGGGTCAGGTTCCCTTTAAATTGTGTAAAGTCGATGTTAGGGTTTTGTAAGTTCAATATGTGTAGCTGAGTTCGGTGGTCATGAGACAGGAGCCCCTCAATAAACTGCTCAGTCAACAGCTTGTTTTCATCTCATGCACTGTCAGGGTCTACCTGCTTCATGGCTCTCAGCGCCTCTTGGAGATTTAATGCATAGTCCCGTATACTGTCCTGCACCCATTGTTTGTACCCAAAAAACCTCATTTTAATTTCTGCTGCAGTAATGGTGTCAAAGGCTTCTTTCAACCTGGCCAAGATTTGTTTAACAGTTCTTTTGGTAGTGTCCAGCCAGGATTTTACCTCCCTTTGGGTTGCACCAGTCAATTGTCTTATTAGAACATTAACTTTCTAGCTCTCAGTCAGGTAATATACTTCAAACAAGCTTTTCAGTCTCTCCCTGAAGTCAGTCAGGGTGTCCGACTCCCCTGAATATTGTGGTGACCAGTTCGCTCCCGGAACATACCACATCGAGAATGGCATGACTGATGAGGCTGCTGGTCGGGACAACCGCAAGTTCTTCTCCCTCTAGATCGGACATCTTTCTCCCCCCTAGTGAACCTCAGCTAGGTCCTGCATTTCTATTCCGGGGAGTCTGGGGGTAACAAGCAGCTGCCTTGTCGGTGGGGTTTCTCTTTGCGCGCTTTGCTAAGTTCCTCCCAGAACGGCAAATCCTTCGGCTTCCCATGTACCACGTGGTACAGTAATGGCAACAGAATGATGATGGGAATAAAGGTGTGTCACGGTCCGCGCTGCTCCAAGCTCAAAAAACTCACCAATGAGTCAGAATTTCATCAAACAGATTTTCATCCTTTTATTCACCTTCCTCCAACGCGTTTCGGTCCCTCACCTGGCGCCTTCCTCAGGGATGTATTTTTACAGTAATGGCAACAGTCACACACAGTTCAATAAAGCTTGCAGCACAAAGAACCCAGGGGTACCGGGCCACGGAATCCTGTTTGTGATACTACGTTTGGCACGCCACCCAGGGCCGTGGGATACTTGGAACCGGGCTACAGTACTGCTGAGAATTCATGGGGGTTGAGACCTGGCTCCGTGACCCTGGCGGTGTCAACAAAAGTTCGTTAATTAAGGTTTTGGGAATGGAAGTTGTGACGCCACCCGTGATGATCATCTATTGATGGCCGACGCTGAGGTGTGGGACCTCTGGGGATGATAGAATTGCAGCTAAGGTGATATTGGTTGAGCGCTTGCTTAGTGCAACCGGTATAGTCTATGGCAGTGGTAAGCCATTGGGGTGCAGGACTGAGGGTGTGGAATAACTGATAGACACACAGTACATAGTCTCCTTTAAGTTTACTGGTATTTGCAGGTTAAACCAGGACACTGACCATAGGTGATGTTGTGAGTTCGGACGGCCTGGAAGCAAGTTGGCGATCTCACCTGGTAAGTTCTGATGCCTCCCTGCTGCACTGCTCTTTGCTGGCCTTGCTGCCTGTAGCTAAGTTGCGACCCTCTCTTCCTGCTGGTAAGTCTCTCACCCATATGGCAGGCAAACTGGGCCCTTCTCTGGCACCACTCCTCTGGCGACTGTCCCTGAGCTCTCGAGTCCTGCTGCGCCTCCAGGTGCTTTGATGTGGCCAGGAGACGTGGAGTCTTCTGTCCTTTGGTTTTGTCTGCTGGGTCTTTAGTACCCACACAACCTCAGACTCCGGTGTCTGTTTCTGGCGCTCTGCTCTGGGGTGAGCCGGCAACTGGCTTCGCTCCCCAGGCCTTCTTCTCTCCTACCTCAGACTCTCCAACAGGTCCCTCACGCTTGCTGCTCTCTATCCTTGGACAAGCTAATCCAGTCTCCAGTCCCCAGGATATCTGTATTGTTCTTCCTCTCAGACTGACTACTTACTGACTTCTTGACTGACTGCCTAACCCCTCGCCTAGGCCAGAAATTATAGGGGAGCTCCCCTGAACCCAGGTCTCGAGCTCCGCCTTCAGGCCAGGAGTCAGGAAAAGTGTTGCATGTTGTGAGTTGACCTGGTGTGGATACCCCTTCTTGCTTCCAAGCATGATATCACCTCCCATGGGAGGCAATGCCATTGTGGCCACCGGACTCTAGGGCGCCACATAGTATATTTGGGCCATTTCAGGAATATAAAAAGTGAAATATCCAAATACATTTCAGATCTTTGTTTCTAACAGTACAACTGCTTATTATCTTTCTGTCTATCTGTACGACATGCACATTGTAACAGATCAGAATTGTACAGCTGTAAGACATATAGACAGTAAGTGATCCTTTAGAATAAAAAAATATTTAGAGATAATGGCTTTTCCTATTTAGAAGCCAGCCTGCTATACCCTTGTGTACAAATCATAGGCTTCAGAAATAAAGAGGTAAACCTAAATCATTAGCCAATCATTAAATCTCTTCTGCTAGAGCAAATTGCTAATTTATAAGGTGCTTGTGAATTATAGCAGCCATTAATGAATATCTCAAGACAATATGTTTATACTTTGAAAGAAAGATCAGATGCAGGTCATGAAAGCAATAGAAAGCTTGGTTAGCAATATCAGGTAAAGTGAAACACAAGAGGAAGCCTGCTTAGGCCCCCTTCACACTGCATGATTTCTCTGATCAGTGTCCATCAGTGTCCATCCAAAACCCAGGAGTAAAGCTTGCAGAGAAAGGCCAGGGTCACATTTGCGATGTGCCCCTAGCCTGCCGGATTCCGGTATTATCTTAGAACTTTTTCCAGCGCCGCATAGCGTTTCCGCTATGCGGTGCTGGAAACCGCTGCCCTTAGTTACCCGCTGTTTACCTGCACGACCTGTCACACAGGCAGCGGCTCGGAGGGCGTTTTACAGCGCCGCACAGGAAATCGTGTCTGCAACCGTTTCCTGTGCGGCGCTGTAAAACGCCCTCCGAGCCGCTGCCTGTGTGACAGGTCGTGCAGGTAAACAGCGGGTAACTAAGGGCAGCGGTTTCCAGCACCGCATAGCGGAAACGCTATGCGGCGCTGGAAAAAGTTCTAAGATAATACCGGAATCCGGCAGGCTAGGGGCACATCGCAAATGTGACCCTAGCCAAACACTAGAATTCAAAGACTGACACCTGTGCTGTGTTTTGGAGACACTCCTGGTTTTGGCACACAAACACTGATGGACACTGATCAGTGAAATCATGCAGTGTGAAGGGGGCCTAACATCATAGTACGACGGCTATAACAATTAATAAACATTTTCTTTAAACCCAAAAGTAGAAACCCTCACGTGATCCTCTTCATCAAGCTGTAAAAAAATCTACATGAATATCTCTTAGGCAGCCGTCACACACACAGATATCGTGAGCGATATCGTTAGCGATCACGTGCACGCGCGATCGCTAACGATATCGCTCACATCGCTGGTGAGCTGTTACACAGACAGACTCACCAGCGATGTTGAGCAGCGAGATCGCTGGTAACTATGGTACACATCGGGTTACTAGGCGCCGTGCGGCGCTTAGTAATCCGACGTTTACCATAGATACCATCTCCCAGCATAGGCTCTGCCGCTGGGAGATCGTTCATCGTGGTGTCATACACCACGATGAAGCAAATTGAACAAGCGATGATCGCTAGATATGAGGTCCTGCTCTCATATCTGCGATCTAGTGATCAAGCGATTTTACATTGTAAAACGTAACGATGCACAAACGATATCGCTTAAGCGATCAAAAAGCAGATCGCTTAAACGATATCGTTCAAGATATTGCAGCGTGTGACGGCCACCTTACATATATTATTTCTCCAAAGTGGAGGCAACGAGTATATTAACTACATGTGCAGGGTGCATGCTTGTGTCATCTTATGCAAAGTGTCATCATCGCTAAGGGTACCTTTACACGCGGCTACATTTCTAGGGTGGCTACAGGTAACTTACTGGTTGCAGTGAAATCATGGAGAGATTATTCCATTTGTACACAGCAACAAGATAGAACCTTGTCTCCATGATTTCACTGCAACCAGTAAGTTACCTGTAGCCACCCTAGAAATGTAGCCGTGTGTAAAGGTACCCTAAGGCTGGGGTCACATTTGGAAGGCACAATCCGGTAACCGCATCCATTACCGGATCCGGTATTACTGTGTGCCATCACATTTGGCATCACATTGCAGATCTGGATCCAGAAATCCGGATCCGGATTTGAAAACAAAAGCGCAAATGTGACCCTAGCCTAAGTGTCTCCCAGTTACTCCAATGGCAGCTGACTAACATCCATCCCATCTTCTCTTCATACAGGTATAATAACTCAGCTTGCTGTGATATTATTTGTTGAACTCACTGCTGAACCCTTATTTTAATTCAACAACTCAAGGTATAATACCTGCACTTGCTTTAAACTCTGCTATATGTCATCTGTATATACTATATTCAATACTTACTAGTATAATACTAGTAAACTTTATCTGATGGTGGAAATTGTGATATTTTGTAGCTAGACTATGGCTAGGGTCACATTTCTGTTTTGACCCTAGCCTACAACAATCCGGTTTTAACTTAGAACTTTTTCCAGCACCGCATAGCGTTACCACTATGCGGTGCTGGAAAACGCACTCCAAGCAGCTGCCTGTGTGACTGGTAGTTAAGGTAAACATAGGGTAACTAGGGACTGCGTTTTCCAGCACCACATAGCGGTAACGCTATGCGGTGCTGGAATAAGTTCTAAGTTAAAACCGGATTGTTTTATGCTAGGGTCAAAACGGAAATGTGACCCTAGCCTATTTCATAATGTTAGGTCTGTATGGGTGTTCTTTGACCAGTTATTTATCCTCTCCTGTGTTGACCAGCTATTAATTGCCTAAACCATCTTACCTCCCACAATACCCCTCAAATGATCCTTCAGTGAGCTCTATAAATTTAGAGTTATCATTAGGGGTGCACGTGTGGGGTGCATGCATGTGTCATCTTATGCAAAGTGAATACAAATTTAAGACAACAGTGGCGCTTCTAGGTTATACAAGGTGGTCCAGTGGGGCAATGTAATTAGTAGCAATTGCCTCTAACTTTACCAGGTGGTGCACCCCTGTACACCTGGAGCCTGGAGGATGAGCGCACAATGGGGACTGCCGGTCTGCGTGGAACACTGGTTCCCGGAAGTCATATGACCGGAGGTGACGTAACTGCAGGTCCTTGCAGGTCTGCAATTGTAAATATTCAATCCAGACAGCTGATCCTGCCACAAAACCATCAGAGAGTGATAGGAAGCAAGGAAGAGTTTGTAGTGTGGTCTAATGGAGCACCAGGTGGTAATCTGATGAAGGCAGCATACCGCCGCCGAAACGCGTTGTGATACTTAATAAAGGTTTTTAACTTCCCAACCTGTGATGTTCCACAAAGACATGGCCAGTTCGCGGTCCTGTAGCTCCGGTGACAGAGGTTGGCAAAATGTCACCGTAGCTACAGGCAGGAGAGGTCCATAGGTGATGCCAGGGGTGGTGGCAAAGCCACCCAGCACCTGCGATAGCTGTTGAAACTTCCAACAGCCAATCACAGTGATTGAGACTGTACAGCTATGGAAGAGGCTATCATAGCCCCTTCCATAGGATGGAGCGCTAGAGGGCTAGCCCCCTCCAGCCCTGATGAGAGTGATCTGATTGGATGTAGAGCTGCTCCATAGCCTGCACCAACTTTCCCTCCGGTCCTGATCTGCCCCTGTACCTCTTTCTCCTCACACTCCCCTCCTGTGCCCTGCTCCTGCACCCTGCTCCTGTGCCATCCCATTCCTCCTCTCACTTTGGTCCTGATCTCCCTCATCCTTCTTTCTTCCCTTGCTCCCCTCTGGTCACCCCCTCCCCTTGTGTGCCCCCTGCCAAAGTCCTGCTGCTTGTGTCAGCTCCTCCGCAGCCTCACCTCACTGCATGGAGATGAGACTGCGGAGGAGCAATGTGACAGCCAGGGCACAGCGTTCAGTGTGATTGCTGTGCCCTAGCTCTGTGTCACCCCCCTAAGTGCTGTGATCTCAGCAATCACAGAACTTAGGGTCTGGGGAGAGGGAACGCAGTCTCCTACCACTCCCCATGGTGATTGTCCCATCATAATGTGCCAATCACCGTGGTAACCATGACTCTGACCCGAGAGAGTACAAGTGGACAGTTGATCCCTTATTGTAGTCTCTGGAGACTACTATATGCCAATAATCTGGCAGTTTATTGGCATATAGTGCACCATGACTGTGACCCCAGAGACTACAACAGGAGATCAAGGGTCCACTTGTTGTAGTCTCTGGGGTGAGAGTCATGGTGCACTGTATGGCAATGATCTGCGATATAGTGCACCATGACTCTGACCCCAGAGACTCCAAAAAGGATTCAAGTGTCCACTTGTTATACTCTCTGGGGTCACAGTCATGGTGCACAGTATGGCAGATCATTGCCACAGTGCACCATGACTGTGACCCAGAGACTACAACAAGAAATCAAGTGCCCCTTTTTGTAGTCTCTGGGATCACAGTCATGGTGCACCGTATGGCAGATCATTGCCATACCGTGCACCATGACTGTGACCTCAGAGACTACGACAAGGGATCAAGTGTCCACTTTTGTAGTTTCTGAGTCACACAGGTGGTGAAATGTATGGCAGACCATTGCTTTACAGTGCACCATCACTGTGACCCCAGAGACTACAACATGTGGACTCTTGATCCCTTGCTGCACAGTGATGATGCACTGTATGGCAATGATCTGCCATACAGTGCACCATTATTTTAACCCAGAGATTGCAGCAAGGGATCAAATGCCCTCTTATTGTAGTCTCTGGAGTCACAATAATTGTGCACCGTATAGAAGATCATTGCAATACAGTGCACCATCAGTTTAACCCCAGAGACTGCAGGAAGAGGACACTTGATCCCTAGCTGCAGTCTCTGGATGTAGCAGAGGCGATCAAGCATCGTGGGATCATCATTGTGGAATATGTCGGAGGGTATGGGGTGATAAAGATGGAGTCTAAATTTGTGGGTTTTTTTCTAATAAAAAGATTTTTCTCTTTGGTGTATTTTTTCATACTTACTAGAAATGGCCTACTGGCCGGCCTAACATTGGCCCAACATTATGAATCTCCGGCTTAGTGCCCAGCTGCCAATAAAAAAGCTGGCATTAATTCCTTTCTTACCCAGCATACCACCGGCACCAGGGCAACTAGAAGAGTCTGGGTACAGCACCAGAAAATGGTGCTTGAAAGAATGCACCATTTTCTGGGGCAGCTCTGGGCTGCAAATTGCAGTATGGGGAGCCCAGAACGCTTGGTCCTCCCCATGCTGAGGATTCCAACCCCCAGCTGCCTAGTTGTACCTGGCTGGCGAATAAAAATACAACAAAGCTCCACATCATTTTTTTTTTCAAATTCTTTCTATAAATAAAAAAAAAATGATGTCGGGCTTCACTGTATTTCTAGTTGCCAGCCAGATACAACAAGGCAGCTGGGGGTGGATGGCAGTCCATAGAAGCCAAGTTCTATCTGGCTGGCAACCAAAAATATGGAGAAGCTCCATGTAATTTTTTAAAAATTATTTCTACAAATAAGAAAAAAACACATAGAGCATCGTCGTATTTTTGGTTGCCAGCCAGGTACAAACTTGGCAGTTGGGGCGCTAGAATCCTCAGCGTGGAGAGACCCAAATGTTCTGGATGATTGACGCTGTGAATTGTAACCCACAGCCACCCCAGAAAATAGCGTAATCATTAGAGGCACCATTTTCTGATGCTGTACACCGACTCTTCCAGTTGCTCTGGTTACCCAGCACAGGCAAACAGGGTAACAAACGGGTTAATGCCAGCTTTGTATTGGCAGCTGGCACTAAGCCCAAGACTCATAATGTCAGGCCAATGTTAGACCCTGCCATTAAGAATTTCTAGTAAATAGAAAATAATACACAATAACACACTAGAGGATAAAAACTTCAGAAAAAAACTCACCAAAAAGATAGCCATGAAAAAATCCATTGCACTTAGCAGGAGGCTGTAAGCTCCACTAAGAGGCAACTCAGGTGTCTTAATACACAATCTCCTGCAACTAGCCAAAGCATTGGGGGTGGTTGTGTCACTTGCGACCAGCCATGCTATAGGGGAGGTAAATGGTGGTATTTACAGACACAAGGTTACCAAAGGGCATCAGTCTTACTAACACGTGTAAGCATAGTGTCAGTATGCAGCCCATTGGTCATGCCCTTACTATTAGATTAGGCGGGCTGCCCCGCATCATGTATATGCATCACACAAATGACAGACGCCCCCCAGAGGGCTCAGCCGCACACTGCAAAAGATAAAAAAGTGCAAAATACCGTACAGAACAATAAGAGAAAAATTATTTTATTGCAACAAAAAACAAACTTATCTCAACTTCATTTTTATTGCTCCCACATAACCCTCCACTCATCCAGAGTCTGGAGGGAGAGAATAAACGTCTCCTTCCTGCAGAGTCTGCAATCACACTGACCACAGGGACTCAGCGTCACCCGCGACAGTCAGGGCCCTTTTACACACGGCTACATTTGTAGCTTGTCACCAGGTAACTTACTGGTTGCAGTGAAATCATGGATACATGGTTCTATCTTGTTGCTGTGTACAAATGGAATCATGTATCCATGATTTCACTGCAACCAGTAAGTTACCTGGTGACAAGCTACAAATGTAGCCGTGTGTGTAAAGGTACCCTCAGAGACTGCCACAGGGGAGTGGTGATGTTACCCACTGAATAACCAGGACTCCCCGTGGCAGCGAACTCAAAATGTTGTCACTTGTGGGGGTTTCTGTAGGTAAATTAGGGGCTTTCCAACCAGAACATGACATGCTCAGACCATGTCATCAAAATCTGCATTCCAAAATGTCACTCCTTCCCTTCAGAGCCCTGCCGTGCACCCAAACAGTGATTTTCCACCACATATGAGGTATCAGTGTACTCAGGAGAAATTGCACAACAAATTTTAGGGCCACGTCACACCAGGTGACGTCGCAGGAGATGTCGTCGGTGACGGGCGGGAGCGAGCATGCTTTTGGCGCCCCGTTTACATGGGGCGACATCTCCGGTGACGCACCGGCGATCTGACAGGCGCCATCGCCACTTGGGGTCTGAAAACCCCAGCAATGATGCAGTACAATGGGAGCATACGGCTCCCATCGCCTGTCAGGTCGCCGTCGGCCGTTTACATGGGGCGATGTATACACATCGCCCCAGAGTGGCTGTGAAACCAGGCAACCACTCAAATGTGTCGCCCTCGCCTATTTACATTGGGCGACGCATTGGAGACGTCAGTGGTGATAGGCCATGCCCCAGTGTCGCCTAAAAATTTGCAGCCGACATCACCAGGTGTGATGTGGCTCTTAGGATCCATTTTATCATGTTACCAATGTGAAAATAAAAACATTGAAGCTAAAAGAACATTTTTGTAAAAAAAAGTACTTTTTTATTTTTACGGATCAATGTGTAAAACACCTGGGGGTTAAAAGTGTTCACTATGCATCTAGATAAGTTCCTTGGGGGTCTAGTTTCCAAAATGGGCTCACTTGTAGAGGAGCTCCAATACATAGGCACATAGGAGCTCTCCCTACGCAACATGGTGTCTGCTAACAATTGCAGTTAATTTTCCATTCAAAAAATCAAATGGTGCTCCTTCCCTTCCCTGCCCTGCCGTGCCGTGCGCCCAAACAGTGATTTTCCACCATATATGGGGTATATTATTATTATTATTATTTTTATTTATTTTTATAGCGCCATTGGTTCCATGGCGCTTTACATTGGAAGTGGGGGTAAAAAGGACAAATGCAGTACATATGAACAGTGAAGGCTTGCTGATACACGATAGGAGAGGACCCTGTCCACAAGGGCTCACAATCTACAGGGGTGGGAGAGGACACAATAGGAGGGAAAGCGCCAAGCGTGTGGTGGTGCGGTCCTGGGTCTCATCATAGGTTGTAGGCTTGTTGGAATAGATGAGTTTTCAGGTTCTTTTTGAGACTCCCAAGGGTAGGTGAGTGTCTGACGTGCTGGGGGAGTGAGTTCCAGAGTATGGTGGAGGCGCGGGAGAAGTCTTGTATGCGGTTGTGGGAGGATGAGATAAGGGGGAGGAAAGGAGGAGTTCTTCTGAGGAGCGAAGGTTGCGTGTGGGTAGGTATCGGGAGACCATGTCAGAGATGTAATGGGGGACAGGTTGTGGATGACTTTGTATGTCAGGGTTAGGACTTTAAATCGAGGTCTCTGGGGGGTGGGGAGCCATTGAAGGGCTTGGCGGAGGGGAGAGACAGGGGAATAGGGAGAAGGCAGGTGGATTAGATGGGCAGCGGAGTTTAAGATGGAGAGGAGGGGTGCAAGGGAGGAAGCAGGGAGACCAATGAGCAGTAGGTTGCAGTAGTCATGGCTGGAGATGATGAGGGTGTGAACAAGAGTTTTGGCAGTGTCGTGATTAAGGAAGGAGCAGATCCAGTAAATGTTCCCGAGTTGGAGTCAGCAAAAGGTGGAGAGGGCTTGGATGTGGGGCTTGAAGGAGAGGGAGGAGTCAAGAGTAACCCCAAGGCACTTGGCATGGGGGACTGGGGAGAGAGAGCAGTTGTTGACTTGGATGGACAGGTCCGGTAGAGGGGGAGGGAGGCTGGGGGGGAAGACGATGAGCTCTGTTTTGTCCATGTTCAGCTTGAGGAAGCGAGCAGAGAAGAAAGATGAGATGGCGGACAGGTATTGGGGGATTTTAGACACAAGGGAGGTGATATCAGGCCCGGAGAGGTAGATCTGGGTGTCGTCGGCATAAAGATGGTACTGGAGGCCATGGGACTCAATGAGTTGCCCTAGGCCGAGGGTGTAGATGGAGAAGAGTAATGGCCCCAGAACCGATCCCTGGGGAATACCGACAGTAAGGGGGTAGGACGAGGAAGAGGTGTGGGAGTGGGTGATCCTAAAAGTGCGGTCCGTAAGGTATGAGGAGATCCAAGAGAGGGCAAGGTCAGTGATACCAAGGGATTCCAGGATTTCAAGTAGGAGAGAGTGGTCGACAGAGTCAAAGGCGTCAGAAGGGTCGAGGAGGAGGAGGATGGAGTAGTGTCGTTTACTCTTCGCGGTGTGGGGCAGCGCTGGGATTGCAGGTCAGAAATACGTTGAGCCCGGTAACAGTTCAAACAGCACCCGGTTATATTGCTGATAAATACAGCGATGGCACAAGCTGCCGGAATCCGGGTCGCAGCCGGGCACACAGGATACAGTCCACACATAAAGTAACCCGGTTCCCTCAGGTTAGGCACCTTCCGATATAGGTCGCCCCGAGCTCCCAGGCCTCGTGGGCTAGACCGTCTTATTATAGCACACGGCCCTGGAACTCTTGACCTCTCCTGTCTGTCTCTGCTGCTCCTTCAGCTTAGAAAACAAAAACTCTCCAGAGGAACCCCGCCCTGTCTCCTAACCAGGCTTTTAACCCTGTGTCTCCTTCCAGGAATCCTGCAAGACCCGGAGCAGAGTGAGTGGACAGTCCCTCTCTCTCACACCCTATACCGGGTTCAATATGTGACAGTGCGCATTCTGGGGGAGACATAGCGCCTCTCGCATATGATCCCCCGCACTGTCTCACAGGGTCAGTAGGTTGTTGGTGACTTTGGTTAGGGCTGTTTCTGTGGAGTGATGAGGTCATAAACTGGATTGTAGGCGGTCGAAGAGGGAGCAGGAGGATAGGTGGGAGGATAGTTCAGAATGGACGTGTTGTTCAAGTAGTTTGGATGCGAGATATGGGGCAGTAGTTAGCGACAGATGATGGGTCGAGGGAGGGTTTATTGAGGATGGGTGAGATCAAGGGGTGTTTGAAGGATGAGTGAAAGATGCCGGTAGTGATTGATAGGTTGAAGAGGTGGGTTAGGGCAGGGATGATGACTGCGGTGAGGTTTGGGATGACGTGGGAGGGAAGTAGGCCGATGGCACAGGTGGTGAGGTGAGATCATGACAGGAGGGAGGAGAGCTGATCTTCAGTCACGTTGGAGAAGCTTCCTTTGGTCAAAGAGGGTTGGGTGGTGATGGTGGTGGGTCGGGGGGACGTTGGGCCAAAGCTTTCTCTAATTTTGTCATTCTGTTTGAAGAAGGTGGCGAAGTCGCCAGCGGAGATAAAGGGAGAAGGAGGAGGTGCTGGGGGACGGTGTAGGGAGTTGAAGGTTTTGAATAGTTGCTTAGGGTTTCGGGACAGTGTGTTGATTAAGGAAGAGAAATAGGTTTGTTTAGTGGCGGTGAGTGCATCCTTGAAGTTGGAGAGGGATTGTTTGTACATAGTGAGGTGGGCCGAGGAGTGGGATTTCTTCCTTCTCCGTTCAGCTACCCTGGACGCTCAACGTAGTTCTTTTGTGAGAGAGGTAAGCCAGGGTTGCCTGTGTGTGAGGGGGGCAGCATTATCGAGAGCCGCAGTTGTGTGGAGTTATAGAGGGTGGTAGCAGCGTTGACATCAGGTGAGGAGGCGAGGTCTGTGAGAGGGAAGAGGGAGTGAGAGAGTGAGTTGAAGTCGATAGATTTAAGGTTTCTGCGGGGGTGACTGAGTTTCCAGAGAGGGGGGGCAAGGTAGAGGGAAAGAGGGAGGAGAAAGTCAACAGATTGTGGTCAGATAGGAAGAGGGGTGAGTTTGAGAGGTTGGTGAGGGAACAGAGGCGGGTGAAGATAAAGTCAAGCGTATGGCCGTCTTTATGAGTGACTGAGGAGGACCATTGGAGGAGGCCGAAGGAGGTGGTCAGTGATAGGAGATGGGAGGTAGCCGTGTCGGGGTGGCGATGGGGATGTTGAAGTCGCCCATGATGATGGTGGGGATGTCAGAGGAAAGGAAGTGGAGAAGCCAAGTCTTGAAATGGTTAAAGAAGGAAGCGGTGGGTCCCGGTGGGTCCCGGGGGGGCGGTAGGGGGCGCGAGCTGGAGGTTGCAAGGGGAGAAAATGTGGACTGAGTGCAATTCGAAGGAGGGGAAGGAGATGGAGGGAGGCGGTGTAGTTGGGGTGAAGGAGCAGCTGTCGGACAGGAGTATACCCACACCACCACCGCGGTGTTGCTTGGGCGGAGTGTGTGAGAAAGAGTGAGTCCACCGTAGGAGAGTGCAGCAGGGGAGGCTGTGTCAGTGGGGGTAAGCCAAGTTTTGGTGATGCCAAGGAATTTGAGTTCCACAGTGCTACAGGCAGGGGGACTGGGGTTGGGTGAATGGGTATAAGGTTGTGAGGGTTGCAAAAGTTTATGATGGGGGATGGTTATGTGTTGGAGGTGGGCAGAGGGATGTGGTGGGGGGGTCCAGGATTGGGGGATATGTTGCCTGCGAGTAGCAGAAGCAGCAAGAGGGTTAGAAGGTGGGAGCAGGAGAGTTTGCGTGGTTGCCATGCGTGTGTGGAGAAGAGGGACTGGGTGTGGAGGAATAGTTCGAGAAAGGGGTGAGATGGATGGGTAGGAAGGAGGGAGCGATCACTACAGCTTTGGTGAATGGAGGGATGTTCGGGGTTAGAAGGAATGAAGAAGGATGGGGGTGAGGGTGAAAAGGAGGGGAAATATTGTGGGTAGCAGTTAAGTGTGCAGATTTTAGCAGCAAGATAATGCAAGGGTGGGATGGGGCAGGGGAGGTGTGTGGACCAGGCGGGAGCAAGGTAGGCTTGGGGACAGGGTTAAGTTGAGGGAAGTTGCCGGGGTCAGGGGAGGTTGACAGAGAGTGAGGAAGAGGAGGGGTGCAGACAGATTTGAGGGGCAGCCGAAGATGGGGTGCAGTCAAGGGTGGCACACGGATCAGGGTAGGATGTGGCCAGGAGAAGCGTGCAGTCAGGGGGTAGGTGTAGCCTGGGATGGGATGCGGTCGTGGATTTGACTTGCCAGGGGTGAGGTGTAGCCGGGGATGGAAGACAGCTAGGGAAGTAGTGCAGCAGGGGCACAGAAAAAGCCAGGGATGGTATGCAGCCAGGGATGAGATGTAGCCAGGGGTGAGGTGAAATCAGGAATGAGGTGTAACCAGGGATGAGGTGCAGTCATTGGTGAGGTGCAGCCAGAGGCGAGGTGGAACCAGGGGCGAGGTGCAACCAGGGGTGATATGTAGCTGGGGGTTGAGATGCAGCCAAGGGTGAGATGCAGCGAGGGGTGGGATGCAGTCAGGGGGAGAAGCAACCAGAGGCAAGAAGCAGCCGGGGATGAGATGCAGTCACTGATGAGATGAGATGCAGTCATGGAGGAGATGAGATTGCAGCCACAGATGAGATGGGGTGCGGCACAGGGTATCGGCGTATTCAGCAGTAATCTCACAACAAACTTTAGAGTCCTTTGTGAAAATTCAATAATTGAGGCTAAAAAAACATTTTTGTTGGAAAAATTAAAATGTTCATTTTTTACTTCCACATTGATTTATTTCCTGTGAAGCACCTGAAGGGTTAATAATCTTCTTGAATGTGTTTTGAGTAGCTTGAGGGGTGCAGTTTTTGGAATGGTGTCACTTTTGGGTGTTTTCTGTTATGTACACCCCTCAAAGTCACTTCAAATGTGATGTGGTCACTAAAAAAAATTGTTTTGTACATTTTGCTGGAAGTTGCTGATCAACTTTGAACCCTTATAATGTCCTAACAAAAAAAAATGTTTCCAAAAATGTGCTTATGTAAAGTAGACATGTGGGAAATGTTATTTATTACCTAATTTATGTCACATAACTCACAAGTTTATTTTCCAAATTTTCCCCAAATTTCTGATTTTTTCACAATTAAACGCAGAAATTATCGACCTAAATTTACCACTAACATGAAGCCTGATATGTCATGAAAAAAGAATCTTAGAATTGCTAGGATCCTTTGAAGCTTTACAGAGTTATTACCTCATAAAGGGACACTGGTCAGAATTGCAAATAAATGTCCAGGTCAGTAAGAACAAAACAGGCTGGGTGGTGAAGGGGTTAAAGACAGATTAGGTCCCCTTTATGCTTTATCTCCCTCTCTTATACCCAGCACTCCATTAGAGGGCACTACAATCTATTCCTTATCTTATACAAAGCGTCATCTTCATTAAGTGTCTGAATTCGCTCTAATGGCAGTTAGTCAGAGTAGAAGTCAGTCAACCCACACTCTTTCACCCTCTTTTTTAACCATGTGCTGTATTTCAATGTCCATTTACCAATCTGTTTTTGTCATCCATTTTCACTTCCCCATCCCCCTTCTTTCACTACTGATCCACATCAGCTGCTCTCTCCTGTCCTCTCCCATGTACAGCCTCCATGCTCTCTTCACTTTGCTGCATAACCTCAGTCCATCATGTCCCATGGTATTTCATTATAAGCCATGCCACAAATCCAAAAACTTTTGCACCAGGTTTTCATTCCTTCTAAAGTTCTGAGACCTCACAAGATAGACATTTAAAATGTCAAGGATACAGAGGCCTCTTTTTGAGATAATGTTGTTTCAGCAACATAAACCTGAAGAGATACCATTTAATCCAGATTCCCTGATTATGAGTATTTCAGTCTGAAGGGGGAGAAGAAGCCTTAGATTGACCCTATCCTGCATAAATACAGTGTAGGGTTCATCAGAGGACAAAACATGTAGCTTGCTCATCATTCTTGATGAGGTTACATCTAACAAGAGTATCATCTTGAGGGTTAGGAACCTCCACTCCAGAGTTCAAGGGTTCAAAGTGCCTCCAGCCCTCTTAGTACTAAGCCGAGACCCACCGGCTATCCGGTCTTGAGAATCAAGGTATGAACCAAGAAATGAGAGAAATGCGTAACCCTCGCACACAGCAAAAAAAAAAAAGAACTTAGATATGGACTCAGTATGCTTTGTTGAGACACAGTAGTCAATAGATATTGGTTTTCATATCACAATTTGATGTTTCGGCACTAACATATTGTGCCTTCTTCATAATAGGATTTATCTGTTATAATGCAGTATGTGTGAAAACAGGAAATATGCATATCGTGCTAGTGTTGGTGGTGTATGGATCCAGGGTCTGATGGCGGTTCAATACCCGCAGGACCACTTAGAAGTAGAGGTAGCTCTGCTTTTGAGCGCTTACAAACTTCATCTCTAAATTTTGACATTAAGTCTGAGCCAGGCCAACTCCTTGTGATGCACTGCATTATAACAGATAAATCTTGTTCTGAAGAAGGCACAATATGTTAGTGCCGAAATGTCATATTGTGATTTGAAAATCAATATCTATTGACTACTGTGTCTCAATAAAGCATACTGAATCCATATCTAAGGTCTTCTTTTTTCTTGCCGTGTACGAGGGTTACGCATTTCTCTCATTAGACATATTTTTCCCTTAACGCACCGGTAGATTAAGCGTTGAGCCAAGCCTTCAGCTTTAATTGAACACAGAAATGGACTTCAGATAATTATTATTCTCCTTCCACTCTTTAACTCTGATGCTATTAGGCTTAGGTCCTATGTCAAAATCATTCTTTAAGAACTCCAAGATATGTAGAATGGAAGGATCTTCAATGTTGATAAATCTCAATACACCAAGAAGGAAAGATTCTCTGTGTGCATAGGTTCTGTTTGTTGCTTCACTCCTAGAGTGAGCTAAGACCAACACCCTGTTCGAAAAAAAGAAAACCTTGGTTTTCAGTAAGGGAAATCAGCATCCGACTGAATTCTCAATTCTGACACGAATCCTCTTTATATGCCAAAATGGAGGCTCTATATATATTCATGTTACCTGCTAAGTGCTTCACTCCTGGAGTGAGCTAGCTAACCAACAACCTTTCAAACAACCACTGGTTCTCAGTAAAGATGGACCCTCCTTTTATGTGGGTAGGACCTGTTGGTTGCTTCATTCCTAGAGTAAGGTTGCGTAACCAACACCTTGTTCAGAAAAACTCTTGGTTCTCAAAAAGAGTGGTCAGCCTTCAAACTGTCAGACTGAGATCTGAGACTCTGACATAGATCCTCCTTTTAAGTGCGTAGGACTTGAGCTTGCGTCACGAACACCCTGTTTGAAAAACCCTTAGTTCTCAGTAAGGGTGGCTTCAGACCCTTCATAAGGTCAATGACCTTGTTCTCCACACTAAAAGGCCCTGGGCACTTTAGAGGTGGATGTACCTCAGACAATTGCCCTTTTCAAACATCTACCTTAGTAGGTGACGCTGAGTCCTAGACTGAGACTCATTCATGGGAGAGTATGTTGACATAAAGGGCACTGACACTGATCTGGTCCTAGGATTGGGTCCTGTTGGAGGGGAGCTTTCCAGAACTGACCCAGACTCATACACTCATAGAACCAGTGACCTCTTGCTGTGAGGCAGAATCCTCTGTCTGCTGAGCTGTGATCTTCTTTGCCACACCTAACTCAGGAGGCAACATCCAGCCTTCATTTTGGGCAGAGTGTACTTACCTCATCCTCTTGGACCAGAATAGAAGGATGGCTATGATGTACACCTGATCCTGCCTGGTCTTCATCAATACCCTTGCTATCATGGAAGGCGGGAGATAAATACACAAATAGTTAGATATAACATGTCTAATTTAACCCTATATATATCAAGCCACATATACAGTGTTGGCCAAAAGTATTGACACCCCTGCAATTCTGTCAGATAATGCTCAGTTTCTTCCTGAATATGATTGCAATCACAAATTCTTTGGTATTATTATCTTCATTTAATTTGTCTTAAATGAAAAAACACAAAAGAGAATTAAGCAAAGAGCAAAACACTGATCATTTCACACAAAACTCCAAAAATGGGCCAGACAAAAGTATTGGCACCCTCGGCCTAATACTTGGTTGCACAACCTTTAGCCAAAATAACTGCGATCAACCGCTTCCAGTAACCATCAATGAGTTTCTTACAATGCTCTGCTGGAATTTAAGACCATTCTTCTTTGGCAAACTGCTCCAGATCCCTGATATCTGAAGGGTGCCTTCTCCAAACTGCCATTTTTAGATCTCTTCACAGGTGTTCTATGGGATTCAAATCTGGACTCATTGCTGGCCACCTTAGAAGTCTCCAGTGCTTTCTCTCAAACCATTTTCTAGTGCTTTTTGAAGTGTGTTTTGGGTCATTGTCCTGCTGGAAGACCCATGACCTCTGAGGGAGACCCAGCTTTCTCACACTGGGCCCTACATTATGCTGAAAAATTTGATGGTAGTCTTCAGACTTCATAATGCCATGCACACGGTCATGCAGTCCAGTGCCAGAGGCAGCAAAGCAACCCCAAAACATCAGGGAACCTCCGCCATGTTTGACTGTGGGACCGTGTTCTTTTCTTTGAATGTCTGTTTTTTTCTCCTATAAACTCTATGTTGATGCGTTTGCCCAAAAAGCTCTACTTTTGTCTCATCTGACCAGAGAACATTCTTCCAAAACATTGTAGGCTTTCTCAGGTAAGTTGTGTCAAACTCCAGCCTTTCTTTTTTATGTCTCGGGGTAAGAAGTGGGGTCTTCCTGGGTATCCTACCATACAGTCTCTTTCATTCAGATGCTAATGGATAGTACGGGTTGACACTGCTGTACCCTCGGACTGCAGGGCAGCTTGAACTTGTTTGGATGTTAGTCGAGGTTCTTTATCCACCATCCGCACAATCTTGCGTTGAAATCTCTCGTCAATTTTTCTTTTCCGTCCACATCTAGGGAGGTTAGCCACAGTGCCATGGGCTTTAAACGTCTTGATGACACTGCCCACGGAAGACACAGGAACATTCAGGTCTTTGGAGATGGACTTGTAGCCTCGAGATTGCTCATGCTTCCTCACAATTTGGTTTCTCAAGTCCTCAGACAGTTCTTTGGTCTTTCTTTTCTTCATGCTCAATGTGATACACACAAGGACACAGGACAGAGGTTGAGTCAACTTTAATCCATGTCAACTGGCTGCAAGTGGGATTTAGTTATTGCCAACACCTGTTAGGCGCCACAGGTAAGTTACAGGTGATGTTAATTACACAAATTAGAGAAGCATCACATGATTTTTTTAACAGTGCCAATACTTTTGTCCACCCCCTTTTTTATGTTTGGTGTGGAATTATATCCAATTTCGCTTTAGGACTATTCTTTTTGTGTTTTTTCATTGAAGACAAATTAAATGAAGATAATAATACCAAAGAATTTGTGATTGCAATCATTTTCAGGAAGAAACTGAGTATTATCTGACAGAATTGCAGGAGTGTCAATACTTTTGGCCACAACTGTATATGATAGCTTGAAGTTGCATGAAATGGACTCTCGCCATAGTGTGGTCTGGCTATAGGGATAAGCAGTTCACTCTCTGGTCACCATCAGGGTGATCTTTGGAGAGTCCCTCATCAGTATAATCCATTTTAACACTTCTGGATTCAGCGACCAATCTTGCAATCAATAAACTGGTTATGGTTGACTGCCCACTGAAAGAAACTTCAAGCCATGTCAGATATGATAGGGGGAGATTTCATTCCACTTTGTTTATATAACGAACATAGGGAATGTTGTCAATGTGAACCTTCACTGTTTGACCTCTCAGGGATTCCGTGAAGGGTAGAGGAGTTAACATAGATAGATAGAGAAATAAAGTGACAGAGTTTCCTTGATCCGTGCTTCCGACCAATGAAAGGAGTAGGAGTTAAAGCCATCATAGCACTGAAAATTGTGGTCTCTTCAACACCTTTCATCGGTCGGCAGCGCGGATCAAGGAAACTCTGTCCCTTTATTTCTGTATTTGATTTTGACACCCCTGGGTGGGTGGAGAGTGGATGCAGCCATCTTCACTCCTTCATACCAGTTGTGGGTCATACAACTGTCCCAGGTGAGCAGTAACAAGCGAAACCTCATACATATTGTTGTGATAAGACCCTAGTGTGCTTTCTCTCCTTCTCTATAGTTTGAAGTTACTGTAGCTAGATCGCTCTTAATCTTTTATATTGGAGGGTAGGACAAACTCTGTAGTGGACGAGGACCCTGCAATGGTACTGTTTTCTGAGTGGGCTTCCCTACCTGCTACTGGGGCAACCGCCATCAGTATTATTCCTCTATCCCTCTAGACGTTTTCCACTAAGAGAATGTCCATCTTGTTACCATGGAATGGAAGAGACCGCATGGTATCCAGGTTGGAAAAAACCTTCTCTCCCTGCACTAAGACCCCAGTGACAGCCATGCTGTGGAGGTTAGTACACCAAAAATCTCATTAAAGGTCTTCTCGGGATTCCACGTTTCCATCGGAGAAAGCCAATCTCCTCCACATCTTCCTTGGGCTTAGATATATATAGTTTCATCTAAAAGAGTTGATTGTACACCCAAGAAAGGTTTTTATGTCAATGGAACCAGGGATTCCAGTAAGTCTCCCATGCCGGTAATTTCTCAACCTCCAACTGCGTAGCAGCTGAGATATGATGAGTGCAGGCACTTTCAGTTTAGAATGTCCGTTGACATCTTAAGTTCCTGAAACCCATACTTATTAGCCATCTGAGGTCTGTAAGAGTAATCTCTAAGTGTTCTAGTAGGAATATCCAGATATGGAAGTTATCCATATATGAAACAACACGTATTCCCTGAAGACAAAGTCTGGACCCTATTGCCAATACCATCCTGGTCAATTATTGCTTGATGGTTCCACCACAGACACAAGAGAGTATATCTTCCCAACTGAGATATTGGGACTGGTTCCAGATCTGGCAGAAGAGTTAACTTCTATGTAGCCTCTTCTAGAATTTTCTGTCTGGAAGTTGAGAACTTTCTTGACTCCCATGCATTTCTTGGGGACAAAAGATGAAGGGCAACAACAAATTACTGATTGCACACCTTTGTGTCCCAACCCTGCAGACAGCAAGGGATGACCAAACAGCACAGCACAACTGTATCAACCTTTTCCATTCAAATCTATGCCAGGCACAGATTATCACCTTGGTTTCAGGATTTGATCGGTCTTGTTGTTTCATAAGGACAATGACCTTGACTTCCATGGTAAAATCCCTGGGCACTTAGAAGTGGAGGTAGCTCAGCTTTTGATCACTTACAGACTTCATCTCTACATTTTGACACTAAGCCTGAACCAGGCCAACTGCTTGTGATGCACTAACAACACAGCAAAGGAATAAGCTATGCATACATGCACTTGCACCATCAGAGATATGTGTAAAAGGCAAATAATGAACTTCTGGGACACCACTGCAACGTTATAAAGCAACAGTGCTAACCACTGAGCCACCTAGGTGCTCATCATGGGATATCATTTAACTATAGCGCTGTAATGCAAGACACTGAAATATTGTGCAGGTCAGCCGAAGCACACCCTGAGCGGCTTTAATAGATTAAGGAATATCTGCATGGAGTAGGGAACTCACAAAGAAGTATGAAGATATTTCAGAAAATTTTCAAAGTCCCAAGGACATTTTGGCCATAATCATTGGAAGTGATTTCAACACGGAAGCTGAGGTACTCCTGGCGTTTCTCTCAGAATCTCCTGCTTATCAGACAGATATGTGTAGCCAGTGGAGGTGAAATTTTACACCATGTGAAGACAGATCTAACATAAATGGCAGAAACAAAAATGCTTCCAGACTCAAATATCTAAGTAGATATTAATGACAGTGTTACCTCTCTAGTACAATATGCCTTGGCTGCAGCCGCTGGGAGAGTCCAAAGAAGCTCCAACAAGTAAAAGGTTTCTCTGTCCTATACTCCACAAAGAATAACCTGCAAGCTGACACACTTGCACTTTTTTGTTTCTCAAGCAATGTTTTGTGAAAACAGTACTTTGCTCCTAACTTCAGAGTCTCCAAGGCAGCACATCTCAGGCTGATTAGACAGCCTGTTTACAGGTGCACAGCATCAACCTGGTTGCAGAGAGCAATAAGGAGCTGAATGCTCCAAACAGAAGGTAAAAAGTACACATTCCCCATCCATTCCAGGCCTTGGTGCTACACCTGACCTGGATAAACCCCAACCCCAGTGTCTGATTCAGTTTAGAATGGCCAATTACTGCAGACCTGTGATGGTGGGGTTACACGTAGCGATATCGTCCCGATATCGCATACAACGCCGCGGGAGCGCGCATTTTGGGAGCACTTTTCCCGATATCGCATCGCCGGTTTACACGCTGCGATATCGGGAAACAACGTCCCTCCGATGTGTACGCCCACCAACCCAGTAACGACCATTTAACATGGTAGTTAATGGGTGAGGTGCGAGTACGCATCGGAGTTGGGCTGTCACATGCTGCGATGCTGGTACAACGGCCTTGCGATATCGTGAAGTTGAATAGCTCTGCTATTCAACTCCGATATCGTTTTGGCATCGTTCCAGCATCGCGTTGTATGCTAAAACAGTACAACGCGCACCCGATATCGGCTCCAACTCGCAACCCACGTGACTTTTTGTCGGAGTTGGGTCAGAGTTGGACGCCGATATCGGGACGTGTAACCCCACCATGACACTCTCCTCCTTACCTGATGAGAGCTGATTTCTGAAGATACTGGCAGCCACCCAAAGATATTAAAACAATGCTGTGCATATGGCACGATTAAAACAATGGTGTGCATATGGCACAATAGGGAATCAGCGCGTCACAGTGGAACTATGGCACCACATACACTGCACTGGTGCGAGCCGAAAAAATAGCTCACAGGGCCCTGAGGAAGAAAACCACAAACTTGAAACATACGTAGGCGGTTCTATGAGGCCTCTTTGGAGGAGAAAGGAGACGCACTGTGACAGTAACTGTAGAATAGGTACAAACCTTTTTGCAGTTTGTAATCGGGGTTTAGGTGTTTCTTAGTCTCATCAGTAGGACAGTCGAAATTTTATACTCTATATCCCACAGTTTGGTGTAAATGGTAGGTTTGTAGGATAATGTTTACTACTCACATGATGACACGAAATAGAGTAACAGATCTATGCAAAATGTGGCATGAATTTAAAATATGAAAGAAGTTGTGGTGCAAATTCACTTATACCACCTATATGTGCACCTGATGAAGATTACTATTAGGTGGTTTTTAAGTTGTTTTATCTATGCTGAGAATGAAAAATACAGCAAAGCCCTATGCATTTTTTTCTCTTATTTATTTAATTTACACACTATGGTGGCGAGATGGTTGCAATACATGAATGTGTATGGCAACCAAGCATAGACACCGGTACAGATTGTGGAAGCACAGTCTGATTGCAGCAGCCAATCACAGAGGGTCCCATGGAGAGTAGGAGTGAGCATCTGTGATTGGCTGTTGCCGGTCATTGCAGTGGATATGCATGAAGCTTAATGGGCGACCCCGGAACCAATCAACAGGAGACTGGAGATGATCTTGCTATCTATCTATCTATCTATCTATCTATCTATCTATCTATCTATCTATCTATCTATCTGTGTGCTATTAGTGTGCTGTCCTTGTGCTGTGCGATTTCTTCTCGCACCCATTGACTTCCATTGAGGAGTCTAGCATGATTATATGATCCACTTGCAGCATGTTGCAACATTTTTCTCATCCAGAATGTATAGGGAAAAAAAGCTGAACACAAACGCTCAACTGCTCAAACTCATTTAATTACATTTATACGCCCATTGTTCTGTCTCTGACATCCAATCCATCTCCAAATGTTTGTTTCTGTATAATGTCGCTATTAATTTGTAGCTGTAGATTTTTAATGAGCTTATCTCATATGTAGTGTTCTGCTCCCTCTAGTGGCAAATGCTATGTTTGCAGTCTTTCTGTCTAATTCTCCTCCCTCTTACAATGCATTTGGTAGCCCAACCTCCATTTTACTTTCATTTCTGGAAGGAAGAAGGCACTCAGTATTACTGTTCCCATGCGATTGCATTGCCGGTATGTATTCATGCCTTCTTTAGTTGTTTTCTGCTCCAGTTTTAGCCTGGCTCATCCAGTTATAGTCTAGATTAGTTACTAGTTCATGCATATTGTATATCTATGTATAATGTGTGTTCTGCTTACTATATACTGATTCTTCTGTATTCTGATTGTTTACAGTTTTACCATTTAAAAATATACTGCAACGTTCAATAAAAGCACAGACTTCACCACAGTCTTCTCATTGGACTCAGTATAAAGGTTTAGCTGTCTGTTTAAATTCATGAGCCCCCGGCCCATTTAGTGAGAACAGAACAGTAAAACGGCAGCCATCCTACTGGGAAACAGTGAAGCAGCAGCCATCCAGATAGTAGGATACAAGTCACCGGCTACACAGAGATTGTACAGCTACAGCAATCTCTGCACAGCCAAGAACTTCCCCAGAACACCATGTCCCACAGATCACACAGGACAAGATCCGTTACTTCTACCTCCTCAAAGACAACATCCATCAGCAGTGCGGTTGCCATCGCCCGCGCAAATGCCGAAGCCGCAAAATGCGAGCAAGCTTTGCTGAACAAGAGATGCAACTTAAGTTAGAGAAGACACGCCTGGATGACCAAGACAGAAGGTCACAGTTAGAGAAGGCACGCCTGGATGACCAAGACAGAAGGTCACAGTTAGAGAAGGCACGCCTGGATGCCGCCTTAGAAAACCTAGTAGCGAAAAGGGAGGCTGCAGCCGCCATTGCAGAAGCAGAGTCACTAGAAGCCGCACAAAACCCAGAGCTGCATAGGCGAAACAGTGTGCTGAGTCTGGAGTTTCCACTGCAAGATCCTCCACAACGCACATCTCAGTACGTTAATGAACTCCCCGATCCAAACTACAATCCTGATCTGGACCCAAAACGCGAACACGACACCTCCAGAGAAGAAAGCAGGAGCCATCATGAGCCTCAGCTCCAGGACAGACGCAAACTCGAAAATGTTGCACAAAACAACTCTGCTAATGACTACCTTGCCCCTCAACAGGTAACCAACGTAAACCACCTTGCTGACACATCGTACGTCAGACCGAAGCAACATGACACCGGCTGGCGCCACCCACAGGATACTAACAGGTACGAACATACCTCACACCACTTACCCTTACCAGTGCACCCACCACTAGTATACTCTGCTGACAACCTTTTCACAACAGAATTTGCAAAGTTCTTGACGCGACGTGAGCTGGTTGCCAAAGGACTCATGAAATTCACCGACCAAGCTGAAAGCTACAGAGCTTGGAAAGCCTCTTTCCAAAATGTCACTAGAGACTTGGGGTTGCTACACAGGGAAGAGATAGACCTCTTAGTGAAGTACCTGGGAGAAGAGTCAGTCAAACACGCAATAAGGATCAGAGACGCTAATATAAGCCACCCTGAGATTGGCCTCAGAGAGATCTGGAAGAGGCTGGATGAGCGTTATGGCTCAGCAGAGGTAATAGAAAGCGCTTTGTTCAAAAGAATCGATGACTTCCCCAAAATTTCTAACAAAGAGCTACAGAAACTTACAGAACTTAGCGACCTGCTAATGGAAGTCCAAGTTGCCAAATATGAAGATGATCTACAGGGACTTGCATTCCTTGACACAGCCAGAGGTGTGAATCCTATAGTCCAAAAGTTACCCTACAATTTGCAGGAGAAGTGGCTCACACATGGTTCCACATACAAATACAAGCACAGTGTTCCATTCCCTCCCTTCTCTGTTTTTGTAGACTTTATACACCAACAAGCGAGAATTAGAAATGATCCCAGCTTCGACTTTACAATGTCGTATGCCGCACCGTCACCAGCAACAAATCCACGCAGAACGTCTGTGGCTGTACACAAGACTAATGTCTCTTCTTCAGATTCCAATCACAGGTCTGTTGACTACTCCCAATCAGAGACAAAGATGCAGGACCCTGACAAGCAGTGCCCGCTCCATCAGAAGCCTCATCCTCTTGTCGAATGCAGAACCTTCAGAGGAAAATCTATGTCAGATCGCAGAAGCTTCCTGAAAGAACACGGTATCTGCTATAAGTGCTGCTCGTCCACAGCTCATCTCGCCAAGGATTGCAAGGTCAGTGTAAAATGCACAGAGTGTGGCACCACAGACCATAACACAGCTCTACACCCTGGCCCAGCTCCATGGTATACACAAAACACATCAGCTGACAGTGAGCATGGCGGGGAGGAAAGGAACACTGCTACACCTACGCCAGAGATCACTTCGCAATGTACAGAAGTCTGCAAAGGAACAATAGATAGTAGGTCCTGTTCAAAGATATGCCTCGTCAGAGTATACCCAAAGGGCCACAGAGACAAAGCTATAAAACTGTATGCTATCTTGGATGATCAAAGTAATCGATCCCTGGCTAGATCAACATTCTTTGACCTATTCAACATCAAAGGGCCAAGCACTCCCTACTCATTAAAGACGTGTGCAGGTACTGTGACAACAGCAGGCAGGAAAGCTGCTGACTATCAAATCGAGTCCTTAGATGGACGATTCTGCCTACCACTACCCACGATCATTGAATGCAACCAGATCCCAGACAACAGATCTGAAATTCCTACGCCAGATGTAGCAACCCACCACGCTCACTTAAAACGCATAGCTCACCTCATACCGGAACTAGACCATCAGGCCCAGATAGTCCTGCTGTTGGGAAGAGATATCCTGCAGGTGCATAAAGTGAGACGTCATATCAACGGACCCCACAATGCTCCCTATGCCCAAAGGCTAGACCTAGGATGGGTCATAATAGGAAACGTATGCCTGGGACGCATGCACGCCCCCTCTTCTGTGACAAGCATGCTAACAAATACTCTGGAGAAAGGACGCCCATCTCTGTTTAACCCTTGTAATAATGAGTTTCACATCAGAAAATTGCCACACAGCATCCAACTGCCCAAGCATCTAATAGACTTTACACACGACAACAGTATAGTGTCGGGAGGCTGTGAGGAGGAGTTAGGGTGCACAGTCTTTCAGAGAACTAAACAGGACAACCAAGTAGCAATGTCGGTAGAGGATAAGTTGTTCCTAGAGATGATGGATAAGGGGCTTGTTAAGGATGAGACCAACAGCTGGGTCACACCCCTTCCCTTCAGAACCAACAGACCACGTCTACCGAACAACAAGAATCAAGCATTAAAGCGTTTCTCCTCTCTCAAGCACCATCTGCAAAAGAAACCAGAGATGAGAGATCACTTTTTCCCCTTCATGTCACAGATTTTCCTGAACCGTCATGCAGAGTTAGCTCCCACTCTCAAAGACTCTGAAGAATGCTGGTTCCTACCCATGTTTGGAGTGCACACCCTAAGAAACCAGGCCAGATTAGAGGGGTGTTCGATTCCAGTGCCAAGTTTGATAATGTCTCCCTGAATGACGTTCTACTTTCAGGTCCAGACCTCAATAACAAACTACTGGGAGTACTGATGCGCTTCCGTAAGGATTCCATTGCCTTCATCGCTGACATCCAGCAAATGTTCCATTGTTTTCTTGTGAGAGAGAGAGACAGGAATTTCCTAAGATTCTTCTGGTACAGAGACAATGACCCTACTAAGGAAGTCACAGAGTATCGCACGAGAGTGCACATCTTTGGAAACAGTCCTTCACCTGCAGTCGCCATTTACGGACTCAAAAGGTCGGCCCAGGAAGGAGAAACAGAATACGGAGCAGATGTCAGACAATTCATACAAAGAGACTTTTATGTTGATGACTGTCTGAAAGCCATGCCTTCAAATGAAACCGCCATCAGTCTTCTCAGGAGAGCCCAGGAAATGCTTGCTTGCTCAAACCTCAGGCTTCACAAAATAGCCTCAAACAGCCAGGAACTCATGGATGCATTCCCTTCTGAAAACTTATGTAACAGCCTCAGAGACCTAGACATAGGGTCAGACCCCACACCAATGCATCGTAGCCTCGGCCTTCTCTGGAATCTACGGTCAGACACTTTCACCTTTCAGGTCAGCCAAGGAGAAAAGCCTTTCACACGTAGAGGTGATCTGTCCACCATCAACAGTCTGTTCGATCCCTTGGGTTTCGCAGCTCCTATCACGATACAAGGCAAGGCCCTACTAAGAGACTTAACTAGGCAAACATCTGACTGGGATGCACCTCTGCCACCGGATAGAAGAATCCAGTGGGAAGAATGGAAGAACTCATTAGCAGCCCTCTCCAACCTGAATGTGCCGAGACCATACACCCCTGTACCATCAACAGAAATACAAAGCCAAAAACTGTACGTATTCGCAGATGCTTCTGTCAAAGCAACTGCCGCAGTCGCCTACCTTAAAACTGTAGACTCCAAATGTCAGAGCCACATTGGGTTTGTTATGGGGAAGGCCAAACTTGCACCACAACCAGAGCTCACTATACCCAGGGTAGAACGTTGGGCCGCAGTCCTAGCCGTTGAGTTAGCTGAATTCATCACATCCGAGATGGATATCGACTTGACGCAGGCCAAATTCTACTCGGACAGCAAAGTAGTCTTGGGATATATCCACAATGAGACCAGACGATTCTATGTTTATGTTAGCAACAGAGTGCAACGGATTAGGAGATCAGTTCATCCAAAACAGTGGCATTACATATCCACAGAGCAGAACCCTGCAGATCACGCAACTAGAGCAGTTAACGCAAGTCAGCTATGGAGTTCAACATGGCTTTCAGGACCAAAACTGTTATACGCTGAAGAACACTTTCCGGACACCTTTGAATTAGTAGGAAAGGACACAGATGCTGAAATCCGCCCTCAGGTGTCTACACTTCATACAATGACTTCTGCTATCCCGCTTGGATCTCACAGGTTCAATAGATTCTCAAAGTGGAAGTCACTCATTTGAGCCATTACCTGCTGTTACCCTCAGAAGACAGAGATAGTGACATCCGGTGATGCCAGGCAGGGAGTTTTCTGTCTCTGACATCCAATCCATCTCCAAATGTTTGTTTCTGTATAATGTCGCTATTAATTTGTAGCTGTAGATTTTTAATGAGCTTATCTCATATGTAGTGTTCTGCTCCCTCTAGTGGCAAATGCTATGTTTGCAGTCTTTCTGTCTAATTCTCCTCCCTCTTACAATGCATTTGGTAGCCCAACCTCCATTTTACTTTCATTTCTGGAAGGAAGAAGGCACTCAGTATTACTGTTCCCATGCGATTGCATTGCCGGTATGTATTCATGCCTTCTTTAGTTGTTTTCTGCTCCAGTTTTAGCCTGGCTCATCCAGTTATAGTCTAGATTAGTTACTAGTTCATGCATATTGTATATCTATGTATAATGTGTGTTCTGCTTACTATATACTGATTCTTCTGTATTCTGATTGTTTACAGTTTTACCATTTAAAAATATACTGCAACGTTCAATAAAAGCACAGACTTCACCACAGTCTTCTCATTGGACTCAGTATAAAGGTTTAGCTGTCTGTTTAAATTCATGAGCCCCCGGCCCATTTAGTGAGAACAGAACACCCATATTTCTGAGCCCTGAAGAATGGAGGGAGCTATTGAATGATTACAAAAATAATTTCTTTCCCAAGTGAAAAAAGAAAAAAGGTGCTGGGATGAGATCTAATGGTATTTGAGACTATAGGGAATTTTAAAAATATCACATTTTTGTAGATCTGACCTTTAAAGTATATTTTATATAATTTAAAGGGAACTTGTCAGCTACTGTATGCCTCCCCAGCTATCACTATCTGTAGCTGCAGCTTTATAATACCAGTCTAATCATCCCTGTCTGAGCTCATAGTGTAATGTGAAAGGTGAAAAAAAAGCATTTATACACTTACAGTTCCTTATGTAATGAGGCAGTCAGACTACACCTTGGAGGACGGAGACTGTTTGGCAGGTTAATAGTTAACATTTCAACCTGATGTTAGAACATGTTGGGAGACCTGATGTGATGTCATAACCATGTGACTACAATAGGCGGAGCTAAATCCCTATAACGTAATGAGTTTGCTCACTGAGCTCCACTCACTATAGTCATATGATCGTTACATCACACAGGTCCTTTAGCCATGCAAGTTAATAGTGAGTTAACTAATATCCTGCCAGACAGTCTACGGCTAGGGTCACACTTGCGTTTGCAATCCAGTTACTGGGTCCAGTTTTTCATCCTAAAAACCTGATCAGGTACCTAACCCATAGACTCCAATGTTAACAGTTGTTTGCTAAAGTGCAATCTGTCTACTGGATCCAGTTTTTGAGAAGTCAGGTTTTAATAGGGTCTGCAACATTTTTTGGCCTTTTAGCAAAACGTGATTAGTTTTTTAACATGGGACCCTATGGGAACCTGATCCAGTACCTGATGGTACATATAGGTACCATCAGGTACCTGATCCAGTACCTGATCTGGTAAAAATGCCTCCAAACAGACAAGGGGAAAACTGGATCCAGTAATGCATCCAGTTACTGGATGCAGGCTCCCAAGTGTGACCCTAGCCTACCTGCCCCAAGGTGTAGACTGAAATGTAAGTGCACAAATGCTTTTTTTCCCCTTTTACATTACACTATGAGGTCAGACAGGGATGATTAGAATAGTATTATGAAGCTACAGGTGCAAATAGTGATAGCTGGGG
The DNA here is from genome assembly GCA_033576535.1 of Allobates femoralis. NCBI lineage: Eukaryota > Metazoa > Chordata > Amphibia > Anura > Aromobatidae > Allobates > Allobates femoralis. Next base: position 359,116,373 of record JARQOC010000002.1, read on the forward strand.
GGGAGGCATAAATTACATGACAGGTTCTCTTTATATAAAATTTTTGAATTGAGTCGTAGTGGTAACATTACTCAATGTTAATGCATTTGCATAACCTCATGTTACAATTTATAATACATAAAGGCTTGTAAATACGGCACCAGTAAATATTAGCACTTAAGGGTTCTTTTGTGTCATTTGCCATTTCCACAATTTACCCTGAATTCTCAAGTGTAGACATTTTATCACATTTTTGGATTCTTAAAGACTGGGTGCTTTCAGAAAATGTTATAATTTCCCCAGTGGCTTTGTGTGGCGCAGTCATTAGCTTAATCTATTTATGTTCAAAATATGGTCAAGTTGACTTTTTTTTTATATGCTCATAAATATGTAAATTATAGCGCTAGAAGTGGTTTCACAGTTCATTTGCATATCTCTAGCCAGTGGTTGGCTGCAATGAAAAGCGGCATGAAAAAGTCTTATGAAATTCATGAGAGGTGTCATGATATGATGTACTAATATCAATGAGAATTCCTATTTCCCATAATGCACAGGTACTGATCATAACTGCGGGAAATCAGCATTTTTACTTTGTGCTCATGTGTAAATCAGCAGTAATTAAATAATATTTTTTAACTACCGTAGCCATTGTCTATTTGAGAATTTTAGTTTCATGTTAGAAAACTAAGGTCTTAGAAAAATGTATATTATATTTATTATATTAAATCTTAATCTCAATTAACATTAGATTAGGTCACCAGTGACATACACGCACAGGTATCATTTTCTGGCAATATCAATGTTCCAGTATAAATTAGAAAAATGTAGCATTACATTTAATGGGACAAAAAAGTAAAGACCATCTTATATATAAAACCCGAAGGCCACTTCCGGTGAATCTGGCCAACTTCCGTGATGGCCTGTGCCCTGTGTCACAGACCGGAACCGGAAGTTCCAGACCCACGAGTGGTGAGCGCGTAGCGCTCACCGCGAGCCGCTGTCAAACCTGCATAGCGGCTCGCAGTGGGCGCTAAAGCGTCATCATCCACCCGCCCCCCCACACAGAGCCCTGTGTGCTCCCACCCACATCTGGGAACCGGCCTGCCCGGCCCGGCCCACCCTCTGATGTGCGGCCTTCGCCGGCAGTCCTGCCGCTCACCGCACACACCAGGTGACTCTCCTCCTCCAACCGGGAGCTAGCCCCGCCCACACTCCGGTAGGCAGCCTCCGGTACCGCCGCCAGCACTGCCGCTGACCGCCGACAGCCCGGTGAGTGTTCTGCCCCCCAGCCTCCCCTCTCCTGTGCCCCCCAGCCTCCCCTCTCCTGTGCCCCCCAGCCTCCGCTCTCCTCTGCCCTCCAGCCTCTGCTCTCCTCTGCCCTCTCAGCCTCGCTCTCCTCTGCCCTCCAGCCTCCGCTCTCCTCTGCCCTCCAGCCTCCCCTCTCCTCTGCCCCCAGCCTCCCCTCTCCTGTGCCCCCCCCAGCCTCCCCTTTCCTCTGCCTCCGCTCTCCTCTGCCTCCGCTCTTCTCCAGCCTCCGCTCTCCTCTGCCCTCCCCTGCCTCCGCTCTCCCCTGCCTCCGCTCTCCCCTGCTTCGCTCTCCCCTGCCTCTGCTCTCCTCTGCCCCCCAGCCTCCCCTCTCCTGTGCCCCCCCACCCTCCCCTCTCCTGTGCCCCCCCAGCCTCCCCTCTCCTGTGCCCCCCAGCCTCCCCTCTCCTGTGCCCCCCCAGCCTCCCCTCTCCTGTGCCCTCCAGCCTCCCCTCTCCTGTGCCCCCAGCCTCCCCTTTCCTGTGCCCCCCAGCCTCCCCTTTCCTGTGCCCCCCAGCCTCCCCTCTCCTGTGCCCCCAGCCTCCCCTCTCCTGTGCCCCCCCAGCCCTGTGTGCCCCCACCTCCCCATCTCCGGCCCCCCCGGCCCGCCCCCTCCATGTGCGCCCCCAGCCTCCCTCACCGCTACACCCAGTGCTCTCCTCCTCCACCAGCTACCCCGCCCCACTCTCCCGGTAGTCCACCTCCGTCCTGCCTCCAGCTACTCCGCTGCCCCAGCCGTGCGCTGTCTCTGCCCCCCTCTCCCAGCCTCCGCTCTCCCTGCCCCGCCTCCCCTCCTCCTGTGCCCCAGCCTCCGCTCTCCTCTGCCCTCCGCATCACTCCTCTGCCCTCCAACCTCCGCTCTCCTCTGCCCTCCATCCTCCGCTCTCCTCTGCCCTCCAGCCTCCGCTCTCCTCTGCCCTCCAGCCTTTCCCCTCTCCTCTGCCCCCAGCCTCCGCTCTCCTGTGCCCTCCAGCCTCCGCTCTCCTCTGCCTCCGTCTCTTCTCCAGCCTCCGCTCTCCTCTGCCCTCCCTGCCTCCGCTCTCCTCTGCCTCCGCCTCCCGCTCTCCTCTGCCTCCGCTCTTCCTCCAGCCTCCGCTCTCCTCTGCCCCCCCCAGCCTCCCTCTCCTGTGCCCCCCAGCCTCCGCCTCCCTGTGCCCCCCACCGCTCTCCCTCTGCCCCCCCCTGCCTCCGCTCTCCCCTGCCCCTCCCTCTCCTGCCCCCAGCCTCCCCTCTCCTGTGCCCCCCAGCCTCCCCTCTCTGTGCCCCCCAGCCTCCCCTCTCCTGTGCCCCCAGCCTCCCCTCTCCTGTGCCCTCCAGCCTCCCCTCTCCTGTGCCCCCCAGCCTCCCCTCTCCTTGCCCCCCAGCCTCCCCTCTCCTGTGCCCCCCCAGCCTCCCCTCTCCTGTGCCCCCCCAGCCTCCCCTCTCCTGTGCCCCCAGCCTCCCCTCTCCTGTGCCCCCCAGTCCTCTCCGCTCCTCTCCTCTGCCCCTCCAGCCTCCGCTCTCCTCTCGCCTCCCGCCTCCGCTCTCCTCTGGCCTCCAGCCTCCGCTCTCCTCTGCCTCCGCTCTTCTCCAGCCTCCGCTCTCCCCTGCCTCCGCTCTCCCCTGCCTCCGCTCTTCCCTGCCTCTGCTCTCCCTGCCTCCGCTCTCCTCTGCCTCCGCTCCTCTCTCGCCCTAGCCTCCGCTCTCCTCTGCCCTCCAGCCTCCGCTCTCCTCTGCCCTCCAGCCTCCGCTCTCCTCTGCCCTCCAGCCTCCGCTCTCCCTCTGCCTCCGCTCTCCTCTGCCTCCGCTCTTCTCTGCCTCCGCTCTCTCCAGCCTCGCTCTTCTCCATCCTCCGCTCTCTCAGCCTCCGCTCTCCTCTGCCCTCCAGCCTCGCTCTCCTCTGCCCTCCAGCCTCCGCTCTCCTCTGCCTCCGCTCTCCTCTGCCTCCGCTCTTCTGCCTCCGCTCTCCTCTGCCTCCGCTCTCCCCTGCCTCCGCTCTCTCTCCTGCCTCGCTCTCCTCTGCCTCCGCTCTCCCTGCCTCCTCTGCCTCCGCTCTCCTCTGCCTCCGCTCTCCCCTGCCTCCGCTCTCCCCTGCCTCCGCTCTCCCCTGCCTCCGCTCTCCCCTGCCTCCACTTCCTCCCTGCCTCCACTCTCCCCTGCCTCCCTCTCCCCTGCCTCGCTCTCCTCTGCCTCCCTCTCCAGCCTCGCTCTCCTCTGCCCTCCGCCTCCTCTCTCCTCATATTATATATTATTTCTATATATATATGTGATAAATCATGTGTGTATATGCAACTAATGTGTGTATATACCTCTACATCTATATACATTTGTGTGTGTATGTGAATAGCGGAGTGTGTGTATGTGTGTGCTGACCAATCTGTCCACGCCGCTGCGCTGACCACTTTTACCGCACTCACTGCTAACCACTGAGCCACCGCGCAATGCTAACCACTGAGCCACCGCGCAGTGCTAACCACTGAGCCACCGCGCAGTGCTAACCACTGAGCCACCGCATACTATTCTAACCACTGAGCCACCGCATACTGTGCTACCCACAGAGCCGCCTGTATACACACAATTCATTTCACCGCACTCCCGTAACTATTAGTAAATAAACTATATATGGATTCTAGACTACCCGATTCTTTAGAATCGGGCCGCCATCTAGTAATTGTATAAATGCATTCTACAAAACTATATCTCAAAATGGGTAAGAGATAGAATCTGGGAATCACCCCCCAAAATGTCAATTTTGGAGATTTTTTCTTTTCTGGAAACAAGTCCAACAATTTATATTCTAATTGTTGTTATGCCATAATAATTAACATAGCCACAAGATATTATTAGTTGGGTTAAACATCATGGTCGAACCCCCAACATGTAAATATAGAAAAATTGTATTGAAGTTGAAAGATGTTGTAATAAAAAGACTATAGCTATTGACCATTACATTAAAGGAAAGTATAGTTATTGTGATGTACTATAAAAGAAAGTAAAATGTGAATTTCAGAGAGTTGTGTGGATGTGTTGATTACAAAGTTTTTAACTTTGTTTAAAGGGTATCTGTTACCGGACTTTTGCTCTTCCGTCTAACAGCAGCATGATATAGGGGCAGAAATCTTGATTCCAGTGATGTATCAATTACTGAACTGAAGTTGTACTTTTTTAAACAAAATTCCTATTTTATCTGTTGTAGATCTATCAGTTCTCTCAATGCTGAGCTCTGTATAACCACACTGTCATGATCTCCACACTGCCTTTGTCCTTTACTAGATTGTTGTTGCGATTGTCAGTCTGGGCTGGCTCTGTGATGCAGATCACCTCCATTCCAGCTCACTTGATTAGAACTCTACTTAAGCAAGCTTGCTGTCCTACTCTATGTCAATTTTACATTGTCTTTGGATGTGTAGGATTGATCTCTCTGTGCTCTGAGCCAGACCCTGCCTGATTAGTTACCTTACCTGGACTTGACTCCCTGCTTGTGACCTGATTCCTCTTTCTTAGTGATGGGCGAATCCTAAATTACTCGGAATCGCTTGACTCTAGCGAGTCCGAGCCCGGGACTCGCTACTCGTTGCGAGTCTAGCGAGTCCAATGTTAATGAATGGGGAAGCGAGTAATAGTGAGTAGTGTGCGATTTACAAATCACAGATGTGTCTCGGAAGCTTCAGCCTGAAGCAATCCTAGTTTTGCCATTGATTTGCATTAGACTCGTTTACTTTGCAAGTAATCGCTGGGAAACTCGCACAGATAAGAGTCCTGTCTGCTCTGTGTGCTGGCTGCCGCAGCTCCAGGGTCCTAGAGCTCGCCTGTTTCCTGATGTGGCAGAGCTGAGATTGTTCTCAGTCTGCTCATTCCCTGTGCATAGACATCTATATCTATGCACAGGGGATGTAGCAGAGAGGACATCGCGTTTTGGACTGCGTCGGACGGAAGAGGATTTTTTTAATTAAAGATGGCGTCCCTAATGGCTTTTTTTTTTATTTCTAATAAAAAATTTTCTCTGTGTTGTGTTTTTTTTAAAACAATTTAATAGAAATTCATGCCGGTCATGTCTAATATTGGCGTGACCGCCATAAATTTCGGGCTGAGGGCCAGCTGATAATACAAAGCTGGCCCTAACCCGGCGAGCTGTCGGCTCTGGTGCCCTGCTTTCCTTCTGTGCTGCGTGCTGTCTGCTGTCTAAGCTTGAAGAGGCACATTGCTCTGGCTGACTGCTGGGATTTCTGAAGGACATGGAGCCTCACCAGAGGGATCAGGTAACGGTGTGGGACGCGTCCCAGAAAGTCTACTTGCAGGGAGGGAGGACGCTGCTAGCTTCTTCACCAGCAGCGATGTGAAAGATTTACTGAGTGCTTTGAGTGAGAAAAACTTGGAACAGCGTATTACATCTTTGGCAGAGAAAGAGTTACGTCTATTTTGGACAGTTACGTCTCTGAAGACATATGTTTCCTGTAATAGAGTGCCTAGGGGTCTGCGGGTTTCTAAACACATGGCATCTCAGAACTGTAGTTTAGTCTTTGCCAAAAAATGGGAAGAAATCCAGTTGGATTCCTCCATGAAATTTCTATTATTAGTCCTGGAACAAAATGAAGCAGACCATGTGAAAGTAACAGATGAGTTAATTTCTCTAAGGAGAGAACTAGAGAAAAAAGTTAGTAAGAGTAAATGGACTGCGTTCTTGAAGAAACTGGACGATAAATTAATTCCTTTGCAAAATGATATTAAAATACTGAAGAGGGAGAAATTTTTGAGAGACAAAGCTGACTATGATTCAGGCCATATATTTAATTGGGGTCGGTCTTCTAATACCCCGAAGAAAAATAATAAAAACAAGAATAAGACCCCAAAGAAAGACAAAAATCCCCAGACCCCTAGTAAACCCACTACACCAAAAAATCCGGACACTCCTCTCAACACTTCCTCACTCAGGAAAACCCCTAAGAATCAAAATAAGATCCCGAGAAAATCAGGCAGATTCACATCAGATGAGGAAGATGGGGTGTCTGAGGAAGATTCAGTATACCATGATTTTGAGGGGGCTCAAAGTATCAGTTGCGACCCTTTAGGCGCAGAACTAGGAGAGGAGGGCACAACAGAAGGAGAAGACGAGGACTTGATACTACCACCTCCAATAAAGAGGAAACAGGTGTCCTGGCGGGACTAGACTTTCAGACCTTACGGATTTACAACTTGTCTGACCACACTTTGTCTGAGGATATGTCATCAGTGTTGCAAAAGGGCCTTAATTTCTGTATTGCTGAGGAATTTGATTATGCGGAGTTTAGAGCAGATCTTTTCAAATCAGTCAGGAAAATGTACTTATTCAAGCATTTTGAAAAACAAAAAAATACGAATAATATAAATAAAGTTAATACTAGTTCTAAGATCTCTTCTGGTATTGATAATATAGGTCCTTTAGGATTTTTTGTAAACTCTGATTCACTTAGTCAATCTCAGGACGATGTCCGGCTTTTGCTGGGGATTGCAGAAAGTCAAATTGAGGAAACTACGGATCCATGTAGACCCCCCTTTTTAGGAGGTGTAAATTCCACTTTTATGCCCCCGGCAATTCCCGGAGATAGCCTGGACTCTTTTATAGAGTTAGTTGATAAGGACGTGAAAGCTTTGATCTATCCCGATCCGACTAGAAATTTAAGTAAAAAAGAACACGACGCATTAATAGAAATGCAACATTGGAAAGATACAGTTTTTAGGAAGGCTGATAAAGGAGGAAGTATTGTTCTCCTCCAGAGATCAGCTTATGTGAAGGAAGCGAATAAGCAGTTGAGTCAATCCACTACCTATTCTTTGCTAAAATCTGACCCCACTATTGAATTTTCTAAAAAATTGAAGAACTTATTACGACGGGCTGTAGATAAAAATGTGTTATCTATCAGAGAGGCGGAAAAACTTTTTCCGGAATTTCCAAATAAACCGCACTGGTACTACTTGCCTAAGGTACATAAAAACGAACAGGAACCTCCCGGGAGACCTATTGTCTCCGGGGTAGGTTCACTGACTGAACCATTATCGAAATATCTGGAGTGGCTTTTACACCCATTCTTAGCTGTAGTACCATCGCTAGTGAAAGATTCCTTTGATTTTATCAAAATGATAGATTGTATAGCATGGGATACCTCCATGAAACTGACATCAATTGATGTCGAGAGCTTATACACCAGAATCCCGCAGCAACTAGCAGTGAGGCTGATTAGAGAATTATTGTTAAAAAATAAAATAGAAAGTGATGTGATTGACTTTACTTGTGAAGCACTAGAATTCATTTTAGAACATAATGCCTTCAGTTTCCTTGAGCAATGGTATTTACAAAAAGAGGGTACAGCGATGGGTACGCCCGTCGCTTGTACCCTCGCTAATTTATTCCTAGCAGCGTTCGAAGAACACTACGTATATTCGGAGAATAATCCCTTTTTACTGAACATCAAACACTACATTCGCTATGTGGATGATGTGATGGTAGTCTGGGATGGTGATGAGACGGCTTTTCAGGGCTTCATCGACTACCTGAACAACAACAGTTTTAATATGTATTTTACTAGCGTTTTTGGAGGATCGAAGCTAGAGTTTCTTGATATCAACTTAGAGATAAGTGAAAAGGGCATGACTAGATCAATGTTCAAAAAGAGCACCGCAACTAATTCCTTACTACATTTTAATAGTGCCCACCCTTGCCACACTAAGATGGGATTACCATTTAGTCAACTATTACGTATCCGACGCCTAAATAACACTGACGAGGGCTTCAACGTGCAGGCTGATAAGCTCTTGTTGGACTTGTCACTGAGAGGTTACCCTCAGTCCGTGTTGTTGAAGGCCAGAGAAAGGGTGAATCAGTATGAGGGCAGAGTACGAGATAGATCTGATATTGATTTAGACAACGAAAGTCGGGGTAGGAAAAAGAAAAAATTTTATTTTAATTTCAAATTTGGTCCAATGTACACTAGAATCAGAACCGCCTTGAGACGCCATTGGCACCTAATAGAAAATGATCGAGCTTTTGGAGAAATACACCCACATTTGTTAGTGACCTACAGAAGAAGCAAAAATATCAGTGACTGGCTAGTGGAAAAAAGATTAAAAAAACCTTTACAGAAAAATACGTGGCTAAACATGAAACCCTTGAAAGGAAATTTTAGATGTGGCCACTGTAATTGGTGTAACTTTTTAGAACCAGGTCCTGCGTTATGCTTCGGGGGTCTAAATGTTGGCATTAAATCATTTATTAACTGCAATACGAAGTGGGTAGTATATGCGCTTTGGTGTCCTTGTGGCAGGTTTTATATTGGGAAAACCATCCGAGCCATGTGCATAAGGGTAAGAGAACATTTTAATTCAGTGATCACTGGCAAAGGATCCACCAGACTCATTCAGCACATCCGAGAACACCATTTCGGTGACCCGAAGGTGCTGAAGTTCGCTGGAATAGAGAGGATCTTTTCCTCCAGTAAAGGAGGTAATTTGCATAAAAAACTTCTCCAAATTGAGACTAACTGGATTCTGAACTCTAATGCTATGGGAGCAGGAGGTCTCAATGATAAGGTCGATATGGCCGTTTATCTCTGAGTCCTGTCTGTCTCCTTATACCCTACAACTATTGGCAGGCCCCGATCTTTAGTTTGCAATCTCAATACTAATGCTATTTCTGCCCATATAGGTTTCTATAATCTCGGTGGGTTTGAATGCTGTCTCGCTCTGCAACTGGATCCGGTGATATGCATTTTTGTGGCTATTCTAAACTATTTAAATCGTTTTGAAGGACGATCCACTTTATAGTGTGTTGAAAAGATATGTTATGAGTAGTTTATAAATTATGCAGGATACTATCAGTTGACAGAACTCGCTTCTTATTCTAACTGTTTTTTGCCCATTTCTATAGGTGAAATATGATATAATTACAGTATGAGACTTTTGTCTTCATTTACTATTGATTTTTATCTTCGGGAAGTATGGAGATAGCGAGTGTGTTGCTGCGGTGGGACTAAGAGTAACTGCTATTTACAATATGGAGTTGGGGAGAGCAGACAGGTGATGGTAATTCACCTAGTATCCTGTCAATTCCCTTATGCTCTAACTTTAGTTACAAATTTGTCATTATAAATATGTATTAACTATTCTGTCCATGTTATATGGACATTTGATTCATGTGAATATTGATTTTTAGCTGCTTGTGTCCCACCGGTCATTGTCTCCATCTCTCCCGCTGTCTCTGTCTGCGCTCTGTACAATTAGATCTTGTTTTCTGCACTCATTTATGTATTGCATAGAAAGAATACTTTTACTTCTTGCATGTTTGTTTAATTGTTATATTCTTTCCCATTGTTAATGCTGGTGTTGTTTTGGAGGAATTTTAATTGTCCTTGTCTATATTTGTTGCTAATGGTGACGTAATGTATTTGTTGTGGACTCCTCCTATAATAGGAGGTTCCACACCGCCATTAGCTACTGACCCGTGGAAGCGCACAAGCGCGAAACGGTGCCGTCGTCAGTAGCTCCGTCCTCCCCCTCCCTGCTTTGATGTACACGTTTCCTAATTAAAATACACCGACTAAGACCTGGGCGAGTGCCGTCTCTACTTCTAAGAATTTATGCCTAACCTCTTTATTACCCAGCGTGCCACCGCCACCAGGGCCGCTGGAAGAGCGGGGTTCAGCGCCAGAGGATGGCGCTTCAATGAACGCGCCATCTTCTGGGGCGGCTGCGGGCTGCAATTTGCAGCGGGGGGTGCCCAGAAAGCTTGGGCATCCCTGCGCTGCAGATTCCAGCCCCCAGCTGCTTAGCTGTATCTGGCTAGACATAGAAATTGCGCGGAGCCCCACGCATTTTTTTAAATTATTTCATGAAATTCATGAAATAATAAAAAAAAAAGGGCTCCCCTATATTCTTGTGTCTGGCCAGGTACAAATAGGCACCTGGGGGTTGGGGGCAGCCCGTCGCTGCCTACTGGATCCGGCTGGCTCCAGAAATACGGCTAACCCCATGTAATTTTTTTTCTGAAAAATCAATAAAACAATCCTAAAAAAGGGACTGCATCTTTATTAACCCCTCGCCCATGGTCCAGGGGTTAATAAAGATGCAGTCCCTTTTATTTACATTGTTTTATGGATTTGTCAGAAAAAAATTTCACGTGGGCTTCGCCGTATTTCTGGAACCAGCCGGATCCAGCAGGCAGCGACGGGCTGCCCCCAACCCCCAAGTGCCTATTTGTACCTGGCCGGACACAAGAATATAGGGGAGCCCTTTTTTTTAATTATTTCATGAATTTCATAAAATAATAAAAAAAACATGCGTGGGGCTCTGCGCAATTTCTATGTCTAGCCAGGTACAGCTAAGCAGCTGGGGGCTGGAATCCGCAGCGCAGGGATGCCCAAGCTTTCTGGGCACCCCCCGCTGCAAATTGCAGCCCGCAGCCGCCCCAGAAGATGGCGCGTTCATTGAAGCGTCCTCTCTGCTACATCCCCTGTGCATAGATATAGATGTCTATGCACAGGGAATGAGCAGACTGAGAACAATCTCAGTACTGCTACATCATCTCTGTGAGCAGGCGGGCTCTAGGACCCTGGAGCTGCGGCAGCCTGTACAGAGAAGACAGCTGGACTCGGCTCGCAAAGTAACAGCAGTTACTTTGCGAGTTTCCCTGCTATCACTGGCACAGTAGCCGAGTCTAATGCAAGACAATGGCAATCCTAGTTTTGTCAGCGTTTGCAATTGATTTGCATTGGACTCGTGCGAGTAAACGCTGGGAAACTCGCAGAGTACCGAGTCCTGCGAGTCCCTTACTACATGCCGAGTAACGAGTCCTAGCGAGTAGATTCGTCCATCCCTACTCTTTCTGCCTGTTCCTCTGTATTCTGTTTTATCACTCTGGTTTCCTGACTTAAGGCTTGAACTTGACTTTGCTTCTGGATATCCCTAGCTGTTACTAAACCTTTTCCTGCAACTGACCCCGGATTGTTTCGATCTCTTTTTACTACCAGTAAGTAGTAATATTATTATATGTACTTTCCATTATTACTGTCTGTTTTCTGCACATCAGAGATTAGTTATTACTGTAGTGACTCACATCACACATACCCACACCACTTAATTTCTGCTTTATGTGCTCACTGTATAGGCAGCAAGCTTCTTATAAGTGATGAGGGCGGGATTATACAGAACTCATTAATGTAGGGGACTAAATGTTTTACTAGTCCTCTATTGATAGAACCTGCTGAAAAAACTTGGATCAATCTGTTGAATAAAAGCAATAATACCAGTGAGCTGCAGGAGAGAAAGGCTAAGTGCAGTCTAAGGCTGGTTTCACATTTGCATTTGTGTCTGCATGCGGAGGGCATGCAGACGCAAACGCAGGGCAAACGCTGCCATACTGATGTGAATGCAGTGGAGATTCTCCACATGCATTCACATCAGTATGGTGCCTGGCCAGCCATCAGCGATCCCGACGGCGGTCGGGGGGTGGAGATCAGCGGCGGAGATCTCCTCCCACTGGTCACTGACGAGATTGCTGATTGGCCACCGGGAGAGATTTCAATGTGGTCCGCAGCGTTCTTCTGCGCTGTCATGCGGAGGACACTGCGGATCCATTGATATCCATGCATTTTTTGTGCACTTGCGGGCGCTTGCTGATAAAACAAGTGCCCGTGAACGCACAAAAAAAGTAACAGGCGTTCAGAGTGCGGAGGAGGGCACACAAATTATGCGCATCCAAACGCAACCGCAACGAACGCAGCCAAACGCAGGTACTATGTGTACCTATGTTAAACATGGGATCGCAGTGTGCATGCGTTTGACTGCGTTCTGTTATGCTGCGTTCCGAACGCTAATGTGAAACCGGCCTAAGAGAGTAGAATAAAAAATACAAAACAGTGAGGTGTTACTCTCAGCTTATTGTGAAGCGCTAGTAGTGGATACAATGTCATGTTAAATGGTAGATCAACAGGGAGCTTCACAGCACTGCTGTCATACTGAATGTACCGTCACTCCATCCAACATTAGCAAATGGAAAACAAGCGGTGTCAGAGATTTGGAGCGCTAAAGAAACCACGGGTTGGTGATTAAATTACCGATAATTTATTGCACAAACAACAGGGGTCCAGTATGCCACAACGCGTTTCGACGCACAGATGCGTCTTTCTCAAGTGGATCCACTTGAGAAAGACGCATCTGTGCGTCGAAACGCGTTGTGGCATACTGGACCCCTGTTGTTCGTGCAATAACTTATCGGTATTTTAATCACCAACCCGTGGTTTTTTTAGCGCTCCAAATCTCTGACACCGCTTGTTTTCCATTTGCTAATCTCTTTCTCCCTTGTTGGGAGTGCGGTGTGTGAGCTGCTCTAAGATCCACAGTACCTGGCAGTACATCATAAAGACCCACCCTTGAATGATCAACTGATACACAGTGTGGAGCTGGGACGGAAGCCAGTGCAGCGACTCTGCCTCTTCGGGTGGAGGAGTGAAGGATCCCACCTCCATCTCCAGAGGAACTAAGGAGCCGACCACCAAGCCCGGAGTATCTGAGGAGGAGGGAATATTGGCCCTTGTCACTACAGTGATCCACATTAAGCCATCAGTCTGGTTGTGCGGGGTGTTGCACAACCAGTAAAGGTTAGTGCAAACATAGTAAAACCATGTATTAAGTTCCTCCAGTTGCAGTGTGGCGCAATATCTGTTTTTTCTTTTAATTACTCCATCCAACATTGGCTGTTTAGCGCCGCAATTGCTCGCTGGGTTGGGATCAACTCAGCGAGCGATCCACTGCGATTCAGCAAATAGGCGGGATCGGCCGTGACATCGCTATTGCGGTGTCACACCAAACGATCCCGCCGGTTGTTTAAGTTGAAGTTAACAGGTTTTCCTGCAACTATTGTTGTTGAATCATGCGTTTACATGCAACGACGTAACAAAAATGTCGTTTCAACATCGTTCCTGACATTACTTTTGAACGACGTCCGGAACGATGTTGAGAGGTGTGACGGTACCTTGAGGAAATACTCCCAACTCATCCTCCAACTTAAAGGGATCCTGTCACCTCCAAAACACCTCCTAAGCTATCAAAACATGTCCCTACAGCATCCCATCACTAATCTCACACTCCTTTTGGCTCATCCTGTGAAAGTGGAGAAAAACGTTTTATAACTTACCCACTAGCAATGTTAATTAGCAGGGGCTATATTCTTTAGTCCCTAGGGTGGGCCATCTTCATCATAAAATCACGCCCTAATAGGCGTGATCTTCTATTCATATTGTATTCAGCGCCTCCCTGCTCTCCTCGGCGCTGCCTGGGCTGTAATGGAGCTGTATTGACGCAAATTGCGTCATTTCCGACATCGGGTGACGTCAGTATACCTGCGCTGCTCTGTGGGCTTCAAGCACTGAATTGCGCAAGCGGCGTGGGTGTACTGACATCACCCGATGCTGGAAATGAAGCGATTCGCAGGTATAAAGAGGCTGGGGGCTCATTTTTCGGGGTCAGGTTCCCTTCATATTTTGCTTATGGCTGGCTGTGTGTTCAGAAAGAGCTTAACTGCCCAATCAGTAACTTCCAATAAAGTTTAGGGTCAAGTTTGGTCCAGAACAGAACTTTTTAAAAAGTCTGAAGGGCCTGTTACATGCTTCAATGTTCCAGCGATCTGACCAAGGATCCAACTTGGCCTGGATCGCTTGAACGTCGTTAATTGATCGCAACTGAGGTGTCACACGTAAGGATATATTGAACGACGCAGCAAAGATTTCGCAACAAGCGAACGATACTTGCGGTCATTTGGTTGCCTACGTGCTTCATTTCTGAATAGGCAAAGTCGTAAACAAGATCGTTGGAAAGGTGTCACACACAACGATGTTGCAGATTGAACGAACAACGGACGACTGATCTATGGTCCTGTTCATAAGCCTGCGATCAATGATCAGCCGAGTTATCGTTGGTCGTATCTGCATGTCATAACTGCACCGCCCCAAAAGCTGTGATGTACCAACGATATCGTTAACGATATCATAGCGTGTAAAGGGCCCTTGACTGAAACCCAGAACCTGAATTTTCAAGTGTCATCTTTACTGCTAACCAAACAATTGCATTACTCACACTCTGGAAGTGGCTAAATCATGGAAAATACACAGTTTCCAGCTACCAATTTACCTGACTGGTTTAAGTACACATTCTAAAAGAGGAATCTAGGGTAAATATATGCACCATCATACACTTTTTCACTGGTCTTGTTTATTAGAAAAAGAAAAATTATTATAATCAGATATCAACTAACCTTGTTGTTGATCTTAAACAAATATTGTAAAGCATTTAAGGAGAATATCATGAATAGATAAAAAATATTTTTGACCATTAAACCTTAATGACCACCGATACGCCTTTTAATGGTGGTCATTCAAGGGCCATATTCCTAGCTGCATTTTAATGCTGCAGTAATGCGGTAATGCTTTAGTGCTGAGGAATAAGTGAATTATGCCAACCCACGGGTGAAATTTCAACCAGTGTCAGCTGTACATGACAGCTGACACCCGTGGGCATCAGCTCCAACCAGTTTTTGAACCATTCAGCCTGATTAAAGTGAACCTGTAAGCAGTTTTTTCACATATAAGCTAGAGCCACCACCAGTAAGTTCCCAGGCTGATCTGTGTAAAGTAAAAAAAATGCTTTTATTATATTTACCCTGGGGGGTGGGAAGTCCAGACCAATGTGTGTTTCTGGTCTCATTCTGGCTCATTCTTACTTTCTGTAAATGCTGTCCTCTTTCCTATTTCTTGTGGATAACGTGTCTTACGTCATCCACTCACTGGTCTTCATTGTGCTCCTTTGAACACATAATTCTCTCTGGTAGTCTCAAAGTAGTGTAGTGTGTAGGAAAAGGTCAAACAACACTGGCACATGCGCACCACGAGGGTCTTCTTTGACTTTTCCATACGCCTGCACAGTGCTGTAATTTGCTGTACCCTAAGGAGGTCAGAGAGTAGTATGCATGTGCAGAACCGCAATGGAGAAGACTGTGTGTGGGCAACATAGATCATGTCACCCCCTAGAGCAGGGAAGGAGGATGGCATTGACAGGAATAAAAGAGGAACTGCACCAAGACCAACAACACTCATCGGATTAGACCCCTTCCCCAGGTAAGTATAAAGAAAGCTGTTTGTTTAAATTATACAGATCCACCTGGGGACTTACATATAGTATTCCAGAACGCTGTATATAAAGCATAATGGATGAAGCTTATATGTGAAAAAACTGCTGACCAGTACAGTTTAACCCCCGAAATACCACTGTCAGTCATGCCAGTGGTATCTAAGTGGTTAGAAACAGGTTAAAGGATCACCTTTGGTAGTATAGACCTTTCACGTTCATAATCCTTAGTGCCGATCACTACCATAGTAACCCAAGGTCATCTGAGTTCCCCAAGGTTCTGTGTCCTGTAAGATCCTGCTTTAAGCAGTGTCTAACGGGCATTATTAGTGAATTACTGACATGTCTCCTGCAATGTGAAGGAGTACAGCAGTGCATGAGACCATTAATCAAAGTAAAAAATATTCATTCCCACAGTGGGACTAAGTGAAAAAGTAAAAAAAAAAAAGATAAAGGTTTTGTCCAAGACCAAGAATCTTTCTTCCTCATAATCTAGTCTCTGGTGTATAAGAAAGACATAGCTGAACTAGAGCGGGTGCAGAAGAGAGCAACTAAGGTTATTAGAGGACTGAGGGGTCTGCAATACCAAGACAGGTTATTAATCTTGGGTTTATCTAGTTTGGAAAAACAAAGGCTTAGGGGCGATTTTTTTTACAATCTACAAATATATGAGGGGACCATACAAAGACCTTTTTACACCTAGGCATGAGATGAGGTCAAAGGGGGCATCCTGTACATCTAGAGGAAGGAAGGTTTCATCACAAACACAGACGATTCTTTACTGTAAGAGCAGTGAGACTATGGAACTCTCTGCCACATGATGTTGTAATGAGTGAGTCACTACCAACATTTAAGAAGGGCCTGGATGCCTTTTTGTAAAGTATAATATTAAAGGTTATATACATTAGATTTTTTGATAGGACGTTGAACAAGGGAAGTAGTCTGATTGCCGTATCTGGAGTCAGGAAGGAATTTTTTCCCTAATTTGGAGCTTAGTGTGGCCACATGGGTTTTGTTTCCTTCCTCTGGATCAACATGTTAGGCTATGGGTTGAACTGGATGAACTTTAAAGCTACCTTCAACCTTAAAAATTATGAAACTTATTAATTTAATCTAATTTATTCCTCTACTAGATTGTGGCCCGATTCTAACGCATCGGGTAGTCTAGAATATGTATGTAGTTTATTTATGAAGATTTAACAATAATGCAAGGACTACACGATATCTATCTATCATCTACCTATGTGTCTATCGTCTATGTATTTTTTTGATATTTTATCTTTATAAACTAAGGTTCTTGGTACACATATTGGCCAATACCTGTTTGCCCATCAACCAGCTTCAAGGTGATTTTAGATCTGATGGGTCCCTATCCTACCTTGTCACTCTTTCCTTGGGCTCAGCTAAGCCTCCATTTTTCCTATTTCTCAGTGGGAGACCTCATTTAAATCAAAGAAACAATGAGAAATCATATATAGTGCTGACCACTGAGCCACCATATACAGTGCTAACCACTGAGCCACCATATACAGTGCTAGCCAATGAGCCACCGTATACAGTGCTAACCACTGAGCCACCATATACAGTGCTAACCACTGAGCCACCATATACAGTGCTAACCACTGAGCCACCATACAATGCTAACCACTGCGCCACCATAGAGTGCTAACCACTGAACCACCATACAATGCTAATCACTGAGCCACCTAAACACTGAGCCATCATATACAGTGCTTACCACTGAGCCACCATATACAGTGCTAACCACTGAGCCACCTAAGCAATGAGCCACCATATACAGTGCTAACCACTGAGCCACCATATACGGTGCTATCCACTGAGCCATCTAAACAATGAAACATCATATACAGTGCTAACCACTGAGCCACCATATGCAGTACTAACCACTGAGCCACCATGCAATGTTAACCACTGAGCCACCATGCAATGCTAACCACTGAGCCACCATACAATGCTAACCACTGAGCCACCATATACAGTGCTAACCACTGAGCCACTATACAATGCTAACCACTGAGCCACCATACAATGCTAACCACTGAGCCACCATATACAATGCTAACCACTGAGCCACCATATACAATGCTAACCACTGAGTCACCATACAATGCTAACCACTGAGCCACCATACAATGCTACCCACTGAGCCACCATATACAGTACTAACCACTGAGCCACCGAAACAATGAGACATCATATACAGTGCTAACCACTGAGCCACCATACAATGCTAACCACTGAGCCACCATACAATGCAAACCACTGAACCACCATATACAGTGCTAACCACTGAGCCTCCATACAATGCTAACCACTGAGCCACCATATACAGTGCTAACCACTAAGCCACCATACAATGCTAACCACTGAGCCATCATATACAGTGCTAACCACTAAGCCACCATACAATGCTAACCACTGAGCCATCATACAACGCGAACCACTGAGCCACCATACAATGCTAACTACTGAGCCACCATACAATGCTAACCACTGAGCCACTATACAATGGTAACTACTGAGCCACCATACAATGCTAACCACTGAGCCACCATACAATGCTAACCACTGAGCCACCATACAATGCTAACCACTGAGCCACCATACAATGCTAACCACTGAGCCACCATACAATGCTAACCACTGAGTACAGTGTATTTGAAATATGGCACCATGGCGCACGCCGCTATTCTGATTGGTTGCCGCGTTCAGCGCCGACCAATGAGAAAAGCGGCGCGCGATTTGAATGCCGCTCCTCTGATTGGTCGCCGCATTCAGCGCCAACCAATGAGAATAGCTGCGTGCGCCATGGCGCCATATTTCAAATACACTGTACTCAGTGTATTTGAAATATGGCGCGCGCCGCTATTCTGATTGGTCGGCGCTGAACGCAGTGACCAATCAAAGAAGCAGCGCACGGTTTGAATGCCGCTCCTCTGATTGGTCGCCGCGTTCTCTATCCTCTTCGCCGCATGTGTGCGCAGAGGTTGCTGATGTGGCTCAAATCCCGGTGATGAAGGGGTTAATATGAAGCTAGTGTAGTGGCACCATGCCTATTGAGAATGTCCTCACTCTCTGCAAACATGCTGTCATTACACCATATGTGTGCAGGGGTTAATTGTTCAGTTAAATGGTTTAAAAGAGCTGTCGGCTTTAAAATTTCACTGAGAAAGCCGGCGCTCTGTTACTGCCTATGGGGAGCTGTCCCCTCTGCATGGTGCTGAAGCCCTGTCTCGCCTTCAGCACCTGCACTATTCAGCACCATGCAGAGGGGACAGCTCCCCAAGTATTTTCACGCCTCTAGCATGGCCCTCATATGATGAGAGGCCAAGGCATGGCCCTGGGCCAGCACATGTTGTCACATCTGTGGGCCCGCCATTTTGGGCCTTTTTAGAAAAAGTTCAGTGTTTAGGCCAGGTTTAAAGTCTTTAAGGTGCACAATACCCGCTAGTTACGGGTTGGTTTGATCCTGTTCATGACGTCAGAAGCTGACCCACCCCAGGGCTGTTGGGTATTTTGCTCCTGAGCGTTGATTAACGTAGTTGTCACTGGTAGCCAGTGTCTGGGCCTGTGGCCCTAGTGGTCACTGTAAAATGTGTAAAAATAAAATAACAAAGTATAATGATCGTGACGCCACCTACGGTACCTGGTAATTTTACCAGTGCTACTTTCAGACCTCCAGGGATGATGTTATGCAGCTGAATGGTAATGCTCCCTGCAGGTGGAGCAGGATCTCTGGGGCAGTAATGGAAATGGAAAACTCACACACGAAGGTGGCTCTACAGGTGGATGCTTGCTGCAGTCTGTGCTGAAGAGACTGGAATGTAACTTCCCCTGGCACGATGAAATAAGACACCACACGTTGCTTATGACAAGAAGGAAATATAGTATGGAAGTGAGCGCTAGAAAAGACCAAGGAACTAAAAATTAAGAGAATTACCTCCAAGTTTATTAAAAGGTGGATGGCACGAGCCCTCAGCCACAACGCGTTTCGACAAACGTCTTTCTCAAGTGATCCACTTCCATACTATATTTCCTTCTTGTCATTATCCTCCTCCCTTCGGGGTGTGGTATGAGAGCTGCTGGAGGAGAGACCCTGCTGAACATACAATAGAACTGCCTCCCCTGGGATTAAGTGTTCAGGCCCGTTGGACACGGTCGGCCCGACCGCGGAGCCTTACTACACGAAGCCAAGTGGAAGGTCGCTTCAGGAAAAACAGACAGATCTTACACTCACCATGTACCCCATTCCCTGTTGTGCGGTGCACAACAGTTCCAGGTGAGTGTATCTCTGATTAACCCTTATTCAAAGTGTGTGATCAGCGTGGCGCAACTTGTTGTCTTTTCCTACCACACGTTGCTTAGGCTCTGCACGGGTTTAATGGTAACTTTCAGGCAGCTTTCAAATAGTACACAGCCACGGGTAGCTGGCTTGGGTAGTTACCCAGGGATAGGATGTCACCTTGAGGCTCTCCATGGTGTTCCTGCCAGTTTCTCCCTCTGTCCTTGAATGCACTGTTTCTCTTTCCTTTACTAGCACGGCCCTGCACAGAGCCCTTCACTGGTCTCTTTAGAGGTAGTCCTTTACTAAGGGGGTCATGACCCTATACGGGTCCTTTGTGGGAAATAAGTCAGAGCTTGGTCGCGACTCTCTGAGTAGTTTGCGTCCTTCCACTTTGGCGGCTCAAGACTGAATTCCTGCACCGCTCTCTGAGTCGGTCCTGGGTCCCTACGGGCCAGGTGGGCCACCGGACCAGATTAGGGTTTTAACTGACACCCGAGCATTCCCCTTCTGTCTGGGTTACCGTTCATTTAGGTGCCCTCATCTGCGTCACTTGCAGGGTTCCCTCTTCTTCAACTCCCCTTGCGAGCTGTCTGTGTTCTCTTCCCGCTCTTCAGTACCCACCTAAAACTCCACCGGGATCGGTCCCCTAGAAACGGGTTAACCAATTGATCCACTGGCTCTAGGTGTGTGAATGCATGTGGTGAGGGGCCCAGATCAACATCCCAATCCCCTGGTCACAGGGATACTACACACCATGGTCTGGGTGCAGTACCCCTCTGTGGTGCACCGACCAGTGGACAGGGCCGGTTTTAGACAAAGTTGGGCCCTGGGCACAAGTTAAAAGTGGGGCCCCATCTGCTAACAATTTGCACCATCACGCACAAACATTTGAGTTGTATTTACTGAAACCGATTTCAGACCTTTAAATCAGCGCCATCAGCTATAGTAATGTCATCCTGCGCTTGTATACCGGCTCCTCACACAGGCTGAGAAACAACCTATGGGGTGAGAACGATCACTAATAGATCATTAGGGATAGGATGATCACAAATAGATCATCGGGGATAGGACGATCACTGATAGTGACTGTTAAAACTCCTTTGATCTAAGAAATCATTGTGTCCCCATACAGATCGTGTTATCAGCAGTACTTCTCCTGTTTACACTGGGTGATGTGCTGCCGAGAACAATGGTCCTGATTTATTAAGACACACTGTGCATGGCCATTCTTAATTAATGAACCTGCTGGAGTAATTTTCACTCACTTCATTAATAGGCGCACAGTGTATATATATAATATTCTATATAATGTGTATGTTCGGGGTATATAAGTGTGTATGTGTGTACATTTGTGTTGGATGCTCACGGGGCTAGTACATTTCCTAATTAATGAAGTGAGTGAATATTACTCCAGCAGCTTCATTTATTAAAGGAGTTCTCCACTATATTAGAACAAGCCCTTCTTATATCACTTGTTTTCCACAGTTAAAAATAAGACCCTATACTTGCCTCCTGTGCTGACTATATACTACACACCAGTATACACTACATAGTACAAAGCAGTACTACACATTAGTATATACACATCAGTATACAATATATGCTACACACCACTAATATATATACAGAGCTGGACTGGAGAAACTTGGGCCCACCAGAGACAATCATTCTTGGGGACGACCATGATGCTATATCATCAATATGGCAATAATAGAAGAACACCAATTCTATAGCAAAATGTGCAAATAGTTTTTGTAATATACGGTCATACAAAATGGGCCCAATTTATGAAAAACTGGCAGTTTTCACGCCAGTTTTGATGAGATGGCATGCTGAGGTCAGATCTCCCTAGCTTATGAAGAGATATACAACTCTTCATGAATCTGTGGCATCTAAAGAGTGTCACTGCCGAAAAGTCTTGCTGATTGACAGCCAGATCCCCACAGTTAGGTATCAGGGAGCTGTCTGTCAATCTGGATGACATCAGCAGTTATGCTCCACTGACAGAGCAGAGTGGAAAAGAAGGAGCTGCTCAGTCAATGTGATTTCACTGGCATCAGGAGAATCGTCGTCAGAAGACATATACTGCCCCACACAGAAGAGCTGACAGATCCTCTATATACTACACCACACAGGAGAGATGACAGATCCTCTATATAGTACACCGCACAGGAGAGCCGACAGATCCTCTATATAATACACCATACAGAAGAGCTGCCAGATCCTCTATATACTACACACACAGAAGAGCTGACAGATCCTCTATATAATACACCATACAGAAGAGCTGCCAGATCCTCTATATACTACACCGCACAGTAGAGCCGACAGATCCTCTATATACTACACCACACAGAAGAGCTGACAGATCCTCTATATACTACACCACACAGGAGAGATGACAGATCCTCTATATACTACACCACACAGGAGAGCTGCCAGATCCTCTATATACTACACTGCACAGTAGAGCCGACAGATCCGTTACACACTACACCACACAGGAGAGCTGACAGATCCTCTATATACTACACCACACAGGAGAGATGACAGATCCTCTATATACTACACCACACAGGAGAAATGACAGATCCTCTATATAACACCATACAGAAGAGCTGCCAGATCCTCTATATACTACACTGCACAGTAGAGCCGACAGATCCTCTATATACTACACCATACAGGAGAGCTGCCAGATCCTCTATATACTACACCACACAGGAGAGCTGACAGGTGATAGATACATAGATTAGAGATAGATAGAGTGATAGATGATTATAGATAGATGATGACAGATTCATAGCTAGATAGTACACACACACACAGAGCTCTGCCATGCTCATATTATGCATATTGTTACTTCCTATCTGTTGGAAAATTAGGTGTACATGGTGTGTGCACAGCAGAGAGGTGTTTGCAATGTGTAATAGCTTTCTTATTATTATTATCAGGCAGCTCTGCACATCCTAGCTCAGTACTCAGCAGGCAGCATGTTCCTCCTTCACATTTTCCCCCCAGTGCCTGTACTCAGGGTGATGTAGCAGCGCTGGCACCCCTCCCCCACCCACCCTCCAGGGATAGCAGTGTAGAGTATAGAGTACTAATATAAAGCTACAGTGCAGTGCTCCAGCAGCTCTTCCTCTATCTGGCTCTGTGGAGCAGCCGAGGAAATGCTGCTTCCTTATTCAAACCTTGCATTTGTGTACAGGGGGCCCTCACTCTCTTCTTTCTGAGGGCCCACTCCAATACTGTGTCACCCCCACTGACCCTGCAGACACTGGGGGCCCTCATTCTGAACAACGATAATAACAGAGGAGCCAATGTAACTTACTTTGGCCCAGAGAGTGATGCAGGAGGGAGCAGTGAATT
The DNA here is from genome assembly GCA_033576535.1 of Allobates femoralis. NCBI lineage: Eukaryota > Metazoa > Chordata > Amphibia > Anura > Aromobatidae > Allobates > Allobates femoralis. The sequence goes on from JARQOC010000002.1 coordinate 359,139,462, forward strand.
ACCTCTGTTCGTCATCATAGTGCCAGTGAATGAAAAGAGGAGGAGGCAGGGGCTCCACCAATCACAGCACAGCTCACTGGCGCTCCTCCAGTCACGGAACAGCTCCCTGCCTGAGCTGTGCTACTAATCCAAAGGACAGAGTGCAGTGAAAACTAACACTGATTGGCTGTACTTTAACCAATCAGTGTAAGGCTGAGCTGCAGCACCACCCTCCTGCAATACTGAAGACTGGATACCGCGGTAACAGCTGATCGGAACAACAGTGTTCCGGTCAGCACGCAGAGTGAGCGGCAGGAGGCCGCAGATGGGGGTGATATTCAGCGCGCACTGCTCTCAGGGAAGGAGAGCGGGGAAGAGCCGATAAACCTTCAGCAACATTATTAGTGTAGGACCATGCTGGGGGCCCTTCAGAGGGTGGGGGCCCTGGGCAAGTGCCCAGTCTGCCCCCCTAATGCCGGCCCTGCCAGTGGGGCACCACACTATTAGCAGAGGGCAGGTTGAGAAGCTGAGGGATAGGATAGTGGCCCAAACCTTCTCACCTTCATAGGTCCCTTTGGGAACAGGGCTAGACAGCAACACCAAGTCCAGGGCCAGACTAGCCTCCCACTTACCCTTGCCCGTTATCCTATCCTGCTCCATTCCCTCATCTGCTCCAAGCATGACATAACTTACTATATTCCACAAAGCTGCTATGGCTTCAACACAAGCTTTTGCATGCCTGGTGGAGGAATTCTCTCACGGTGTTGCTACCTTGCATAACCAGGTGGTGCATCAACTTCAGGAAGTTGTTGGGTATTTGGCCATGGCTCACGCCCTGGCTGTACCAAAAGCCAATATAATCCTCCCTGACCAATTTTCAAGAGGGAGAGATCAGTTTATAGTTTTAAGACAGGTCTGTAAGCTATACTTTAGGCTCCGCCCTCATTCTTCAGGAAGTGAGGTACATCATGTGGGGATTATACTCTCCCTTCTTAAGGGTGGTCACTAGGCCTGGGCCTTCTCTCCGCTGATCGATTCTCCTTCTATGCAGTTGGTGGATGAGTTTTTTGCGGTTCCGGCCCTGGTGTATGGTGATGCTGATGCCGTCTCCTTGGCTGAGTCAAAACTATGCAAGCTCAGGCAGGGTGCGCGACCAGCTGAGGAGTATTGCTGAGTTCAAGAGATGGGCCATTGACACTCAGTGGAATGACCGTGCTCTTAGGAGTCAGTTTTATCTGGGTTTGTCAGATCGGTTAACACCTCCATGACTCCTCCAGAGTTGCTGGAGGATGCTGTGGAACTTGCTATTAGGTTGGGACAGATGCCTTAGAGAGAGACCTGAACCAACACTGCCCCTGGTGCCATCCCTGCTGCGGAGGTTACAAGATGAGTCCTGATGTACCTAAGCAGTTGGGGAATGAGATACTAGCCCAGCTGCAGTTCATCAGGTTGGGAGGTTTTGTGTATTTTGTGGTCAAGCTGTTCCCTTTATTAGGGTTGGTTCATACCACGTTAAATCCATTTCTTAGCTGCTGACGTCTCTTGAGGACAAGAGCTTGAGTACTACTGTCTCTGCCATGTTAGTCAGTCCTGCTCCCATGTCTCCAGTGGAGGTGGTTAAATGCCTAATGAAGAATAGGGGTAAAATCAAGCCTACACCTCAGATTGATGCAAAGCTCAGGTGTTTTCCCCAGCAGTGTTATAGGGGGAGGGTACTGACTCCCCCTAAGCCATCTGTGAGAAGGTCTCCAGCATTATAGGTTCTATATAAGCCCTGCCACCATCATCCTGAGTACATTGCATCCGGAAACAGCATAGTGAGAGTTTAGAGACAGAAAAGCAGCAAGTAGGGACAGTGTTTTTGCCATCTAAATCTAACAAAACAGCTCTTTTAAGAGCTCCATTGAGCCTATACTAGCTCAGAATGGTATAGGGAGGGAGAATTTGTGGAGTAGGGACAGACTTAACTGTAGTATTTCAGTATCTCCATATTACAACAATACAATAGCTCTTTTAAGAGCTCCACTGAGTCTATACTAGTTCAGAATAGTGTAGGGAGGAAAGTTTGTGGAACAGGTAAAGACTAAACTATAGTGTTCCATTATCTCCATATTAGAAAAATACAACAGTTCTTTTAGGAGCTTCATCAAGTCTATATCAGTAGAGATGAGTGAACTTTGCTCTAGTTGTTTGCCAATTTCAAATTCGGCATGAACATAGCTGATTCAGTTCGGTGATCAGAGACCTGAACACTTTCCCCAAAAGTCAGCAAATCTGGTTAAGTTTGGAAAAAAGTTTAAATTTTAAAATGCCTATTTATTTGGGGCCAAAAAACCTGCCGGAGGACTCGTTGGTTAGTGACTAAACCTAACCTTTTAGGAGTGTCCCGAGCCATCGGGTCTACCATTTTGTGGAATTTTTCGGAATTTTTAAGCTTACAGGAGTTAGCAGGTGTTTTGTGGCATAAGCTGGAAAGTTCAGGAAGTTTACAATGTCCTTGAAACATCAGTTTAAGAGAACTTTGTATTTTTAAGGGAATTATTTGTGAATAATGTTTATTATTATTGTTATATATTTTATTGGAGAGAAAACCTTTAGTATTGCAGAGGGTCAGCAACATGCAAGTCCATCTGTTCTACACTTATGTGAAAGCAATATATAAAAAAATAGCATATGGTCATTATATGCTTCACATCCATGATCTTATAGGTCTGTTCTTTCTGATGAAACCCCATAGTATGGCTATTGTTTCTCAAAAATTTGCAATCACTATTTACTGTCATAATAATCATAATACTATTACTAATAATATGTATTCATTTATATAGTGCTATTAATTATATAGCTCTTTACATACATTACACTGGTCAACAGCATTTTTGGTGCCAAAGATATTTCATTGAATTTAGGGTAACTTTGGGGTGCTGATTCTGAATATGTCATCAGTTTTGCCAGATTGGCTCAAGTTTTTGAGATTTTTCGTAAAATGTGTAACAAAAAAGACGTTTTTTGCTACTTTTTTAACGAAGTCTGTTATGTTTCTTCTATGTTTTGTCAGTGTATATTCACCACAAATGTAACAGAATGAGTCTGGATCGTTAAGACAACTTCTTCTTGATGAGTTCATGCTTTTCACTGGACAACAGACAACAACATAAAGTTAGTGCCAAAAACCAAGCTATGAACAAACTTTTAGAACACTAATTAACACAAAACTATATTGAGAACTGCTCAGTTCAAGTACTAATCCAAAGAAATTAATGAGATGATGCGTCGCATTTACGAACAAGTGCTATAAATAAGATACCAAAAATCTCAAAAACTTGAGCCAATCTGGCAAAACTGATAGCATATTCAGAATCAGCACCCCAAAAATACCCCAAATTCATTAAAATATTTTGGGCACCAGAAAAAAAAATTTTTTTGTTGACCTGTGTTAGCAAAGCAATCCCTATTGAGGCTCACATTTCATGTATAATCAGAAACTGCGCCAACCATCCAAGGCATGGATAAAAATGCAGATAAACATGCCCAACAGACCTTCCCAAAAGCATGATGGTGGGTCTTTGAGACAGTGACTCGTCCCTTTCATCGAATTTAGGCCAAGGACTGACTTTTGGGACTTTTTATTTCCAGTTTTTTGCTGTTCTTAACCAAGGCAAGTGTTTTTGTTAGTTATGTGTATATACTATGTATATTGTTAAGTTTTATTTTAGAGTTATAGTCTGTGTGTATGTAGTAAAGTTTTTTCAGTTCACTCCAGGACTGTTTCTGCAAAGTAGGTGTGAGGTATTGAACTGCAAGACACTACACCCACTCCAGTAGAACAGGGCTGATCAAGTGCAGTGTAAAGGGCCGCAAACAGTGCATGTGTTCAGGATTTCCCTAGCATTTCACAAGGTGCTGGAATCATTCATCTCTTCTGTAGGTGATGAAATTAGCACCTGTACAATGCTAAGGAAATCCAGAAAACATGAGTTGGCAACTGGTGCTCTTAAGGTCTTTGTGGAAGTAGCCAGGGGGCAAGAAGAATTCTTATCATCACAACTGTGGCTCTCTCTAGACTCTCTTAAGCCCTTCGCCCATGTTGTGTTGTTTGATGTTTTTTTTTCACGCAGATTGAGTATCTGCATCAAGATCTGCACATCTATACTGAGATCAGGTCAAAAGTCCTGTGCCCACATTGCTGTTTTTGTTTTCTTGTATATGCGGTTCAGATTTCTATTTCTGCTCCCAAATCTGCAGCAAATCTCCAATCAAAAAAAACACATTGGCACAGAACTTCAGAACTCTCATAGACTTTCCTGGCTTCAGGATAGATATGCAGATTCTCAAAATCTGCTTCAAAAAAGCATCAAACAACATGGCGGGCCACAGTTTGATTCCGTGCTGCGCAATGCCAGCTGTGTAACCTGACATAAAGTAAATAAATATTGGAAAAAAAGTTGGGCTCCACCCTATTTTTTATTGCCAACCAAGGTTAAAGTAGGCAGCTGAATGCTGGTATTCTCAGCGGAGTGAGGGCCCTTCATTATTGTGCCTCCCCACGCTATAGAATGGTATCCCACAGCCGCCCCAGAACTTGACGCATTCATAAGAAGCTCCAATTCCTGGCATTTTTTCCACATCTTCCAGTTGCCATGTAGCGGTAGCAAACCGGGTAATAAGTGGATAATGACAGCTTTGCTTTGCCCACTGGCATTAAGGCCAATATTTTTAATGTGCGGCCAATGTTAGAACCAATCATTGAGAATTTCAAGTAAATAGTAAAGAATGTTTATATAGGGGGAGGGAATGCACAGCAAAAAGTCAAAAGAGTGTGCCACATAATACAAGGTCAAGAGCATCAATCAAGCGAGAGAAGGACCCTGAATATACAAATGCACACATTGAAATTATATTAAAAAATTACAACTTTATTACACGTATACTAGGAACACAAAAAAACCAATTAAAAGCAGTTAAAACAATGTGGGTCCGGACTAATGTGTATGACAATCAAACACAGACACCATCCAGATTGTGGAATTGCAACCTGATTGCAACAGCCAATCACAGTCACTCTCAGAGATCATGAGATTTGTGATTGGTTATTGCTGGTCAGTGAAGTGAATATGCATGAAGCTTCATGTGTGGGACTAGAAGTAAAGGAGAGGGAGAGAGAACCCGGAAGCAAGCAAACAAGTAAGCAGTGGAAACTTTTAACCCCTTCCTGACACATGTCTCACCGTTTGAGGCATGAAAACCAGTGCATTCCAGACCAGTGTCTCAGCGTCTGAGACATTGGGGGAACGCGCCTTGCAGCTCCTGTCAGCGGGGTCACTCAGGTGTCACAGTTGCTGCTTCTATGTGACAACCTGTAGTTGACCCCACTGGAGGTGGATTAATGCCCCCGTGCCTAGGACCCCTCCGATTGGCAGTGTAAAACTGAAACTGCCATCATAGTGATTCACCCCTCGAGATCTGATTGGAGCTCTCCAATCAGATCTGGAGGGGGGGGGATCAGCAGGTGCCCTCCCTCTCCTAGCCCCCGCCTGCTTCAGACACATCAGGGGCCCCACGTCTCTGCCATCCACACGCCCCCCTCCTATTGTCATCTATCTGCCAGCGGGCTTCACGCGTTCATGCACCCACCAGTCAGCCTCCACAGCCCCTCCCCTTCTGATGATCAACCCCCCTGTCTAGCCCCCACCTCTGGGCCCTGTGTGTGGTCTGCTCACCTCTCCCGGCGGGCTGCATGCGCCGCTGCACCCGCCCGTTGGCCTCCTCTGCAGCTCCGGTGTGGCCCCTCCTCCACTCCCGGGCTCCTCCTCTGCATCGGTAGGTAAGTATGAATGAATGAATGAATGGATGGGTGAATGGATGGATGGTACATGGATGGGTGCATGCATGCATGGATGGCTGCATGCATGAATGGATGGATGGATAGTTGCATGGGTACATGCATGGGTGGATGGATGTGTGCATGGATTGATGTGTGCCTGCATGGGTGTGAGCGTGTATGGATGTGTGCATGCATGGATGTGGATGTGAGCGTGTGTGGATGTGTGCATGCGTGGATGTGAGAGTGCGTGGATGTGTGTGGATGTGTACGTGGATATAGGCATGCATGGATGTGAGCATGCGTGGATGTGTGCATGTGTGGATGTGTGTGTGCGTGGATGTGAGCATGCGTGGATGTCAGCGTGCGTGGATGTGTACGTGCATGGATGTGAGCATGCATGGATGTGTGCATGCGTGGATGTGTGTGTGCGTGGATGTGTGCGTGTGTGGATGTCAGGGTGCGTGGATGTCAGCATGCGTGGATGTGTGCGTACATGGATGTGAACGTGCGTGGATGCGTGCGTAGATGTGCGCATGCATGGATGTGCGCATGCGTGGATGTGTGCATGCGTGGATGTGTGCGTGGATGTGTGCGTGTGTGGAAGTCAGCATGCATGGATGTCAGCGTGCGTGGATGTGTGCGTGCATGGATGTGTGCGTGCATGGATGTGTGAGTGTGTGGATGATGTGTACATGTGTGGATGGATGGGTGCAACAAGGGATCAAGTGTCCTCTTGTTGTAGTCTCTGGGATCATAGTCATGGTGCACCGTATGACAGATCATTGTCATACAGTGCACCATAACTCTGACCCCAGAGACTGTAGGAAGAGAACACTTGATCCCTTGCTGCAGTCTCTGGATTGAGCAGAGGCGATCGAGTGGTGTGGGACCTTCGTTCTGGACTATGTCGGGTCTTTATAATAAAGATGGAGTCCGAATTTTGTTTGTGTTTTTTTTTTTCAAATAAAAAGATTTTTCTCTGTGTGGTGTATTTTTTTGACTATTTACTAGAGATTCCTAATGGCCGGGTCTAACATTGGCCCGACATTATGAATTTTTGGGCTTAGTGCCAGCTGCCAATAAAAAAGCTGGCATTAACCCTTTATTACCCAGTTTGCCACTGGCACCAGGGCAACTGGAAGAGTCTGGGTACAGCACCATTTTCTGTGGCAGCTGCGGGCTGCAATTCACAGCATGGGGGGCCCAGAATGCTTGGGCCTCTCCATGCTGCGGATTCCAGCCCCCAGCTGCCTAGTTGTACCTGGCTGGACCAAAAATATGGCAGAGCCCCACATAATTTTTTTTTCTAGAATTAGTTCTAGAAAAAAAGAAAAAAAAAATGGGATTTGCTGTATTTGTGGTTGCCAGCCAGGTACAACGAGGTAGCTGGGGGTTGGTGGCTATCCGTAGCTGCCAAGTTGTACCTGGCTAGACTAAAAATATGGTGAAGCCCCACGTCATTTTTTTCTTATTACTTCTACCAATAAAATGACATGGAGCTTTGCCGTATTTTTGGTTGCCAAATGTTGTGGTCCTCCACGCTGCAAATTGCAACCCACAGCCACCCCAGAAAATAGCACATTAATTAGAGGCTCCATTTTCTTGTGCTGAACCCCCAACGCTTCCAGTTGCCGTTGTGCTGGTCGCAATGCTGGTGGCACACAGGAGCTCTCCATACGCGACATGGTGTCCGCTAACAAGTTAAATGGAAAATTAGCTCCAATTGTTAGTGGACACTATGTCGCGTATGGAGAGCCCCTGTGTGCCTAAACATTGAAGCTCCCTCACAAGTGACCCCATTTTGGAAACTAAATCCCCAAGTAACGTATCTAAATGCATAGTGAGCACTTTGAACCACAAAATGCTTTACAAATTGATCCATAAAAATAAAAAAAGTACTTTTTTTTTCCACAAAAATTTTTTTTTTCGTTTTTACGGATCAATTTGTTAAGCACCTGTGGGTTCAAAGTGCTCACTATGCATCGAGATACATTCCCTGGGGGGTCTAGTTTCTAAAATGGGGTCACTTGTGGGGAAGCTCCAATGTTTAGGCACACAGGGGCTCTCCATATGCGACATTGTGTCCGCTAACAATTCCAATTGTTAGTGGACACCATGTCGCATAAGGAAAGCCCTGTAGACCCCCCAGGGAACTTATCTGGATGGGTGGTGAGCATTTTAAACCCCCAGGTGCTTCACAAATTAATCTGTAAAAATTTTGTGGTTCAAAGTGCTCACTATGCATTTAGATACGTTACTTGGGGATTTAGTTTCCAAAATGGGGTTACTTGTGAGGGAGCTCCAATGTTTAGGCACACAGGGGTTCTCCATATGCGACATTGTGTCTGCTAACAATTTGAATGGATAATTAGCTCAAATTGTTAGCGGACACCATGTCGTGTTTGGAGAGCTCCTGTGTGCCTAAACATTGGAGCTCCCCCACAAGTGACCCCATTTTGGAAACTAAACCCCCCAGGGAACTTATCTAGATGGGTGGTGAGCACTTTGAATCCCCAGATGTTTCACAAATTGATCTGTAATAATGAAAAAGTATTTATTTTTCCAACAAAAAGTTTCTTTTTTCATTTTTACGGATTAATTTGTGAAGCACCTGGTGGTTCAAAATGCTCACCACCCATCTAGATACGTTCCCTGGGGGGGTCTAGTTTCCAAAATGGGGTCACTCGTGGGGGAGCTCCAATGTTTTGGCACACAAGGCCTCTCCAAACGCGACATGGTGTCCATTAACAATTTGAGCTAATTTTCCATTCAAATTGTTAGCGGACACCATGTCGCGTTTGGAGAGCCCCTGTGTGCCTAAACATTGGAGCTCCCCCACAAGTGACCCCATTTTGGAAACTAGACCCCCCAGGGAACTTATCTAGTTGGGTGGTGAACAGTTTGAACCCCAGATGATTCCCAAATTGATCCATAATAATTAAAAAGTACTTTTTTTTCACAAAGATTTTCTTTTAGCCTAACTTTTTTTATTTCCACATGGGCAACAGGATAAAATGTATCCTAAAATTTGTTGGCCAATTTCTCCTGAGTACATTGATGCCTCATATGTGGTCATAAACCACTGTTTGGGCGCACGGCAGGGCTCAGAAGTGAAGGAGCGCCATTTCACTTTTTGAATGGAAAATTTGCTCCAAAAGTCAAAGTCCCTGCCGTGACCACATATGAGGTATCGGTGTACTCAGGAGAAATTGCCCACCAAATTTTAGGATCCATTTTATCCTGTTGCCCATGTGAAAATGAAAGAATTGAGGCTAAATTAACATTTTTGTTAGAAAAATTAAAATGTCAATTTTTTCCTTCCACATTGCTTTAGTTCCTGTGAAGCACCTGAAGGGTTAATCATCTTCTTGAATGTAGTTTTGAGTAGCTTGAGGGGTGCAGTGTTTGGAATGGGGTCATTTTTGGGTGTTTTCTGTCATGTACGCTCCTCTAAGGGACTTCAAATGTGATGTGGTCACAAAAAAAAATGGTTTTGTAAATTTAGCTGGAAAAATGAAAAATTGCTGTTGAACTTTGAACCCTTATAACTTCCTACCAAAAAAATGTTTTTTTACCAAAATTGTGCTGATGTAAAGTAGACATGTGGGAAATATTATTTATTAACTATTTTGTGTCACATAGCTCTCTGGTTTAGCAGAATAAAAATTAAAATTTGAAAATTACGAAATTTTCTAATTTTTTGCCGAGTTTTTGATTTTTTCACAAATAAACGCAAAAAATGATCGACCTATATTTAATACTAACATGAAGTCCAATATGTCACAAAAAAATAGCCTCAGAATCGCTAGGATCTGTTGAAGTGTTCCAGAGTTATTACCTCATGAAAGGACACTGGTCAGAATTGACAAAAATGTGACGGTCTTTAGGGTCAAAATAGGCTGGGTCATGAAGGTATAAGATAATCTGTGTGTGTCCATGTGTGATTGGCAGCTTTTGGACACCTTTTAAGGTGTTTTCTGTGTATTTCATGTTGCCTGCCATTGATTTCAATAGAGTTCCGAATGCTTGTCGAACTGTTTGTCGAACAATTAGTTGAACACTCCGCATTCGGCGAACCAAACCGAATTGGAAGACTCAGGTATTCTCTTATCTCTACTGATGATGACCCTTGTCCACCTCTTCCTAAATACTCAACATTGAAATGCTTGCCCCAGGCCTCCAGTCTTGCTGCTTTTGTGGCTCAATACACAATGATTTAATGGATACATACCACTTTGCTCTGGTGTGACCCTAATTTTTGGAAAAGTGAGGACTCTTGTTAGTGTGTGTCTGCTGTGTTGTGCATTCCTTGAGCAGGGCTCTCTGAGCACAATACATACTTTTGAGACTCCTGCACCTCTTCCTAAATAATCAAGCTTGACATGCTGTGCCCAGGCCTTATGCCTTGCTGTCATTGTGGCCCAATACAAAATCTATAAGATGGATACCACTTTACTTTGGACTGACACTAATTTTTGGAAAAGTGAGGACTCCTTTTTAGGTCTCCTTGCTGTGTGGTGCAGGTCTTGAGCAGGGCTTTGTGAGTGACTTGCCTACATCTGTCACTCATCTTGCTTTACTCCTTCTCCCGCTCTTACTTAATGCAGAAAACTGTTGCCACTTTTCCCCTGTGACTCATCCATCTGTCAGTTCAAACTGAGTCCACGAAGCAGAGATTTATAAGAGATTTAATGTGCTGCCGTCCAAGAGTCCTAAGGATGTCAGGAATCCAAGGATGTTATATCAAATAGCCTTTATTCATCTCTACGCATTTCGTGAGACAGCTGCTCACTTCTTCAGGAGATACTGTCACGCTTCCGGGGGAAGGCGCCCTACAGTGGACCCACTGGGTCATGGTATTGAACTCCCCTGGATGAGCTGGTCCTAGTTTAACCAATCCCTATACAGCGATTATCAGGGGTAAGCCCAGGGGGTCTAAATACCACAGCTGCTAGTACCAGGAGGGCGGCTCATAGGGTTATCCTATACTACGGTATAGCTAAGGAGGATTCGAGGTAACCAGGCCCAAGACTAGGAGAGCAGCAATGGTTCTACCAGAGGAGAGCACAAGGAGACCTGACCAACAGCCAGAAATCAGAAGCTTAACTAACTCATTAATGAAGCACCTCCCATCAGTGGAGGTGGCCTAATATACCGGAGGATGGACAGCCATTGGTCAAGGGGAGTGTCAGGTTGAGCCGTGCCGGTGTGGCACCCCAATAAGAGCGCGCTACAAAAGGGTACTGCTCCCCTGACTGATGGTGCAGTATGCTTTGCTTTAGTAATGAGTAGTGGAAGCCTGAGGCTCTAGCACCACATGCAAACACCTAGTGATAGGGTGACCAATCAGACTGCCCATTACTATGGTAATCGATCCTGGTGGGAGGAGAGGCTAGGTGTTAAAGCAAGTGCGGAAATCAGCATGGAGGGAGTTGAAGGTCTGCTGAGGAGACAGAGAACAGGAAGAGAACTGAAGTGCAGCAGAATAGCAGAGCTGCAGAAGGGAAAGTAAGTGTAACAGCAGAAGTGAAGCTAACAGGGAGGGAACCTCAATCTGGTGACCCAGAAGAGAAAGGAACCAAGAAAGAGAAGGGTAACCAAACACCCTAGCCCAGTCCAAACTGGAGTACCGGCTACGAGGTGGCTCAGCTGGCTGAATCCCTGAACCACAAACCCGGAGTGGTCAATGACTTCTTAGGAGCACGATACAACTGCCCTACACCAAGCACGGTCCCCACCAGAAGTGATAGACTGAGTTGGGTTCTCCTTGGAGAGATAAGGGGATCCCATATATCTCGACGGGCCTGGTCTAACAAGCGGGATCCATGTAGGGCAGCAGAGCAAGGGACAGAGAGCGTGATAGAGAAGGAACACCAGTGGAGCTTCAGAGGGACACTGCTCATTGCCAGAACCACCCGGTCCACTACTCTGCAAAGAGAACTGCATTACCCTGTAACCCTGCAGAGTACCGGAGTAAAGTACCCCCTCAGAGTGAGCAGCGCGTTGGTGATTTCTTTCTTTGAACTGTAATTTACCTGCCTTGTTACAAAGTGACTGTGCCGCTGTACTCCACCATTCCTATTTCCAACGCCCCGGGGACATTGTCCTACCTGTAGAGGGCTACTACATCTGGCTGCCATCCATCACCCCGGAGGTTCCAGCAGCAACGGTGCCATCACCGGGACCTACAGGTGGCATCATGAACTTCATTTATTTCATTTTGCACTTTTCATTGTCTCCTTAAGGGCACGGATTCGGGCACTGACTCCCTGTACCAGTGCGCCCGAGATCAGAGTACCCAATCCCTTGTGTTTAGACACCGGCCCTTAGATTCACAGGGGAGGAGCACAGCCAAGCCTAGTGCACCGCTGATTAGATTCATGACTGTGCTGATGTGTGAGCCCGGTGGTCAGCAGACAGGAAGGGGACCCAGTGATGGCTCCGAGACACAGCACGCCTGGATGCCGCATGCCCGATCGGTAGAGGAGGAGAGGATGCAGACCCAGGAGAGGTGAGTGGGGGAGCGGTGCCAGGGGACCTGACAGATACATCCTTTGTATCTCCTGAAGAAGTGAGCAGTAGTGTGCTGAAAGCCCTGAAGCACTTTCTTGGATTTGGTAATTATTATGGCAAATATATTAAATATTTCTCTAAAATAGCCAAACCACTCATGGATTTGACTAAGGCCTGTTTCACGTCTAAGGGTGGTGTGCGTTTTGCTAAATTTGTGTTTCTAGGCGTTTTAAACCGCTAAAAATGCATAAAAACCCTAGCGTTTTTGCCCCCATTGATTTTAATGGAAACGCATGCAAAAATGCATGTGCGTTTTCAAAAAAGCAAAACGCATGTGTTTTTGTAAACGCCGCACAAAACGTCGGGAAATGCGTCTAGCTCGGTGTTTGCAAAAACACATGCGTTTTCCATTTTTGCATGCATTTTTACATGCGTTTCCATTAAAATCAATGAGGGCAAAAACGCTAGGATTTTATGCGTTTTAGCAGTAAAAACGCCTAGAAACACAAATTAAGCAAAACGCACACCAACCTTAGATGTGAAAACACCCTAAGAAAAGGGCAGATGTGGTTAGTTGGAAGCCTGATACAACCCAGGCCGTCTCAAATTTAAAGGAATGCTTTTTGTGTAATCCAATATTTATTCACCCTGATCTGAGGCGTCCTTTTATTGTGGAGGTTGATGCTTCGGAGTATGGCGAAACTTGAGAAAGACGCACACTGCGTTGAAATGCATCGTGGTTAATGGACCGGCGTGTTGTACACATTTTCATTAAAGCCTAAAGGTAATTTATACATGGCCGTGGAGCTGTAATTATTCCCTAGCGCTTACCACATACTCTATCCTTTCTTCATTACCTTACATATCCTCCCTACGGGGAGGGGGATGTGGAGCTGCTCTGGGCTACAGGACCTGGCCTTTGTTATTTAGATAATCCTCCTGAGCTGTCACGTGATCCTTGGCCTCCGAGGAAATCGTTGAAGACGCCATTTGTTCACATTATTCCAGAAGAGTGAAATTCATTATTTCAAAGACCTCGCAAGTGTGCAATTTTATCCAGTTGTGCGGACGGCACAACTGGTTAAGGTGAGCAGTACAAAAATATACCGAGGGTAATTATTGTTAACACAGTATGGCGCAAATTGGATTTTATTTTTTACATTGGATCTGCTGAAGTGGCCAGGAAGCTCTATGCTCCAACCACAAACCCTGGCGGGGTGCGGGGTCTTCAAATCCCAAGACCTAACCTCCAGTGCAGTAAAAAGAAGGCCATCGTACTAGGGTTAGGGGACCTGGTAGGTTACCCACTGAAAGCCTGTGACCGCTGGACCATAGCTAGCGTACAGACAGACTAATAAGGCTAGAAAGAGACACAAAAAGGGGTTATGCAGATGAACCAGCTGCTTAGACAGCACTGGAGCTGCTACTGAACTGTTGTAAACTTTACCATCTGTGAGGAAAAGAGTAAAACCCGGTTAAAGTTCGATGTTGTCTGAGGCCATGATTCTTGCCCATGAGAGGAGATGGACTGGTTCTGTGATCCGACAGCAGGAGGCTGCCCATGGCTGTGAGCGCCGCACCCCCCAACAAGCCTGCATATACCTAATCTTCACAGTTGCCCTGGGGACCAGCTCTACCTGTGGAGGGCTCAACATCCTTGCTGCTACCTCCATCATCCCCAGAGGTCCCGACTGCAGCGGTGGCTACCCATAGGCGCACACCATGGGTGGCAGCACGTTTAATCCTTAAAAACTGTTTCCCTTTTTGTTGACCGCCCAGAGCAACGGAGCCAGATCTCGACCCCCGTGACTCCCTCGGCAGAACTGCTTCCGGTTCAAGTATCCAACGGCCCTGGTGGGCGAGTCATATGCACTGTGCTTTTACTTTATTGTAACAAAAGTACATTTCAAAACTTTTGTAGTACTAAAAAACAGAAGCTGCACTGTGCTCTGACCATATAAATATACAAAATGATTTCAATTATGCAAGAATACAAAACTTGAGACAATTAGCTTTAAAAATATAGCCATATCATTAAATTGCCCAGTCGCCACATCGTGGCGTGTCTCTTGGACTGGGCCCCTAACCTTCAATTTCTGCCTCTACCTGGGTTAAAACCTCCTTTTGCATCACGGGCCAACAGGGAGGGGGAAGGGTGCGCAGCAATGGGCGTGAACCCACATTATATACTAGAGAGAAAAAAACTGCAACACTCAATCTATCAGTGTGCACAGGTGCGAAGCCAAACAACAATTGTAGCCCTAAAAAAGAGAAGCTGCACTCTGCTATGACCATATAAATATACCAAATAATTTCAGTTAAGCAAGGATACAAACATTGAGACACTAAGCTTTAAGAATATGGCCATATCATTAATCCGCCTAGTCGCCACATCGAGGCGTGTCTCTTGGACTGGGCACACCTGTGCACACAGATAGAATGAGTGTTGCAGTTGTTCTCACATTTCAAAACTTTGGTGCCATAATTACTGCTGCAGAAAAGCATGATTGTACTGCTTATTGGGACAAGCATCTAGGTGTTGAACCACTGGGCCATGGCACAAATCTCAACCTTGAGGGGCATATCTAAGTGGCTACCGAGTCTTCTATAGAGCCTCAGATGGAGAGGTTAGGCTTTTGCTGGTAAGTAGCCACCAGAGGCAACTGAAGGGAAAATTGATACCTCGACAGCTGTCCCCAGAGGTCAGGGATGAAGGCAGGTGCAGACTGTGTTGACCAACAGCATTCACGACGAAACCAGTGCCTTCCCACCTCCTCATAAAACCTAAGAATTGACAATACAAATGATGATGGATGAAAGTCTGTCACAGTTTATTAAATTCCTTTTGATTTTAAATAGACTTAAAAAAGGCACATAAAGCATGAATTTTGGCCTTGCCGCCATGTGCCCTGTCACTCTCTGACAGGCAATAAAGCTATCGAGGCCAACTTAAACTGGATGTCCTTTAAAACATTAAAATATTCGAGTAGTGACTTAATAGTATATTCATGAGGTAGCCAACATGGAAAAAAACACAAAATGGAGAGAGGGTAGGACAATGTTTCCAGGACCTGGAACTGGAAGAGGTGAGGACAACAGGGAGCCATGTATCTAAGCTCTAAGGGAGGGGCCAACCTTCCAAAGATCAAACCTGATTGGAGGGCATAATGAAGCCCATGACACTGGATGGTAACCCACTGGCTAAAGGGGATGAACAGAAGGAGAGGCACAAACAGCTGTTAGAATTATATGGGAGGGCACCACAGTCAGAGGCACATTCCTTAGTCAGTGTTGCGCCTACGAGTCTCTGGTGTACATAGGTGCAGTTTAATGGCTAGTAGGACAGCTGCAGAAGGTTTAATAGCAGGACTGGTTTGGCTGGAACAGTAAGTACGGCCACTAGATGGATACTGACTGGCATAGTGGACACTGATGGAATGACAGCAATGCAGTTCCAGGCTGGCACAGATGGTATGGCAGCATCCTGCTACAGACAGATACTTGCTGAAGTAGCAAGACACAGGTCAGCTAAGGCACAGTACTAAAAAAAGCAAAAGTAATGGGTACCTAGCAACTAGTCTCAAGGCATAGACCCCATTGCTCAGGCACTTCCATATAGGGAAAGTGCCTTAAACACTTTTTGCATCTCGACCAAAGACTGAGAAACATTTCAGGGTAGACCTTTAAGAAATGTGGGTGTGATGTACATGCAACCTAAGTGTGCTCCCAGAATTCCTGTATGGTGTGTAAAGGTGCTGGGAGCAGAAAGCACCTGATGGAGCCCAGGAGGATGCCGCAAGACTACCAGAGGTGTGAGAATGCCATGGATGGTAGCCTCCCTGCCAGGCCCGGACTGACAGGCGGGAGATTCTGGACTTCTCCCGATGGGCCGGTGGTTGTGGAGTGGGCGGGGCCACAGCGCCCGCTCCTCCAGCCGCAGGCCAACTTTTCAATGATTTTGCAGCGGCCGCCCGCCACCCGCCGACATGCCGGGTCTGGTGAAGGACGCCGGCCGCTACCTCTTGGCACACAGACTCACACCAGTAGGCGGGCGGGCAACCCTGACAGCGGCTCTTAAGGAGAGCACAGGCTGTATAGCACGTTCTTTGTGGGCGGAGAGAGCACACACTCTGCTCTCCCGCCCAAGAAGCGGATCGCAGCCACCCAGGCTATTACCAAGTGGGCCCGTGTGCAGGCAGTGGAGCTGGCCTGCAGGCAGCAGTCAGCAGCCTGTGACTGTCACAGTCATAGACTGAGTCGCCTCCTCACTCCTCCTGTGATCTGTCTCAGCTGCGGACCCGGGGGCTGCAGTGCGGGACAACAAGCAAAGCTAAGGCAAGATACTTTCACTTTTATCTGTCTGACCTGAGATGTGTGGGGTGGGGGTGGGGCAGGGCAGACTGCTGTGTGTGTATTTGTGTGTGTGTGTGTAAGACAGGCAGCTGCGTGTGTATTTGTGTGTCTGTGTGTGAGACATGCTGCTGTGTGTTTGTATGTCTGTGTGCGAGGGCAGGCGCTGTGTGTGTTTGTGTGTCTGTTTGTGAGGACAGTCTGTTGTGTGTGTATTTGTTTGTATGTGTGTGAGGACAGGCTGTTGTGCATGTGTGAGTGTGTATGAGACACTCTGCTGTGTATGTGTGTCCGTGTGTGAGACAGGCCGCTGTGTGTGTATGTGTGTCTGTGTGTGAGACAGGCCGCTGTGTGTGTATGTGTGTCTGTGTGTGAGACAGGCCACTGTGTGTGTATGTGTGTCTGTGTGTGAGACAGGCCGCTGTGTGTGTATGTGTGTCTGTGTGTGAGACAGGCCGCTGTGTGTGTATGTGTGTCTGTGTGTGAGGACAGGCCGCTGTGTGTGTATGTGTGAGTGCGTGTGAGGACAGGCCACTGTGTGTGTGTGAGTGTGTGTGAGGACAGGCCGCTGTGTGTGTATGTGTGAGTGTGTGTGAGTACAGGCCGCTGTGTGTGTATGTGTGAGGACAGGCCGCTGTGTGTGTATGTGTGAGTGTGTGTGAGTACAGGCCGCTGTGTGTGTATGTGTGAGGACAGGCCGCTGTGTGTGTATGTGTGAGTGTGTGTGAGTACAGGCCGCTGTGTGTGTATGTGTGAGTGCGTGTGAGGACAGGCTGCTGTGTGTGTATGTGTGAGTGTGTGTGAGGACAGGCCGCCGCTGTGTGTGTATGTGTGAGTACAGGCCGCTGTGTGTGTATGTGTGAGGACAGGCCGCGTGTGTGTGTATGTGTGTGTGTGAGTACAGGCCGCTGTGTGTGTATGTGTGAGTGTGTGTGAGTACAGGCCGCTGTGTGTGTATGTGTGAGGACAGGCCGCTGTGTGTGTATGTGTGTGTGTGAGTACAGGCCGCTGTGTGTGTATGTGTGAGTGTGTGTGAGTACAGGCCGCTGTGTGTGTATGTGTGAGGACAGGCCGCTGTGTGTGTATGTGTGAGTACAGGCCGCTGTGTGTGTATGTGTGAGGACAGGCCGCTGTGTGTGTATGTGTGAGTGTGTGTGAGTACAGGCCGCTGTGTGTGTATGTGTGAGTGTGTGTGAGTACAGGCCGCTGTGTGTGTATGTGTGAGGACAGGCCGCTGTGTGTGTATGTGTGAGTGTGTGAGTACAGGCCGCTTTGTGTGTATGTGTGAGTGTGTGTGAGTACAGGCCGCTGTGTGTGTATGTGTGAGTACAGGCCACTGTGTGTGTATGTGTGAGTGCGTGTGAGGACAGGCCGCTGTGTGTGTATGTGTGAGTTTGTGTGAGTACAGGCCGCTGTGTGTGTATGTGTGAGGACAGGCCGCTGTGTGTGTATGTGTGAGTGTGTGTGAGTACAGGCCGCTGTGTGTGTATGTGTGAGTGTGTGTGAGTACAGGCCGCTGTGTGTGTATGTGTGAGGACAGGCCGCTGTGTGTGTATGTGTGAGTGTGTGTGAGTACAGGCCGCTGTGTGTGTATGTGTGAGTACAGGCCGCTGTGTGTGTATGTGTGAGTGCGTGTGAGGACAGGCCGCTGTGTGTGTATGTGTGAGTTTGTGTGAGGACAGGCTGCTGTGTGTGTATGTGTGAGTGTGTGTGAGGACAGGCTGCTGTGTGTGTGTCTGTGTGTGAGGACAGGCTGCATGTGTGTGTTTGAGGACAGGCTGTTCCATGTGTGTGGGGACCGGGGCAGGTTGCTGTGTGTGTGTGAGGACTGGCTTCTGTGTGTGGTGGTCAGGGCAGGCTGTTGCATGTGTGTGGGGCCGGGGCAGGCTGTTACATGCGTGTGGGGTCCTGGGCAGGCGCTACGTGCGAGTGGGGGCTGAGGCAGGCAGCTACGTGCATGTGGGGGCCGGGTCAGGCAGCTGTGTGTGTAGGGGCCAGGGCAGGCTGCTACGTGTGTGTGGGGGCTGGGGCAGACTGCTACATGTGTGTGTGGGGGGCCGAGACAGACTGCTGCATGTGTGTGGGGGCTGGATCAGGCTGCTACATTTGTGTGGTTGACTGGGTAGGCTGGTGCATGTGTGTGGGGGCTGTGGCAGGCTGCTACGTGTGTGTGTGTGTGTGTGTGTGTGAGAGGGCAGGCTGCATGTGTGTGCATGTTTCATGTGTTTGTTTGGTTTGAATATTTGCACCAAGTGGTGTCCATTCAAACTTAGATAAGAATTCAGAAGACACATCAAAGAAATTATTTAGAATGCCTCCAACCAAAACGAATGCTCACAGGGGAAATAAATGATATATTTAGACAGTTGTACTGAAAACTGTAGCTTTAAAATTTAACATAGAAATAAACATAAATACAACCTTTACCATCACAAACTACTGAAGTCATGTAAATTTATTGATTAACATTGATCTGTAAAACAAATCCATTACAAGCATAATCAGAAGCACTCGAGCTGCAGGCAAGCTCCACACAGTGTCATGGATCAATAATATCTTACTTATACAAGGATAAAACACCTTTCTGTTAAGAAGCTGTCAGGAGATTAGCACTTCGAGCATAGTCAGGTACTTTATGTTGGCCTTTTAAACAAACAGCTGTTGGATTCTGGATTTATTACCAGTGCATCGTGCTTATGAAAAATGCAAGGAGACAACTGATAAATTAAATGTATGGAAAATTATTATTTTGTGGAAATTCTAGTTTATAAATTTAAAAACATTTAATTTATGATCAATAAATGATAATAAGGAAATTGCACTTTAAAGGAATCTCTCACCGGTAGAGATCCACACATTTATTTGAGTAGTACTGCATTCTACTTTAATTTTTCAAAAATTTGTGTTCTCCGGAATATTATTTGTTTTTTTAAGTTTGCTCCATGCAAATTAATCAAAATGATGCAACTGTAGAGGGACATCAAAAGGATAACCCCCCAAAAAATTAATACCTCACCCTTCACCTGTCCACTACCTCCAGCACCCACTGCCCTTGGTCTGGTTCTCAGCTGTCTCTTCTTGATTTTACAGATCTGATATTTTGATAATTCCGCACTCACCATTGATTGACAGTTTTCTGTATGCTTAGCCAGAAGAGTACCCCTCAGTGGTCATGGAGTGGAGCTCATGAATATGAGGGACTACAGGGCAACAGGTTTTCTAGTCCTGTAGTGATAATCTCCTGCTGACAAAATAGTGATTTTTATCAAAACTAGGCTAAGCAGAACAGTAAATGATACATAGGTAGACTCATGGTTTCTGTCCCTACAGTATGTTGCTCTCAGATTAGGTGGCAAAAACCTGGTGCCAAAGTCTTATTAAAGACTAATATGCTAAGGGGAAAATATGCCTTTACAGAACAATATTTGGTGAAACAAGTAATGCATAAAACTCTATAAGCCTCCAAAAATTTGTTACAAAACATAGTTTTAATATTGGTGAAATCTGTCTAAAATTTGAGTTAAAAATATTTTCCATTAATTATCATGTTAGTGAAATAAATGATATGACTGATTAGGACTACTAGCCCAGTTTTTCAAAACACATGTCAAGAATTTCTACTCTGAGATTTTTATTTCTTGTATTTCTGCCTCAGAATCGATAAACAACTTACATTAGGTATTTTAAAAAATATTCCCACATAGCTGAAAATTGAAAAGGGTTCTTAAAAATTGTTACATTGAAAAAAATTCCTGAATTTTAAAATGTTTGTAAATACTTCCGGTTCCGGTCCTGGAGATGGCCGCGCGGTGAGCGAGGAGCTCCTGACACCCACCGCCCATTACCCGCAATTCACCCGCCGGAGAACTCCGATTTCGGAGGTGAAGGAGAGGAGAGGTCCCGCAGTGCAGACCGGGATCGCATGGACCCGTGGCTACGCAGCTCGGGCACAGCCGCCAACGCTAAACGCCACATCACAGCTTCAGGAGGCAGCGGTAAGATGGCGGCGGGCGGGAAAACAAAGGAGAAAGGCGCAACAGGGCAGCAAATAGGCACAAGACAACAGAGAGTAGAGGAGGCCACAAGAAGTCCCCAGACAAGTCAGGCAGTCGCAGCACCGGCTACAAGACAAGCAGCTGACAACCTAATGGAACCCCAGTCGAACTCAATAATAATAGCAGAACTAAAAGCCCACCTCACAGCTGAGCTAAGCAAGGCAGTCAGAGACACAGTGCAGACGGCTTTGTCTGAGTTGCAGACCACCTCACAGCAACATGAATCCAGGTTAACAGAAGCAGAACAGAGAATCTCTGATTATGAGGATAGAGTGCTAGCTCTTGAGCGGCAGCTGGAAACTGTTTGCAAGGAGTCGACTTGGATGAAAGCTAAATTGGACGATTTAGAGAACAGATCTAGACGTAACAACCTGCGGATTGTGGGGATGCCAGAATCTATACCATATAATCTATTAAACGACATATGTGAAATTGATCTGCCCCAAGCACTAGGATTCGAAAGGAGGTGCAGGGTAGAGCGAGCACACCGAGTGGGACCCCCACCTCCAGCAAGGGAGACAACTGGCAGAAATGACACGCAACATTCAGAGACCGTAAAACCCAGACAGATAATAATGAGATACCTTGATTACAAGGATAAGGAAAAGCTACTAATGGCTTTCAGGAAAAGACGCCAACCATTACTGTTAAGAGGTTATAAAGTGTTTATATATGGTGATCACTCCCCTGAAGTGGTCAGAAAAAGGAAGGCGTTCAATGATGTTTGCAGCATGTTGTTCAGGAGAGGCACTCAGTTCCAAATGCTATATCCTGCCACACTCAAAGTCGCGGGCAAGGATGGCAAACCAAGATTCTTCACGGATGCTAAAGAGGCATGGCGCAAACTGACGACGAGAGAGGAGGGAGACACACACCACAGGAGCAGCACAAATGGGGAAACTGGACATATTCTACCCAATAACACAACCAACGTTCAGGTGGATTCAAGACCAGGCCGACCCCTGGCAACAACTACAGCAACAATAGCAAAACCGTAGAGGGAGACAACATCAGAAGAAAACACTACTCGGGCCGATTTTGTCATTACATGAAGGATATAACCTGAGATTTACACCCAGATGAATAAAAGACTGCTTTGCATTGGACGACAGCGGGGTCGCACGACTACTAGGATAGACTGACATTGCTAAACAGAGCCTCTCTGGGAGGATCCAATAACGGAAATGAGCACGCTATCCAACACGGATTAATAAGGGCACATTTTGAGCCCTCCTTTTCTCTTTTTTTTTTTTTTTATTTTTTTTTTTTATTTTATGTTTTATTATTATTATCTATACACCGATTTCACGAGGTCTCTGCTACCACCTCGGATAGACCATGATGCCGACTTTAATAATGAAAGTCGTCTGGAAAAGAGAGGACACGTCAAGAAGGCGGGCAATGTATATGTTATGCTATCTTATTTTAGTGGCGGGAGGGTGGGAGTTATGAAAGAGGAGATTGGCACACAGGATGTCGGAAGTCGTAATTACTCTTGAAAAGAAAGAGAGATACAGGGAGAGGGAAGAGGGGAAACCATTGAGTTTTCTTATGTTAAAAGTTATATGTTGGGAATATTATATGTTGATGTTATCACATGGGGTTTATATGGCAGAACAGGATAGAGCAACATTTATGAAAATAGGAGAGAGGTGTAACTGGATCATACATAGCCAGACTTCCAATTCTGACATAAAATGGTACAGATTTTATCATGGAATGTGAAGGGCCTAAGATCCCCGGGTAAGCGCTCAATGATCCTTCGACATCTTAAAAAGTTACGAGGGGACATTGTGCTCCTGCAGGAAACCCATCTGAGAGAGGAGGATCTTTTCAGACTAAAGAAATTTTGGGTGGGAGAGGTAATTGGTTCGGGTGCACTAGACAGAAAAGGAGGAGTGATCATCTTGATTAACAAGACATTGCCACACAGAGTTATCTCACATAATAGCCTGGCAGAAGGCCGCCATATACATCTACTGATAGAATGTTCAGGCATGACATTGAGCATCCATAATATTTACGCCCCTAACACGGGCCAGGGCGCATTTCTAGAATCCCTCACACCGCTCATCCTACAGGACACAGAGAATAACATAATAGTTGGAGGCGACTTTAATCTAGTTATGAACACCAACGAAGATAAAAAACAAAATATACCGAGAGGCAGGATCCCTGGGAGGAATGGAGACAAAGCTAACGGGGGGGGGGGCGACTCCACTAGCAAGATTTGCATCTGACCTACATCTTTGGGATGTATGGAGACTGAGAAATCCTCAGGAGAGGGAATTTACCCATTTCTCCCACCGCCATGATTCATGGTCCAGGATAGATGCGTTGCTGGTTGGTCGCCACCTCCTCACAAAGGTAGAAAATACGACAATTGGTGACTTAGTGATATCTGATCACAGTCCAATCAGTATGTTACTGTCGGATGTCTATCCCAGGGGCACTGATATCTTATGGCGCTTCCCCACGATATTACAAGATAATACTGACTTTAAAAAACTTCTGGGAGAATGGTGGACAACGTTCTCGTCAGATAACGCTCAACACGTAGAAGATAGTGCTCTATTCTGGGAGACCGCCAAAGTGGTACTACGGGGAAAAATCATAGCGTACACAAGGAACAAACGTCGAAAAGTGGAACAATCCTTTTTAGAAAGCAGTAATGCAGTAAGAGCCGCATACAGAAATTTCCTTGATGACCCATCAAACGAAAACAGGTTTGCTTGGCAGCATCAGAGGGATATCTTTAACGAATGGGCAAAACAAAAAGAAAGCATGTCTAGGCATCGTTGGGAAGCCAAATTATATCACTATGGCAGTAAAGCGGGCAAAGCTACTGGCCAACCTAGCGAGGGGAAAGAGGCAATATACTATAATCTCTGCAATTAAAAACCAGGGGGGTAAGATAATGAAAGATCCGAAACAAATAGTAGAGATATTGGGAAAATTTTACGCAAAATTGTATGATGCACCATCGGAGAGGGAGGGGGGAGACGAATGGCTACGGACCTATCCCATGACACGAATTGACGAATCGGCCCTCCTGGACCTTAATAGACCAGTCACGAATGAAGAAGTCACAGGGGTGATAAAAGAACTAAACGCAAATAAAGCACCTGGTCCAGACGGATTCAGCGGGGGATTTTATAAAGCGATATACCCCATGATTACTCCTACCCTGACGTCCCTTTATAACTTAATTTTACAGGGTGCCCCAATACCTGCACAAATGAACATGGCACATATAACGCTGATCCCAAAAGGTGGCAAAGATCTAGAAGAACCGGCCAATTACAGGCCGATTTCACTAATCAATGTAGACTTAAAAATTCTATCTAAACTAATGGCCAATAGATTAGCACAACATCTCCCGGGTCTGGTTGGTCCCCACCAGGCAGGATTCGTGAAGGGACGGTCAGCAACGGGTAACATAAGGAGGGCACTATTGACGATTGACTCGGTTACATGGGATGGGAAGACACAAACAAAGAGAAACCCAGCCATGGTCACGCTGGATGCAGAAAAAGCATTTGATAACGTCCGGTGGCCATGGCTGGGTAAGGTCCTAGATGAGGTGGGACTGCGGGGCCCTTTCAGGACTTATCTAGAGGCCCTTTATGCGAATCCCAAAGCCAGAGTACGCACGCCGGGATTTCTGTCCAATGTATTTAATCTACACAGGGGAACTCGCCAGGGTTGCCCGATGTCGCCCCTCCTCTTTAACCTGGCAATTGAACCACTTGCCCGTTACTTAACGAGCGGTGAAGACTTTGACGGGATAGCCATTGGTTCCCGAAAGATACGTACAAATTTCTTTGCAGACGACATAATCTTATACTTAGAGAATCCACTAACAGAATTGCCAACCATAATGCAAAAAATAGAGAAATATGGATCCTTTTCGGGATTCAAATTAAATAAGACAAAATGTGAAATACTCTTCCTGACAACATGCGGGAGACGCGAGGAAGGGGAGACAGAAGAATCTGTTAAAATCTTTGACATACCAATAGCAAAAAAATCAATTAAATATCTGGGGATACAGTTAGCACGAAACACTGACTTGATTTATCGTCTAAACTATGAACCACTTCTAGATAAGATGGAGCTAGACCTCAAAAAATGGGAGGCGCTGCCGCTCCCCCTGCTGGGCCGTGGACACCTGCTCAAAATGATGAGCTTTTCTAAGCTCCTCTACCCACTTCAAGTACTGCCTATGTTGATACGCAGTAGAGACATAACCAGAATGAATAGGGCTTATGCCAGATTTTTGTGGCAAAACAAACGTCCCAGAATTCGCCTGAAAACTCTGATGCTGCCAAAAGAACAGGGGGGTTTGGCCATACCCGATATACGAAGCTATAACCTGATCTGCCTGGTCCGTCACATCTTAGATTGGTTGGGTGGGACAAGCAAGTTTTCGGATTGGGAATTGGAATCTGAACTTTGCAGACCATGGAATTTAGCCTCAATACTACACACATCAAGATCTCATCTCCCAGACAGGACAAAACACTCAATAGTGACAAGAGACACCATAGCAGCATGGAAAATAGTCAGGAAAAAACAGGGTCTCTCTTGGCGAATGTCTAAATTTGTTTTTCTATGGGCTCACCCTGAATTCCCGCTGGGAAGAGAGAATAGTTTATATCAAAGATGGAGGGATGGAGGAATTGAAAGGGTGGGTGATCTTCTCTGCCGTAAGGAATCCAGATGGTTGACAGGACTAGAACTGTTACAATCTATGACACTGCCAGAACACCACATGATCCAGTATAAACAACTAGAACATCATATTATGGACAAGCTGGTTAATGTCCAATCAGAATGTGTGATGAATACCTGGGACGACTTACTCTCTAGGGGGATAGTCAACACAAGCGTTTCAACCCTATATAAAGATCTAGGGCCCCATATAAACCAGAACACACAACCACGACTCTTCAAGGGATGGGTAACCAGACTAAATGAGGCAACAATGGAAACGAAAATTCTAACTGGATGGAGGTTATTTAGAGAAAATATAATTAATGAACAATGGCGAGACTCTCAATTCCGCCTGATTCACAGGGCAATTTACGGATTTACAGCATACCAGAACAAGTCAAATATAGACAGGATCCAGGCTTGTCCGAAATGCCACACAGCAAATACTGATCTCTTTCACGGCATTTGGGATTGCAGACTAATTCGTCCTCTATGGGTACACATTGAAGAGATGGCAGGGAAGCTAGTAGGAGGTCAAAAAGAACTAGGCAGAGACGGTTGGCTATTTCACTGTATAGACAATTCACATGGCACCAGGAATGAAAGGCGCATTTTACACATATTGGCAATTTTAACTAAACGTGCCATACTACGCCATTGGCTGGACGCCAAGCCGCCCTCATACGACTCCATACTAAAAGACATTAGGGCAGCAATGAGATCTGAACAAATAGAGGCAGAAACCAACAAAGATGATCTAACAAAAAAATTCTTCAACAAGTGGAAGAGCTTTATTTTAACTTATCTCTTAGATGAGGAGATTAAATCAGTGGTATGGCCCTTTAGGGACTCTACCTGGTACTCATTAGAACAGCTACAAGGTAACCTGGGGAGATTGGAGATCCACTAATGCACTCAAGTACGTGATATCAGTTACATGATAAAAAGGCTGTATAAGACAAAAAAAGACCAGTTACTATCTAATGTAAATAACATGATCGCCACATATTTGACATACATATTGGATAAGAATATTTGCTCTGCAAAGGAAGGGAGGGGGAGGGAATCTACTCCAGGTTGGAGATGGGGAGGGTTTGACGTTTGTAATTTACACTGTTTACAATGCTGAACAAATTGTGAAAATGTTTGGAAAATCAAATAAAGAGATTTGTTAAAAAAAAAAAAAATGTTTGTAAATCATCTCTAGCTAGGAAGCAAGCAAATCATCTCTATCAGCATCTTCAGATATATTTGGGTTGTAAGAATTAAGCAAGACTATTTTCCAATAGGTAGAGAGTTCCAGACATTGTTACTCTCAACTATAAAACAATTTTTTTGCATTAAGCCTACATGCCTATACTATAACAAAAATACTTTTGAGGGATTCACAGTAGCAATAGGAACTAGAGATGAGCAGACTTTTCTGAACAAAGTTCACCAATTTCAAGTTTGGCACAAATGTTGATGACTCGGTTTGTGAAAAAAAAAATCAGAACAATTTATTAAAAAATTGGCAAATGTGTCTTTGTTTGAAGGAAAAGTTCAAAATTTTAAGATGGCCCTAAAACTTTCTGGTCGCTGAGATTTCCACTAATGTAAGGTTAGCTAAGTTTAAAGCCATCAGGTCTACCACTTTCTTTCAGCATGGTGATTTTAAAGGGATCCTGTCACCTCCAGAACGCCTCCTAAGCTACCAAAACATGTCCCTGCAGCATATTATCACTAATCTCTCACTCCTTTTGTCTCCTAAAAGCATCCTGTGAAAGTGCTTAAAAACATTTTAATACTCAGTCATTAGTGATTATAATTAGCAGGGGCTTAATTCTTTAGCCCTTAGGGCGTGTTGTTTTGCAGCTCCAGGGATCCACCCTCTCTCTGTGTGCTGTGCTTGTGCAGGCATTGCCCTCCCCCCTCTCTATCACTCACAGAATGCAAATCATTAGTCCTGCCTTCAGCTCCACATCACAGCAGCACAGACAGAGAGAGGGTGGATCATTCAGGGCGTGACAATGAGCACCTAGGGAGGGCTTAGAGTCTCACACGGGACGCCCTGTGAGACTTATTCAGGGACAAGAAGTCTCAGATTTGTAAGTGTATATTGTTGATTATTCCAATGTTACAGAGCGCTTTTTTTTTATAGAAAAGGAGCACTAATATTGATATGTTAGGGTGCAGGGACAGGTATTAATAGGGTTGGGGGTGATTTGGCGGGGTCAGGTTCCCTTTAAGGGAGCATTAAAGGAAAGTTTTTAAGCTTCCTTGAGTTTCCAGGGATTCAGATACCTGCAAGCTGTGAATTTTTGGAAGAGTGCCAGATGGGATATCCATGAACTTTAAAGTCTCTTTTAGGGCCTTTCACATCAGCGTTTTTCGCTGATCGCGGCAGTTGTGGTGAAAAAAACGCAACTGCCGCAATTACCGCATAATGGCCGCGATCGCGGCACACTTGCGACAAGCCCCATACAATGTCTATGGGGCTTGCGGTAAGTGTGCGGCAGGTGCGGGAAGTGCGGTTTCGGCATACCGCGGTTTTTTTCGCGGCCGCACCTGCCGTAAGTGCCGATACCGCACTTGCCGCACCTGCCGCAAGCCCCATAGACATTGTATGGGGCTTGACGCAAGTGAACCGCAAATGCGTCCGTAATGCGGTAATCGCGGCATTTGCGTTTTTTTTTCACCGCAACTGCCGCAATCAGTGTAAAACGCTGATGTGAAAGCAGCCTAAGAGAGTTTTACTTTTTTTAAAAAAAAATTTTTTATGTTATTTTATTTTTTATAGAAAAAAACTTTATTATTGCAGAGGGTCAGCAGTGTGCGAGGCCATCTCTTCTACACTTATCTGCTAGCATTTCAGATAAATATATCATATGTCCATTATATGCTTAATGGCCACTTTACACACACCAACTTATCTGTCCAATTTCCGACCAACTTACTGGTTGCAGTGAAATCATGGACACATTGTTCCATTTGTACACAGCCACAAAATGGAGCAATGTGTCCATGATTTCACTGCAACCAGTAAGTTGGTCAGAAATTGGACAGATAAGTTGGTGTGTGTAAAGTGGCCCTCACATATAGTACTTAGTTTTATAGGTTTGCTCACACTCATAAAACACTATAATATGGATATTGCTTCTTGAAAATGTGCAATCTCTTTATTTAATTTCTTTCCATATTTTTAGAATACAGATTTTTTTTGCATGTGCACAAGTGTGTTATTATAGCATTAATCTTGGACCTGTCCAGCAATTGCTTATTAACCTCATTCAACATTCCAGATTAATTAGTGGTGAGCTGACTAAACTATTTCTTTCTTATTTCTCCTCCAAATATGTCAGGTTTCAATAATCAATAGCACCCAACCGCAAGCCCAGGTGTTATCTGTGGCACAGGGAATAGGATTTGTAAGTCTTACAGCTAACCTTATGGAGGTATTAATGAGGAGCTAGGCAGCAAGATTGAGCAAACTATATTACCCTCTAAGCAAACAGGTTCTGGCACTGGAAAAGGCAGGACCCTTGACAGAAAAGAGACACATCACCACGGAGGCCAGTGACCTCTTGGAATTGCTGTACAATGCGGAAACGCAGTTGGAGAGTCCTGCATCATTATTATTATTATTATTTATTTATATAGCGCCATTGGGTTCCATGGCGCTTTACATGAGGATGAGGGAGACAAGAAGAAGTACACTAAATCTAGGCGATCAGGACGTACAGGTACAGGAGGGGCAGGGACCCTGTCCACGAGGGCTCACAGTCTATGAGGGGTGGGTTAGGATACAGTAGGATGGGGGAATGTCAGGTATGGGGCGTTCGCCTGGGTCTCATGGCAGGTTGTAGGCTTGACGGAACAAGTGAGTCTTCAGGTGACACTTGAAGCTACTCAGGGTAGGAGAGTGTCTGACGTGTCCGGGTAGGGAGTTCCAGAGTAAGGCAGATGCCCGGGAGAAGTCCTGGACTCGGTTGTGCGAAGAGGTGATGAGGGGGGAGCAGAGGAGGAGTTCTTGGGAGGAGCGGAGGTTGCGTGAGGGTAGGTATCGGGAGACCAGGTCGGAGATGTATGGTGGAGCCAGGTTGTGTATGGCTTTGTACGCCATGGTTAGTGTTTTGAATTGGGATTTCTTGGAGACGGGGAGCCAGTGAAGGGCTTGGCAGAGGGGGAGGGCAGGGGAGTAGCGGGAGGACATATAGATGAGTCGGGCAGCGGAGTTGAGGATATACTGGAGAGGTGTGAGGGAGTTAGCCGGGATGCCATTGAGAAGGAGGTTGCAGTAGTCAAGGTGGAAGATGGTAAGAGCATGGATGAGTGTTTTAGCGGTGTCGTGGGTGAGGAAGGAGCGGATCCGTGAGATGTTCTTGAGCTGGAGCCGGAGGGATGTGGTGAGGGCCTTGATGTGGGGTTTGAAGACGTTGCCTTATTAAACCTGCAGCTGGTGGATCAGCAAATAGAGGAGGAGGAGGACAAGGGGGATGACCAGGAGGTAGTAGTGGCAGATGCTGCTGTTTCCCAGCCTTCCGTAGCACCCCTGCCAGAGTCCTTCAACTGGGAGAATGCCATGTGGTACCCCTATCCCATCCCAGCAAGTATCCTTCTAGGCATGAACTACTCTGTGCCTTTTCACTTCTTAAAGAAATTTGGCTCTCAGATGCCACGGCCCAAGAGTGGTTGCAGGGGTCTAAGTGAAAAAACTTTGACGAACAACGTACAAAATAGTACATGATAGGGTAGATGGATAGTATTAAAAACATATATGGTAATGGCTGACCTGCAGTACATTGTTTCAAGCTGCCACTACTTTTCAAAGAGGGCCATCATTGCGCTCAGGCCCGGCGTCAGCACCCGATGCACCCGGGCAACTGCCGGGGCCCGACTGCTTGGAGGGGGCCCACCGGGCCCCTGAGGGCTAGGGTCACACTTGCATTGTGACCCTAGCCTGACGCAAGTATTGTCTGCTGCAGCGCAGAACGTTTAATGCTATGCGCTGCCAGCAACGGAGCCCATAGAAACCCGATGTTTACATTGCCAACCAGTGGTTGTCAAGGTAAACATCGGGTTTCTATGGGCTCCAGCGCATAGCATTAAACGCTATACTCTGCAGCCGAAAATACTTGCCTCAGGCTAGGGACACAATGCAAGTGTGACCCTAGCCTCAGGGGCCCCTGAGCACACTGCCCCCACAGCCAGGGCCATATCCAGGGGGCAGCTGGGGGGTCATTTTCAGCCTCCTGCAGCACCGGAGGTCTCCCTCCTCCCCCCTCCATGGGAGCCGACAGAGCAGCACACTCTGTGCTTACAGGACCTGTCATGATGTCACATGGAGGGGAGGAGTCAGGGATCACATGATCAGCATCTCTGAGTATGCAGGACTCTGCTGTGCTTCCCATCATGAGACTCAATTAGGTGAAGTTTGTGTGGGGTCAGGAGGTGTTTACAGTGTGAATGTAGCAGAGGCCAGTGTGTACTAGGTGTATGGCAATTAGGGGAAGTTTATGTGTGGGGTCAGGAGGGATTTACAGTGTGAATGTAGCAGAGGTGTACTAGGTGTATGGAACGGAGCCGAGTGGGTACTAGGTGTATGGAGCGGAGCCGCGTGCGTACGAGGTGTATGGAGCAGAGCTGAGTGCGTACGAGGTGTATGGAGCAGAGCCGCGTGCGTACGAGGTGTATGGAGCAGAGCTGAGTGCGTATGAGGTGTATGGAGCAGAGCTGAGTGCGTACGAGGTGTATGGAGCGGAGCCGCGTGCGTACGAGGTATATGGAGCAGAGCTGAGTGCGTACGAGGTGTATGGAACGGAGCCGCGTGCGTACGAGGTGTATGGAGCAGAGCCGCATGTGTACGAGGTATGTGTACCAGTGGTAGCCCCCCGCGGATTCCGCTCCTATAGTCTCAGCCACCTTTGCCAGCAGCATTCTTCTCCAGAGTCTCTTCTGCCGCTGTCTGCATTCTGCAGCTCAGAATGGAGGGGCACGATGTAGTCATCACTGTACTGATATGTGCAGAGCGACCAGAGGAGACCGAAGCGGCAAGAAGAAAGGTGAGGAGAAAGAGAGATCCGGACGGCCAGACACTCCGCTAAGCTGCGGTGCCACCCATAATGCAGTGCGGCTCCATTGAGCTGCTTGCATTATTTGTGTGCTTGAGGATGCTTGTGTATATACCAAGAATCCTCATACGCACAAAAATGCAACATTTTGCATTTGAAGGGTATTTTTAAAAAGCGCAAGAGAATGCAAACGCATTTTAGCCCGCTCCTAACAACGTGTAATATACTCACTGTCAGAAACAGCTCTTGCTGGTTTCAGCAGTCACTGTTCCTGTAAGGCTGCCTTCACATAGGCGTTTTTTTTAAAATGTGGCAGTTGCGGTTAAAAAAAAACCGCATCTGCCGCATTTTCTGTCTAGCGGCTGCACTTGCTTCACATTTGCGGCAAGCCCCATGCATTGTCTATGGGACTTGCGGTAAGTGTGCGGCTATAGATATATATATATATAATTATAGTCCGCGATATGTACTAAAGGGGGCCCACTGAGACTTTTTCACCCGGGGCCCACAGAAACCTGGAGCCGGCCCTGATTGCGCTGCATATGGTAAAGAAAGGTGAAACTCAATTATAATAATTTAAAAACACGGGTACATCTGTGAGGCTTATCATCAATTATTAATGAGACAATTTAACTCCTAACTCACTGTATGTGCGCAGCAGAAACTGGATATGCCCTAGTCTTTTTACATGCAATATACAAGTTTCAATGTCATTGCTATAACAACAATTTTACATACAGCATACAAATGTTATTTCATTGCCATAACATAACAATAACTAAATACTATATGATACAATATGTATTTACACCTGTGTGTAGCATATTCTAATAAAAATATAGTAAATCATTCCTATAGTTTAGTCCAAATGGAATGCACGCAGCTAGCTTTAGGATCCACATTTTTCTTTATCATGTAGGGATTTCTCCCAATTGCCCCCATGGTATGGGCGGTGAACTCACACAATGCCTTTTATTTTTAATGATGTAAGATTTCCATTATGGACTTCCTTGAAATGTTTAAGCATAGCTAATACAATTTCACCAAGTATTTTCTCAGATCAACCTAAATCAACCCCCACGTGTTTAACATACAGGAACATGGATAAATGTTGTTGCAACAGATGTGTTATGTGTAAATATGTGGATATAGCCACGGAATTTAGAAATTTCCATACCAACAATTGTTATCAGATTAGATCCTACATAAATTGTAACACCTCACATTTGGTCTATATGGCCACATGTGAAGAATGTCAGAAATATTACACAGGTTGCACCACACGCTCACTGAAACCAGGATAGCACATTTCCGCTGCAAATCCGGATTCAAAAGCAATCAGGACCAGAATGTCTGGATTAGGCTGCTTTCACATCAGCGCTTTACGCTGATCGCGGCAGTTGCGGTGAAAGAACCGCAACTGCCGCGATTACCGCATAATGGCTGCGATCGCAGCACACTTGCGGCAAGCCCCATACAATGTCTATGGGGCTTGCGGTAAGTGTGCGGCAGGTGCGGCAAGTGCGGTTTCGGCACTTGCGGCAGGGGCGGCCGTGAAAAAAAAGCGGTATGCCGCGGTTTTTCGCTGCCTCACCTGCCGCAAGTGTCGAAACTGCACTTGCCGCACCTGCCGCAAGCCCCATAGACATTGTATGGGGCTTGCCGCAAGTGAACCGCAAGTGCAGCCGTTATGCGGTAATCGCGGCAGTTGCGTTTTTTTCACCGCAACTGCCGCGATCAGCGCAAAACGCTGATGTGAAAGCAGCCTTATCCAAACATTTCAAAAAAGTCCATAATGGAAATCTTACATCATTAAAAAAAAAAGGCATTGAGCGAGTTTTTCGCCCATATCGTGGGGGCAATTGGGAGAAATCCCTACATGATAAAGAATAATTGTGGATCCTACAGCTAGATGCGTGCATTCCATTTGGACTAAACTATAGGAGTGATTTACTATATTTTTATTAGAATATGCTACACACAGGTGATTTAGGACTTAAATTGTCTCATTAATAATTGATGATAAGCCTCACAGGTGTACCCTTGTTTTAAAATTTTTATAATCTATTATATAAAACCCGAAGGCCACTTCCTGAAAAGGCGAAGGCCACTTCCGTGACGGACTTCGCCCAGGGGCTGGTGACGTCATCCAGTGCAGGGCCCCCCTGCTACAGGCAGCGGCACAGGAACGTTCCGACCTCGGAAGTTCCGTGTGCCCTACAGCCTCTCCCCTCCACCCTCTGCCATTGCTGTCTGCCCAGAGGCCGCCCCTCATGTATCATGTCCTCAGCCCCTGCTCCACACATCAGTACACTGTCAGGAGGAGGCGCCCGGCAGTGCAGGGGTTACAGCCGAGCCTCCAGTGTGTGCGGGCGGCAACTCCCCGCTCTCCCCGCACACACATTCCCCGGGTGCCCGGGCAGTGAGGAGGTGGCAGCGGCAGCACATGGCAGCCGGGGGGTAGCTGCACTGACAGGAGGCGGCTGACACTGGAGGCTGACACCCGGGATCATGCTGCACAGCGCAGTCTCCATGCCCGCCTTCTCCACAGCTCCGCACTGCTGACACCGGGGGACACCGTGCTCAGCACCGGGGACATGAGGGGCAGCAGCACCGGGAGGGGACGCAGAGGTGAGAGCCGGGCTGCAAGGGATTAACTGGTCCTCTGCGTCCTCTGCCCCCTCTGCGTCCTCTGCCCCTCTGCGTCCTCTGCCCCCTGTCCTCTGCCCCCTGTCCTCTGCGTCCTTTGCCCCCTGCCCCCTCTGTGTCCTCTGCCCCTGTCCTCTGCCCCCTCTGTGTCCTCTGACCCCTGTCCTCTGCGTCCTCTGTGTCCTCTGCCCCTGTCCTCTGCGTCCTCTGCCCCCTCTGTGTCCTCTGCCCCCTGTCCTCTGCCCCCTGTCCTCTGCGTCCTCTGCCCCTCTGTGTCCTCTGCCCCCTGTCCTCTGCGTCCTCTGTGTCCTCTGCCCCCTGTCCTCTGCGTCCTCTGCCCCCTCTGTGTCCTCTGCCCCCTGTCCTCTGCCCCATGTCCTCTGCGTCTTCTGCCCCCTCTGTGTCCTCTGCCCCCTGTCCTCTGCGTCCTCTGCCCCCTCTGTGTCCTCTGCCCCCTGTCCTCTGCCCCTGTCCTCTGCGTCCTCTGCCCCCTCTGTGTCCTCTGCCCCCTGTCCTCTGCGTCCTCTCCCCCTCTGCGTCCTCTGCCCCCTCTGTGTCCTCTGCCCCCTGTCCTCTTCCCCCTGTCCTCTGCGTCCTCTGCCCCCTCTGTGTCCTCTGCCCCCTGTCCTCTGCCCCCTGTCCTCTGCGTCCTCTGCCCCCTCTGTGTCCTCTGCCCCCTGTCCTCTGCCCCCTGTCCTCTGCCCCTGTCCTCTGCATCCTCTGCCCCCTCTGTGTCCTCTTCCCCCTGTCCTCTGCGTCTTCTGCGTCCTCTGCCCCCTGTCCTCTGCGTCCTCTGCCCCCTCTGTGTCCTCTGCCCCCTGTCCTCTGCGTCCTCTGCCCCCTCTGCGTCCTCTGCCCCCTCTGTGTCCTCTGCCCCCTGTCCTCTGCCCCCTGTCCTCTGCGTCCTCTGCCCCCTCTGTGTCCTCTGCCCCCTGTCCTCTGCCCCCTGTCCTCTGCGTCCTCTGCCCCCTCTGTGTCCTCTGCCCCCTGTCCTCTGCGTCCTCTGCCCCCTCTGCGTCCTCTGCCCCCTCTGTGTCCTCTGCCCCCTGTCCTCTGCCCCCTGTCCTCTGCCCCCTGTCCTCTGCGTCCTCTGCCCCCTCTGTGTCCTCTGCCCCTGTCCTCTGCGTCCTCTGCCCCCTCTGTGTCCTCTGCCCCTGTCCTCTGCCCCCTGTCCTCTGCCCCCTGTCCTCTGCGTCCTCTGCCCCCTCTGTGTCCTCTTCCCCCTGTCCTCTGCGTCTTCTGCGTCCTCTGCCCCCTGTCCTCTGCGTCCTCTGCCCCCTCTGTGTCCTCTGCCCCCTGTCCTCTGCGTCCTCTGCCCCCTCTGCGTCCTCTGCCCCCTCTGTGTCCTCTGCCCCCTGTCCTCTGCCCCCTGTCCTCTGCGTCCTCTGCCCCCTCTGTGTCCTCTGCCCCCTGTCCTCTGCGTCCTCTGCCCCCTCTGTGTCCTCTGCCCCCTGTCCTCTGCCCCCTGTCCTCTGCCCCTGTCCTCTGCCCCCTGTCCTCTGCGTCCTCTGCCCCCTGTCCTCTGCCCCCTGTCCTCTGCCCTCTGCCCCCTGTCCTCTGCCCAGCCGCCTCTGCCCCCTGTCCTCTGCCCAGCCGCCTCTGCCCCCTGTCCTCTGCCCAGCCGCCTCTATCCTCTGCCCACGCCGCTGCGCTGACCAATCTCACCGCACTCACTGCTAACCACTGAGCCACCGCACTCACTGCTAACCACTGAGCCACCGCACTCACTGCTAACCACTGAGCCACCGCACTCACTGCTAACCACTGAGCCACCGCACTCACTGCTAACCACTGAGCCACCGCACTCACTGCTAACCACTGAGCCACCGCACTCACTGCTAACCACTGAGCCACCGCACTCACTGCTAACCACTGAGCCACCGTATACTGTGCTACCCACAGAGCCGTCTGTATACACACAATTCATTTCACCGCACTCCCGTAACTATTAGTCAATAAACTATATATGGATTCTAGACTACCCGATTCTTTAGAATCGGGCCGCCATCTAGTTGTATATAAGACTGAAAGTATTTTCATGGATGTACTAACGATTAAGGAGCATTCGTCCGAAACGCGTTTAGTTCAACCCCCTCCAGGGGCATCTGTGTTGATTTTATTATGAAAAAAAATAAAGAGAATAACTGCATTGTGGCATCGGAGTTCCTCCTTTCTTTTCCATGTTCAATGTGTGCACGCCTTCCACTAGTCCGGAAGCCTGGGAGTCTTGTGAGTATCGGGTGGTGGAACCTGGGAACTGTTAAATTGCACACACATGTTGTAGGCCACATCAAGTGTGCACTGCACATGTCACGTATAGCAAGCACGTGCAGGAATATTATATCTCCCTAACTGCCCACTAGGTAAATGTGGTGGCTGCTGAGGAGGAAGTGTGGTGCCCCTGCGTCCAGGAGGCCACAAAAGGGAACTGCAGCCAGGCAGGTAGGACAATTGTTGCACAACAACATCCTCACAGCCCATACACCCCACGTGCAGTGGATGGCAGCATCCAGCCCTAAGATTGGAGACTCTAGGCAAGCGAGGGGTGGTGGATTTAGAGGAGTAGGTTGGGCACACACGTAGTCAGGTGACTTGACAGTAGAAATAGTGAAGGGGTAGGAGGAAGGAGTCAGTAGGCCCAGGGTGCCGAGCAGACAAGACCAAGAATAGACACAGATCAGCAGCAGGCTGAAGAACACGGCACAGGCCAAAAGGACGGCGGAAGGTTGAGCTAAGCTGAGCAGAAGGAAGGAAGCACACGTCCTGGCAAAGTGGGGTGTAAGGAGCGCAGAATCTGTACCGAGCCAGTGTGAGCCGGAGGAGAGAGAAAGCCTATCCGGAGCCAATACCCCCAGGAGTGTGCAGGGAAGAGAGGGACGGTGATGCCTGGGCCCTAGAAGTACAGCTGAAGCTACCGACTGCAGGTGGAGTAGCCCTCCTATGATACTGAAAGACGCAGAGAGAAAGAGCCTGGTAGAGCCTCACACCTGAGGACTGCTGGAGGCTGGGCTGAGTAGAGTGTCGGCTCTAGAGGGGACCGTAGTTTTACCAGGAATCCCCAAACACCACGACGGGGGACCACAGCTACACATTAGGGTCCCTACCCCAAAGGACAGGCAGCTCAGTGACGACCAGGAGGACCCACAGGGGCCCGAGTCTCTGCCATACTGTCCGGTGTCACACACACCAAGTGAACCCAGAGAACGTAAACAGCCCGGAAAGGACACAGAGACAGTGTGAGGGGTCACAGAGAGAGACCTGGCTACAGAGATTAAGGGAATCCCGGAGGGGAGAGTGAGCCCGTGTACTTGAACTGAGACTTGTAAGAACTGTAACTGAACTGTGAGCTGTATTGAAGAGCTTTGAGAGTAAACACGGAAAACCCTGAATCTGCTTCCCTTGTGTCTCTGCGTGAATGCTATTCCCTCCGTACAGGATTACAGCAAACCCTCCACCTGCAGAGACACAGCCTGTTAGCTCCAGCGCAGTGGAAGGATTCCTGCAGCGTCTGCATAGTAAGTGTATTGTACACTCCACAATAGACTTTAACCCTTACTGCCCCGGGGAACACAGTTCTACCCACTGGAACTATCCCACCTATGCTGCTATTCCATCATCCCCGGAGGTTCTGCAGCAGCGGCGGCCCCATCACTGGCCGCATATAGTGGGTGGCGTCACAACTGACAATCCCCTGTAAATATTCCCCTTTTGTTGTCGGGCTAGGGACACAGTCCGGACCAGGACCACCCATGACTTCCCCAGAAACAGACCCGGTCCGGTACTAAGTACCCCCAGTCCCAGTGGGCCCGACAGAAGGTGTTCTAGTGCATGTCCAACGATTACTGAGGATTGATAGATGTTTATCTGAGTGGCACTGAAATCATCTCAGGGACAGGCATCATGGCTGGGAGGATACAGAGGACACAGATCACTCACCTCCAACAGAGGAGAGCTTGTCATTACCTCCGGGCAGCTTGGCACAAATGAGCAAATATTTGCTGCTAGCAGAAAGGAGAAAAATCCTCCAGTGAATTTAGGAATACAAGCATATAAAAAAAACAGACTTTTGTTTCTTCATTATCAAAATTTCATGGCACAGGCAGTGGATACCCCAGGATACAGGAGACAATACCATGCATTTCGACTCTATGGAGTCTTAATCTCATGATTAACATTGGTCTACACTCACTCTCAGAATCCCTTCTCCCTCTCGCCAACATAACATCTATATGTGACACGGACACTGCCACCACCCTCTACAACACCACATTAACCAAGGCCCTCGACCTAGCCGCCCGCCTCACATACCACGCTCCACGCACTAACAGGCAACCCTGGCACACCACCCTCACGAAAGACCTGAGACGGGCATCCAAGGTCGCCGAGAGGCGATGGAAAAAAATCACGTTCCACTGAGCACTTTGCGCTGTTCAAACAGTCCCTCATCGCCTTCAAGACTGCGCTTGCCTCCGGCAAACAATTCTTCTTCTTATCCCTAATAACCTCCCTGTCCCACAATCCCAAACAACTTTTCAAAACGCTCAATTCCTTACTCCGCCCACCTGCTCCCCCTCCCTCTCCTCTTATCTCTGCAGAAGACTTTGCCTTCTTCTTCAAAGAAAAGATTGAAGGAATCAGAGACAGCTTTGATCCACTGTCCCAACAGCCTCCACTCTCACCTATACTGCCCTCTCCTTCCATCAACTGCTTCCCCCCCATAACTGAAGACCAGCTCTCCTCCCTCCTGTCAAAATCACACCTCACCACCAGCGCCCACGACCCGCTCCCATCCCACCTCATTCCCAACCTCACCTCCATTATCATCCCAGCCCTAACTCATCTTTTCAACCTATCATTTACCACTGGCACCTTTCCCTCAGCCTTCAAACATGCCTTGATCACACCCATCCTCAAAAAACCCTCCCTCGACCCCACAACTGTCTCCAACTACCGCCCTATATCTCTCCTCCCTTTCGCCTCGAAACTACTTGAACAGCATGTCCACTCTGAGCTGTCCTCTCACCTCTCCTCCTGCTCCCTCTTTGACTGCCTGCAATCTGGCTTCCGACCCCTCCACTCCACTGAAACAGCCCTGACCAAAGTCACCAGCGACCTACTGACTGCCAAAAGCAAGCGCCACTACTCTGTTCTCCTCCTCCTCGACCTGTCTGCCACCTTCAACACTGTTGACCACTCCCTTCTACTTCAGATCCTGGAATCGCTAGGCATCACAGACCTTGCCCTCTCTTGGATCTCCTCATACTTAACTGACCGGACCTTCAGCGTCACCCACTCCCACACATCCTCCTCGCCCTACCCCCTATCTGTTGGGGTCCCCCAGGGCTCTAATCTTGGACCGTTACTCTTCTCCATCTACACCCTCGGCCTATGCCAACTAATCGAGTCCCACGGCCTCCAATATCACCTCTACACTGACGACACCCAGCTGTCGATGCCTGTCCACCATCTCCTTCCTTCTTCTCCGCTCGTTTCTTCAAACTCAACATGGATAAAACCGAGTTCATCGTATTCCCCCCAAGTTGCTCTTCCCGCCTACCCAACATAACCATCACGGTCAAAGACTGCACACTCTCACATGTCCCCCACGTCAAGTGCCTCCATGTAATCCTCGACTCTGCCCTCTCCTTCAAGCCACACATCCAGGCCCTCGCCACTTCCTGCCACCTCCAGCTTAAAAACATCTCATGGATCCGCTCCTTCCTTGCCCATGACACTGACAAAACACTTGTCCATGCCCTCATTATCTCCCGCCTCGACTACTGCAACCTCCTGTTCACCGGCCTCCCCGCTTCATCCCTTACACCCCTCCGAATCACCCTCAATTGCGCTGCCTGACTCATCCACCTGTTGCCCCGTTACTCCCCCGTCTCCCCCCTCTGTTAAGCCCTCCACTGTCTCCCTACTTCCCAGAGATCTAAGTTCAAAACCCTAACCCTGACATACAAGGCCATCCACAACTTGTCCCCTTCATACATCTCCAACTTGGTCTCCCGATATCACCCCTCACACAATCTGCGCTCCTCTCAAGAACTCCTTCTCTTCTCCCCCCGAATCTCCACCTCCCACAATCGCATACAAGACTTCTCTCGTGCATCCGCCATACTCTGGAACTCTCTTCTACACCA
The DNA here is from genome assembly GCA_033576535.1 of Allobates femoralis. Classification (NCBI taxonomy): domain Eukaryota; kingdom Metazoa; phylum Chordata; class Amphibia; order Anura; family Aromobatidae; genus Allobates; species Allobates femoralis. The sequence goes on from JARQOC010000002.1 coordinate 359,179,744, forward strand.
CATCAGACACTCCCCTACCCTGGGAACCTTCAAGAAAAACCTGAAGACCCACCTCTTCCTTCAAGCCTATAACCCACACTGTGATCTAATCCGCTGCACCATCTCACCTCTCCCCCTCCTACTGTCTCCCACCCATCCCCTACAGACTGTAAGCCCTTGTGGACAGAATCTCTGCCCTAATGTACCTGTATGATTTATTCGTCATTATTTATGTTCTCATCCTTGTTCTGCCCTTACACATGAACAGCGCCATGGAACCAATGGCGCTATATAAATAAATAATAATAATAATAAAATAGTAAAAAGCCAACAATAGCCGGCAATACTGTAATACACCATATTAACCCTTCATATGCTGCCCATATGGTCACCATGTCTCTAGGGAGGGTGGACACTCCCTGGAGATATGGTGCCCACATATTATATTAACATTAACCCTTTGTACATCCCCGCAGCCGCAGGGATGAACAAAGATTATGAGCAATCCGATTAACAGATCCGGGTTTAAAGACACATTTTAAAGCCAAGATGTGTCTGAAGGCACATGCGATTACTGCATCCGGATTTGGATGCGGTAATCACAATGAGCCTTCTAAATGTTACCCTAGCCTAACAGCTGTTTTTTTTACTATTTCCTTTTTGTTGACATCCCATGTGAATGCCCCAGCAACATAGGAACATAGTAACAAAGTAAGCCTAGGGTCACACTTGAGCCCTGGATCCATTAAAAGCATCAGTTTTTTAACTTAGAATTCTTGAAAAACTGATGCTTTTAACCCCTTCCCGACCTATGACGATATACAACGTCATGGGCGAGTAAAGGGTGTTTGATGTGAGCTCCGGCGCAGAGCTCACATCAAACAGCCGACATCTCAGCTGATGTGATCAGCTGAGATGTCGGGCTAACAGCTCCGATCGGATCCGGGATCCGATCAGCGCTGTTAACCCCTTGGATCCCTCTGTCAATCACGCGATGTTCTCCGCCTGCTTCGGAGATCCCGCGATAGTATTGCGGGATCTCCGGCGCTCACGTGACAGCCAGGGATCCTGGCTAGACCTGGGATGCTCTCAGAGCGCAGTTTCCTGCTGTGGTTGGCAGGCACTGCCAACCACAATAGGTCCGCGATTCTGGGAGATACAGATGAGCTGCAGCTCATCTGTATCTCCCAGAAGCGATCGTACTGTGCAGCAAGGTGCCTCTTATGGTACCTTTACACGCCGCCACAACAGGATGGATACCAACGGCAACTTCACGTGCACGAGCACGGCCGAACGGTTACCAACGGGAACCGCACCCTCTTTACACGCCGCCACAAGGTGCGCTACGCTACGCTACATCTACAGCTAGATACATCGCCGGGTGTCGCAAGTAGCCGTCTGTAGCTCAGCGTACCAGCTTTACACACCCGCCACCACAGAGTGATCTGGGAGCAACAAAGGCAGGACGTAAAACAAATAGGCGTGCCACAGACCTGTACGCCGCGCCCAAACCACAACCATTGGCCAACACTACGGAGTTGTGATTGGGCACGACGGAAAGGGCGGATGGCCGAGACGTGCCGTACTAGTGAGCGGAGTGTGGCACGGAATAAGCGCTTGTGACATGGCGGAGCCTGGCGAATGCATCGAAATCGATGGTAATGGGTCACGCTAGAGCGGTGGCCAGTCACATATCCCGTGTGTATTTAAGTAGCGGTCCGGGGCTATGTGTGCGTAGTACAAGTGTTTGCCTTGTCACGCACGATCAGCGCTTGTGACAGCCGCGTGTGCCGATTGCACTGAGGTGCGTTTGTGTGCCACACATTAGCGGCTTACAAAAGACAGTATGTGCGTTTTCTGTCAAAAATCTGTGACAACTGTGGCGAAGTATGTGTATGTATACAGGCTGAATGGGGTTTAATATATGTGCTGACAGATGTGAATGTAGTGGAACAGCTTCCAAGGCACCAAGTCAAAGATCTGTGTGACAGTGTATTAGCAAACACCTGACAAGAATATGTCCTGCATCAATGTGCTGTGTGCAGGGGACCCTCTGCCTACAACAAAATAAAGGATCATGTACGCACAATGGCCACAAACACTGTTGGGCAAAAGACTTTTAGAAAAACATGGCTACCCACACATATTGTGTGCACAATCCCAATAGGTGGCTATGACATCCCAGGCCCCCACCCAACCCTGCATCACATTGCCCTCCTCCACCAAGTAATCAGGCTCACACAGATTATTTTGGATCCAACAGAAAAAGGTTTAATATATTGCATGCATCTTGACCTTGTCTTGTGCAAACAAAATATACATAAAGTAAAAACATTGTAGAATTCAAGAGCATGTGACATTAATCAGCCACATTCAAGGGAGAAGCAAATCACCACACATTGCAAACTGTGCATGGAAAAAATACCAAAATAACCTAAACTAACTAACTAACTAACTAAATAATGAAAACTCATGCACATAATGAAAACAAAGATAATGGAAAAGGTCAACCAAAAATTAAAGGGGTGCAGCTAACCTGCTGTCACCTCCATTGAAACCACAAAAAGCAACTCCCAGAGCCAGCCACATTATATGGCCTGGTCCTGCCAGCTCACTGCACCAGACCCATTGAAGTAGGAGCAGTAAGCTTCTCTACTGTCCCTGGCCTCCTGCCGAGTGCGGCCATGGCTCTGCGGCTGGAGTGGCACAATCACATGGGCCTCATCACGCCAAGACCCTGGACGGAGCTCCCCTGTTGTAGCGTCGGCATTATCTACATAACCTCCTGGCGTGTATGATGCTCTATCCCTACGACGCAGGAAGTTGTGCAGCACACAGCAGGCCACCACTACCGCGTCAATAGACTCCGGTTTCATATGTATAGGCGTATGAAAAATCCGGAATCTATTCGCCATTATCCCAAACGCATTTTCAACTACACGGCGGGCCCGGGATAGCCGGTAGTTGAAAATGCGTCTCTCAGAAGTAAGGGCCCTCTGGGGATATGGCCGCAGTAGGTGTTCCTGAAGTGGGAATGCTTCATCCGCCACAAACGCAAAGTTGAGATGTTCGGTCGTGTGCTCATTTGAGGGTAAGTTTAGCCCACCATTCCCTAGTAGTGTTGCCAAGGAGCTTAGGGCAAACACACCCCCATCTGAGTTCCGACCAGGCATTCCAACATCCACGTAGAGGAACTCATAGTTGGCATCTACTACAGCCATGAGGATTATACTACAATACCCTTTGTAATTGAAATACAAAGAGCCAGAGTGGGCAGGTTTGGTAATCCTCACGTGCTTACCATCCAATGCCCCGCCACAGTTGGGGAAGTTCCACCGGGTTTCAAACCCTCGGGCTACTTCCAGCCATTCTGCGGCGGTTAAAGGCATTTTCATGTAGGCTGGCTGCAGAGCTCTCCAGATGGCCCAACACGTTTCAGGGATCAGGCGGCTCAGCAGGGGCAGGGAGACACGTGACACGTATGTGAGGGATGTCATGGACTGCCCTGTAGCCAGGAACCGCAAAGTGATCGCCAACCGCTCAGCAGCTGATACTGATGGGCGCATTATAGTGTCCTGACGCGCTATCATTGGCCCTACACGCTCCAATAGGAAGGTGAAACAGTCCTCGGGCATACGGAGATAGTTTCGGTAATCATCAGGACAGTTAAGCTCCAGCTCCCGCAACAGCTGCATGTGGCCCCGGGTTTCCAGCCTCAGAAGCCAATCACGGGTCCACATCCGCCGCTGTCTGCGCCTCATCAACCTTTCATACCGATCCTGATACCACATTTGCTCTTCCACCAACGCAAGAGCCACGATAACATTGCGGTCATGGATATTCTGCATCCTCAATATCAGCACCTGTAGATGAGAAAGCACAACATGAGTACATAGACCAAAATGTGGGCAAGTCAGCAGGTTCAGCAAGCCACACCTCTTTTCCATTACACACTATAGCCAAGAGGATGGGATCTCTCGTGTGGGCCCAAAACACAACCCTGAAGCAAGGACGCCAAACACACAGTAGTCACCCCAAACAACATGGCACACGGCGATTGAGAGTGGCCTCCTCTACATCAACGTCAATGGGAGCTCCCAAAATTCACACATCTGCACCTAGGTGAGTTAGAAAGGGACATGTGTCACCAATAATGTTGCTCAAACAGGTCCCATAATCCATTACACAGCCCATAATGTCAATTGATTACAGTAAAAATGAGAAGAATAACGAATGTGACGTACCCCGATATGGAAGGTTGAGGAAGGCTACATGAACCAAACAACATTGCACATGACTGCGGATGGTTACCCATGGTTTCATAGGTTTTTGAAGGTGTTATTTTTAATACACATCTATGCCATGTCTGGCGCCCAACACCTCAAAGCCCTGTGTCATCCCATTCCCGTTGGACACAGTCTCCATTGGCCACAACCAGTATGCAGAAATCGATCCAGTCGACATGAGTGACACAGTTCCGTCTACAGTCATGCATCCATTCTCCAGTATGTTGTCTGGAAACAAACACAGCAATGTATCTCAACAAAAGTGTCAAGGCCCACACAAAATGCCGTATCCTAAGCCACACACTACACTATATCTCGTCCCCAACAATACAAACCCCTATATCGCCCGCTACAGCAGTCTCCGGCGCTCTCCAAGAACATCAACATATGCACCCCACCCTGCGCAAATTCCATGTGTGTCCACAAAAACTTACCTAATGGGTCTGGCCAGCAAGCGTAATGTTTGGCGGCATGGGCAGCTTTTAAAGGGCCGCCAACCTATCACGATTCAGCGATCTCCACCAATTAGCGGAAGGCAAATCCGCACCCAGGTGCCCCATCAGGATGTGCATAATTGTGTCCGCTGTGATTGGTGTCCCGGACTATAAAGGCAGGTCAATGGCCACTGCACCTTGTCCAGACGTCGATGTGCATTGAGCTACTAGTGTCCTGTTTGACTTCTGTTGCTCTGACGGTAAGCCTCTTTAGCGGTTTCTAAGAAAATGTAATGAACGCAGCTGGTTCTGGCACAGGCAGCTTAGGCGATGTGTGTATGGCCATGTTTGAAGCGGCATGCAAATATTGAACACGTAATATTAAATATGTGTACCTTATTCTGTGTCGCCCAGTAGCCAGGTAGTGCCTCTACTCATATAGTGTAAGTATGTATTGCACCTTCTGCTTTTTGGCAATGGTAAAAGAGCAAGGTGTTATTTCTTTGGCTGGTACTTCACATCAACATTTCAGGGGTGGTAGAATTGTGGCGGACATTCCAGGGATGTTGGGTACATGTGTTAAAATGGTACTTCCACGTCTGGAGGAACACCTACATGATCATCTGGGTGCACATTACATGTAGTATGTGCAGTGTTGGCACACACCCAGGCCGCCTTTCTCATATAGTGACCCCTAACCATTTTGGACACTGGCCAGGTACTAGTTAGCACACAACGTGTTAGGTCACATGTTGCCCTCTACAGGTATGTACGCACACACCGTGTCAAGGTGTGTTGCAATAGGTACATTGGGGACTGAAATCATGTTTGAAACATCTGTAGGTGGACACCGATATCCGGGGCTTGATATTGGCAGCATACATGTGTTTGAGTTAGTAGCGGTCTGAGATTGAGAAAATGGCCCACTCATGCCCAGTTTCACTCCACAAAATAGATGCATAGATGATCCCTGTTGAAAGTTAATGATTATGTGTATCATTGTGGCAAGTTTTGAAATGTCGGTATGGCTTGTGTTGTGACTGTGTTTTTTTTGTGTATTTTGTCATCGGCAGATGCCGAGGGGTACTGTGGAATTGGAATCCCAGCTTCTCACGGAGTATCAGCGGCACGAATGTTTGTGGCGCAGCTCGCTGCCCGAATATAAAAATCGGGCAGCAAGGGCCGAGGCCTACAGGAGTCTTGTGGCTCTGGCAAATCGGTTGGAGCCAAGGGTAGGCAAGACGTGGGACCAGCATATGGTGGCACTTAAGATCAAAAACATGAGGTCGGCGTTCATGCGGGCTCACATTCTGTACCAGCGCCGTCGCTCAGGGGCTGGAGCTGAGGAGGTACCATCACCTACCCTATGGTACTATCCCCTCTTCACCTTTATCCTGGGCGAGGTTCGCCCGCATCAAACGACGACCAACTGCCCCGTTGCTGCGTCCCATGTAGGCCCGGCTGCATCACCATCTGCGCCACAGGAGGTGGGTAATTGTGTGACAGTGGTGGCCCACAATGTTTCCTTCACATGTGTGCTTCTATAAATCCTTCACACCAAATGTGTTGGCATATTTTCCTCCTTGCTGCGGCAAACCTTGGGGTGTCAATCTATCTGCCCTCCTTCCATGACTTGGCAGACTTTTCAATTCTATGCTTCCAGCCGTATTGCAATGTTGCTTCTTCCACAACATCTTGGTATGTTTAGGTTACTTATTTAAGGGTTTCAAGATAGCAGGTGGTTTGTTCTCAAACAGCCACATAGTACCATGTAGTAAATGGTGCTGGCTCACATGTGTGTTGGCTTTGTTGCCAGTGGGTTAAAGGTAGTTGACTGAGGGGTGGATTCTCACCATAATAGGAGTCCTAATGGAAAGGTGGCCAATATGTGTCATTGGCCAGCACAGCCCCCAGTATCAAGGTGTTGTGGTGACATGTCCTAATATTGGATTACGGCTACGTGACAAACAACTAATTATGTATTGAGCTGAGTTCCTGGAATGGTCGAGGTGAGTGTACAGGAGAACCACTGGTGTTGGGGTCTTGAACCTTTTTTGCTTTACTGTGTTATTCATCATTTTCCATTCTGGTAGTTGGGCTTGGTGTGTGTGGGAGTGGTATCTAGAGTCCTGTTGTGAATGTATACAGTTGATAGTGCCTCCACTAATGGTTTGTCTTTTTTTTCTCCACCCACAGGCCCCAGAAGAGGACGGCTCCATTGCCGAGGATTCTGTTGCTGATGATGCTCAGCCCATGACATCTGGGGCTGAGCAGGAGGGCGGGGCGAGTGATGTGGGTCCAGGCCCAGGTCCCAGCTCCGGGATCCGTCGCCGCCGACGTCCTGCACCACCAGAGACGGAGCTGGCGACCTGGACCTGTTGGATGAACAGCGGACCCACATCGACAGCGACGCCCTCTACATGAGCAACAGAATGCGAGGGATGGAGCCGCTCCAGAAACAGATCCTTCTGAGGGTCTTCCACAATGCCGCTGATGCTGCCGATGATGGGGCCCTTCAATGGGGCTGCCATGTCCCCCCCCCCATGCAACACACCTTGTGGCCCCTTTCACCAGCTGCCCCATCTCGGCCCGTGAGAAGACCGGCCCCGCCACAGTCACCCCATCCCCCCTCAACACGTCGTCGTTCAACCAGACGTTCTGGGGCAGGTCGGGGCTGCCCTCAGAGGAGGGGGGATGCGGCATTGTCAGAGCCGACAGAAGAGGATTAATTTGGACACTAGTAGCCAATGCACAGAATTGGCAGTCTGGACTTTATAATTTGAGGAATCTCCTTTGATTTGTTAATTTTGTGGAATGACTTTTGGCCTAAATTTGTCTTTTTGTTTTGTTTGTTCCCAAAAAATTATATTCTTTGTAATTTATTTTTATATCCAGGCTGGATTAAAATTGTTTGCTTCACACAATTGTGTATTCATTTAGGAATAAGGATTGTGGGGGTTTTTGGGGGTGAATGGTATTGTGGCCAATAATAGGTTTCCCCAAGCCACACAATATGGGCCACTGCTCGCTGAGCAGGATCACCATCGGTTCATTTGGAATGTCTTAGCACATTCACAAAGGGATGTTGTGATGTGCCTCACATAGTTAGGTTATGGTGAGGTTTGGTCACCAAATATTAGTAAGGTCACATGAAGGAGCGTATAACAAAGTTAGAACAGCATTGTATTGTAAACATACATGTGTCACAGACATTTGCCATCATACACAGAATGCTTAGGCCAGATGGGGCTAGCCAGTCCACACTTGTGATGGTCCCAATGTGGGACAGTATAGGGATTGTAGGGCAGATTGGCCTAGCCAGTCCACACTTGTGATGGTCCCAATGTGGGACACTATAAGAAAAGAGCCCAACGGGGGCAAAAAAAAAAACAATAACAATATTTTCACTTTTGCAAGGCAACAAGCCAACGTGTGAAAATTTTAGGGTCCAACAAGGACAACTGTTTGTGGGGCCATGTTTGGCCAGGATACAATGCATCCCTCAAATTCATGGGTGTGATCCATGGTGTGGGTGTAGGGCCGCCAGCATTTGAGCCAGGCGGGCAAGGTCCTGCAGGCCACGCTGTAGAGCCGTGGTCAAACGGGCCACAAATGCATGATGGGCATGGATGAATTCCTCCATGGTAGGGGCACCTGTATTGGGAGTAAACACACACTTTAGTACACAGTCGTCACTGCTGATGGTTAGTCATGACTGGCCACAACCATCCACTTACCCTGTTCCTCCAAATCCAGTTCACCATCAGACGGGGAGGGAGATGGGGTCAAGCTCCATCCATATGAGCCCGCACGTTCACCATCTGCAAAAATGGTGAACCAACATGGTTTACTTTGTTGACATAAATAGTTTGGGCCCAGATGAAATTTAAGCTACAGTGTGCAGGGTGACTGTGGCTACATAACACACTTACCACCATAGTCACTGTGTGGGGACATGGTCACCCCAGGACTCGCCACTGAGCTGGAGACAGTGGGAGGTGGTGTTACTCCCGGGCTGGGGCTCCGTGGCCACATTATGTGGTTCAGGGGTAATAGTGGTCCTGGGCTACGGGGCAAACACTCCTCTGGGCCGCCAGGTACTTGCAGCTCCTCGCCCTCGTGTGGGGAGGTGATGTGTTCCTCTAGCAGCCAGGCAGATGGGGACAGCTGGTCACACTCCAGCGGGCTGCCAGGTGCTGACTGGTCCTCCACGTCCTCTGTCCCGGTGGGTGACGGCACGTCTGGCTCCTGAGGCCCGGGGGAAGGTGTGGACCCTGGTGACAAGGGTGCCACTTGAGCCTGATGTGGCGTGGTTCTTGATGGGCCACCTGGGGGTGGGGCATGGGGCCCTTCTTCTGATGAGGAATCAGCATCTAGTTTGATATTTGAACATAAAAGACGTAATAAGATCATGCCTACACATTGTTGTCCTACAAAGAGCTTGTGTGGCTATGTATTTGACGGCTAAGCCTGGGGTCACACACACACAGATATGTGGCCAGATATTGTTCACAGATCTCTGGTTGCAGTGAAAGCATGGACACATTGTTCCATTTTGAGGCTGTCTCCAAATGTACACATGTGACCATGATTTGACTGCAAACAGAGATCTGCAAACAATATGTGGGCAGATATCTGTGTGTGTGACCCCAGCCTTACTTAGCATGAAGCAGGTGATGCTGGATGCATACACTCATGTTGTATGCATGGACTGTGCGTGTGAGACATTTTTAGGCCTGACTGGATGAGCACAACACTGTGAAGATGTGTTTGATTGTGTAGGCCACACTGTCCCTTGTCATATGTTTCCATCATTTTTTGTGTATTGTGGGACATGCACATGTGGCGGTGTGTGTTTTGGGGCAACAATTACTCACCACGCAGCCTGGCAATCCTGGCACGGATGTCCAGTATGCGACCTGGGCACTTATGCTTCAAGTCAGCGATCTTTTTTTGGATCGCTTTGACTGTCCTCTGTACCCCCAGTTGGCAGAGCAGGGCCCGCTGGATCCGCCGCACGGTGCACCGATTGCGAAGCCTGGGGTGCCGGTGGTGTTGGTGGCCCCAATAGTCCCGACGGTCGCACTGATCAATGAGGATGATCAGCTCCGCCATCCCCCATGTTGCGGCGCGGTGCACGGCTGCCATGACAGCTATGGTGTGTGCAGAGGCGGGGCTGGCACCTTGCAGGCAGGGTGAAAATGAAACCAACGTCATGACGTCATTACGGCCGCTGTCGGGGTGACGCACCTTTATAAGTAGCCCAACGCGCAGTGACCCGCCCGACACACTTATGCGGCCCCTACTGCAGAAGACCCACAGTGCAGTCCTTACAACACGGCTCTGATCTGTCTACTGAGTAATCTCCTCCGATGTGCTATGGGATTGTGTGCATCTGTGTGCGCGCTGCGCGCAGTGCCAGACCCGGAACACTTCTACGGCAGCTGCTGTGCAATAAGCCAGAGCGGTACGTAACACACACTTGTGCGCTGTGTACCGCATTATTCGTTATCATGTGTTGATAGGATGTGCACACTGTATGTAGATCATGGGCCATTTATGATTTTACGTTCAAGTGTGTGTCCGCGTAATTGTACTACTATATGATCGTGCATACGGCGCGTATGTGTAGTGCTGAAGGGACAGCTCATCCAAGATGGAGGGCTGTGAGGCAAGGGCCAATCGTAACGCAGCATCTTCCACCAATGATCGCTGAAGGGGCGCGGTATCACGGAGCATGGGTGACGCCTTAGCCACATTGCAGCTACATCGCCGGATGTCCCGAGTTCCCTTCTGTAGCTTCTTTACACGCCGATACAGCTCGCTACAATCGGCGATGTAGCCATCTGTTTATGGGCAGTGCACGGATACAGAGGTATCTGTAGCCGGCTGTGTCGTCCCGTCTTCAGACGCCGCTACTACGGGCGATATTGGCGCGACAAGCTACATTTGTAGCCTGTAGCGGGTTGTATCCATCCTGTTGTGGCGGCGTGTAAAGGTACCATTAAAGAGGCAGTGTAAAAATAAGTCAGTGAAAAAATTAAGTTTTTAAAAACCTGTAAAAAAATATAAAAGTTTAAATCACCCCCCTTTTCCCCCAATCACAATAAAAGTATAAAAAAAAAATACACATGTCTGGTATCGCCGCGTTCAGAATCGCCCGATCTATCATCCTATTAAATCCGGTAATGAGAGCCGTAAACTCCGTAACGGAAAAATTGTCCAAACGCCAAAATTCCATTTTTTTGGTCGCCGCAACATTGCTATAAAATGCAATATTGGGCAATCAAAACTGCAGATCCCCCACAAAATGGTATCATTACAAACATTAGCTCAAGACGCAAAAAATAAGCTGTTCCACAGACCCAGAACCCAAAAAATGAGAATGCTACAGGTCGCAGAACATGGTGCAAAAAGTCCATTTTTGTTTTTTTTCAAACTTATTAATTTTTTTTCTACGAACTCGTACCGACCCGAGACATCACTCTGTCACGTCGGTTTTACCATATAGTGAACATGGCGACTAAAATACCCAAAAAACAAACGTGTCATTGCACTTTTTTTGCAGTTTCACTGCATTTAGAATTTTTTTGCAATTTCCCTGTACACTATATGGTAAAATAAATATTGCATATGAAAGTACAACTCGTCCCGCAGAAAACAAGCCATCATATGTCTATATTTACGGAAAAATAAAAAAAAGTTATGGCTCTTGGAAGCAGGGGAGCAAAAAACGAAAATGAAAAGCAAAAAATTCCCGGTTCATGAAGGGGTTAACGGATCCATAGGCTCCCATGCAAAAAATGCAGTGTCAAAATGCACTGCTAAAAAATGCTATGCATTTTTTTACTGCACCCAAAAACGCTGCTAGCGGTATTTTTGGGTGCATTAATAAACGCATAGCGTTTTTTTTAACATGGGGCCCTATGGGAAACGCATCAGTTAACGCATGGTATATATAGGTACCATGCATTAACGCATAGTGTTAACGCATAGCATTTTTGGAATATAATCATGGCAATGGTTAGGGTCACTTAGAAGTCACAATCCGGAAACCACAATCCTTACTGGAGGCGGTTTTGGACTGTGCCTTCATACTTCTTAAAATTTGTGAAAATGCAATCCTCATTTCGGATCTGGATGCATTAATGCATCCAGTTTTGGAGTGGGGATTTCTGCAATTTTCAAAACCGGATCTGGAACCAGATCCGGTACTGCAAGGTACATTTATGTACCTTGCAGTAAGGGATCCAGTCCCATAGACTCACATTATAAAAAAAAAACGGATCCAGTTTTGCAACCGCTGCGATGGACGCAGCCTGCATGACTTTTACCGTGGGGTTGAAATCCGGATCCGGTAACCAGATTGCAAATAGTGCAATCCGGTGTTTGTATTGCAGGATATGGCTGCGGATCCGGTTTTGAGCATTTTTAGTGCTCTAAAACGGATCAGGATCTGCCATCCGAACTGCAGCTGTGACCCTAGCCAATCTCCAAAACCGGAATCAGATTTTGGAAATGCAGAAAAACTGGATGCCAAGTGTGACCCTAGTATATATTAGAAAATAACTTAGATTATAAGGATACGTGAGATAAGAAGTTAGGAAATAAATTACTCGTCTCAGATTACCCCTTTAAGGCTATATGCACGAGACTGGATTAGGGAAATCGGCATCATGCTTTGGCTAGGGTCACACCTGCATGCGTTTTTAAGGTGCTTTTTGGCAGCCTGCGTTTTTGGGCTGCTTTTTTGCTGTTAGGTGTGGAGCAGCCTTAAAAACGCATGCAAAAACGAGGTACCATTTAGTGCCTTGCAAAAACGCATGCGTTTCCCATAGGGCCCCATGTTAAAAAAACGCATGCGTTTTGAAAAAGCACCAAAAAATGCATCATGCTGCATTTTTTGGTGCTGAGCCAAAAACGCATCCAAAAAACGCTTGGCTCTTTAGACATGCGTTTTTGCTATTGGGGCATGCGTTTTTTACATGGAGGCCTATGGATGCATTTTTGCATGCGTTTTTTCACAAAAGACAAGTGTGAAAAACACATGGAAACCTGCATCTACCCCGCAAGTGTGACCCTAGCCTTTATTAGGGTTGTAAGGCAGAAACTATGTTAGGTCTGTATGCACCAGGCTGTATTAGGGTTGTATGCACAAAGTTATATTAGGGCTGTATACACCAGGGTGTATTAAGAACTGTATGCATCAGGTTTTTTTAGGGATGTATGCACAAGGCTATGTTACGGCTGTATGCATGAGGCTATTTTAGGCCTGTATGCATCAGGCTGTGTTAGTACTGTTTGCACAAGACTGGATTACAGCAGCCTGCACAAGGCTGTGTTAGGGCTGTATGCATGAAGTTGTATTAGGCATGTATGCAGCAGGCTGTATAATGGCTGTTTGCATGAGACCGAATTAGAGCAAGCTGCACTAGACTGTATTACGGCTGTATGCACATGCCTGGATAAGAGAAGTCAGCACCAGTCTGTATTATAGCTGTATGATAGAGGCTGTACTAAAGCTGTGTGCACAAGTCTGGATTAGGGCATACTGCACCAGGCTGTATTCTATCTGTATGCACGAGCCTGGATTCAGCACCAGGCTCTCTTAGAACTATATGGCAGAGGCTGTATTAGGCCTGTATGCACCAGTCTTTATAAGGACTGTGTGCAAGAGGCTGAATTAGGGCAGTCTGTCCTAGGCTTTATTAGGACTGATGCACAAGACTGTATTAGGCCTGTATACACCAAGCTGTATTAGGGAAGGATGCACCAGGTTGGACTAGGGCAGCCTGAATCAAGCTATATTATTGCTGTATGCAAAAGGATTTATTAGGCCTTGTATACACCAGGCTATAATAGGGTTGGATTCACCAGGTTGGATTAGGGCAGCCTGCATCAGGCAGTATTACTGCTGCTGTGTGCATGTGGCTGGATTAGGGAAGGCAGCATCAGACTGTATGCAAAAGGTGTATTAGGGTATTATCACATTGCATTCTACCACACTCTCAGTGATCCTATCAGGGCTTTCATGCAAACACATTGATTTTAATGGTGCAGATGAAGTCACTGTGTACTCTGTCATGCACCATTTATCAAAGTATATGTTTACTGAAGGCAGACACCCATATGCACTCCACTACATCTGAGTCCCCACCTGCAGTAGACATATATTCCGAAAAATGATGCACGACAGACCACACTGTCACTCTGTCTGCACCATTAAAGTCAATGGCCCAGTCAGCACATATGTCCAAATTCCATCTTGTAGGTAAGTCCTGACAGGACCAATGAATGTGTCGTAGAACGCAATGTAAATGTACTGTTAGGCCTGTATGCACCATGCTGTATTAGGGCTGGGTGCACCACACTGGAATAAATCTGTTTGCACCAAGTATGCCATTTCTCAGAATGGCATCACAAGTTGTCATCCGGCCTTTATACAGGCTGGGTTACATAGTGTGCCGACCAATCATGGTCATTCCAGTACTCAGCATATCTGTGATCAGTCCAGATGAGCCCACAGCCAAAAAGCTTGATAATTGGCTGCACTGCAGCCTTTCAACAAGCTTTATTTGGCTGCCTGACATGAAAAGAAATACAGACTTCTGCTTAGATGTCTGTGTTCAAAGCTCAGCAACGGACACTAAGGTGTCTGGAATGAACCCCAGAATTTATTATTCGGGTTCACTCATCCCTATTTTTGAATGCTCTGACCAATGATTTAAGAAAACATTTAAGGAGGTTTGACACTGCTGACCTTACTAGCTGCGGACTATAAAGCCCCCATCACACATAGCGAGATCGCTGTTGCATCGCAGGTTTTGTGACGCAACAGCAACCTTGCCAGCGATCTCGCTATCTTTGACATGTAGCAGCGACCGGGTTCCCGCTGTGACATTGCCGATAGTGTCAGAATGGCCTGGACCATTTTGAGATTGTCGGGTTCCTGCTGGGCAGCATGCATCGCTGTGTTTGACGCCTTAATAATGACCTCGTTGGTGACTCAGAATTCAGCAGGTAGGTTTGAGTCGTCAGACTAGCTGCTGTGTGACAGGGTCCCAACGACCGCTGAAGTCGTTATATGGGTCGCTGTATTGTTGGTGCGTCGTTCAGTAGATCTGACTGTTTGACATCTCACCAGCGACCACGTAGTGACGTTTCAGCAATCCTTACCAGGTCGTATCGTTGTCGGGATTGCTGGAACGTTGCCTAGTGTGATGAGCCCCTAAGACACAAATACATTTTAACAAGATTTTATCTTGCTTAAATGTGCATGTTATAGTAAGAAAAATATGTTCATTGGAAAGCAACATTAAATGCTCGAAACCTGACATTCATGTACAGATATATATTGTAGAAGCAGCTTATCACAGGTATAATTGGCAGACTAGATGGAGCAAAAGGTCTTTGATTTGCAGTCAAGTCTATGTTTCGAATTACAGTTTTTAATTCTATATTGTACATAAATACTAACATGAATAACAATGAGCCTTTACGCAGTACAAGATAAAAGCAGAACTTTCCTACACGTCGTGCTCATATAAAGAATCTGTATGCCACTTTTCCTACTGTTACTTTTTCCTACACAAGGTTCCTGTTGAGCGTACTGACAAAGCAGTCTGTAATTGACATTTTAGCTTTCATTTCCCAGTGACGCCCTATAGACATTGCCTACTTTAAGTCAATTGTACCCTGTGCCTTTTTGTGTTTACTGTTCTCTCAAAGCCATCAGACTCCAGTGATTAGTTTTTGGAAAGGACGCTTACGATTAACCAACGCTCTTTTTTTTCTTTTTTTTTTTGTTTTAACTTGAACAAAAAATATCCTCTGGAGAGAAAATAAGAATCAGTCCAGCCAGCTACTTTAAAAACAGTCAATTTGTTCCTTTTTACAGACTGGATAGAGGGTCAATGTAAGCCAACACTTTGCTTGTACTTACAAGATTTTCCGAAACTGATGGGGTTTGAAATAAAGATGAAAGCTTTGGTCAGACTAACCTAGGAAATCCGCCAACAAAATTGAGGTCATGTGTTGACGCCACAGAGATTTCCCATCTTCAGCGAAAAAGGGATGACCTTAAAGAAAAAATATTCTGGTTTTCAGTCACGCATTCTCTACTTTTTGTGTAATTGGGCTGTAGCAGCCAGAAGAGGTGTCAGTGCTGAATAAGAATTAGACATTTATGCTATTAATAAGCATATGAAAAGCAGAATTACAGAAATCTCAACAGTAAATAGTTTTATAGTGGAATTTAAGTAGTAAAAATTATCTTCAACAAAAACTAACATCTCTAATGAACTAAGACATACGCATAATCTGGTACCACCTCCACAGTGTAGAGTACATTGCAGGCTTTTTTGTCAGTAGAAGCTGTCACGCAAAAGGGAGACCAATGTTATAGAAACTTGCTGCTGTCATACTTAGAAATTCCCCCACCACTCTTGAAATTTCTTAGCCTTACAAAACTTATCACTTCTATTATATAAAAGCCGAAGGCCACTTCCGGAGAACCCGAAGGGTTACTTCCGTGACGGCCTCCGACCATGCTGCTGACGTCACAGTGCGGGGTAGCCGCGCGGAACTTTCCGTGCAGCTACAGGCACCGGCGTTTCAACGTTCCGCGCGGCTACCCCGCACTACTGTCTCACCAAACACACACACACAGCCTCTCACTACAGTCCTCCCAAACACACACACACCATCCCAACCACATCACACATACACACTCACACACTCACACACCCACACAAACACACACACACTCCAGTATACTTACCCCGCCGCCATCCCGATACACGGCTCCCGGCGTGGCTCCGCCCACCTCGCGGCACTCCCGCCGTGGCTCCGCCCACCTCGCGGCACTCCCGATGTGGCTCCGCCCACCTCGCGGCACTCCCGCCATGGCTCCGCCCACCTCGCGTCAGACCCGCCGTGGCTCCGCCCACCTCGCGTCACTCCCGACGTGGCTCCGCCCACCTCGCGTCAATCCCGCCGTGGCTCCGCCCACCTAGCCTGCGCTGACCACAGAGCCCCCGTCCTGCGCTGACCACAGAGCCCCCGCCCTGCGCTGACCACAGAGCCCCTGTCCTGCGCTGACCACAGAGCCGCCGTCCTGCACAGAGCCGCCGTCCTGCGCTGACCACAGAGCCCCCGTCCTGCGCTGACCACAGAGCCCCCGTCCTGCGCTGACCACAGAGCCCCCGTCCTCCGCTGACCACAGAGCCCCCGTCCTGCGCTGACTACAGACCCGCCGTCCTGCGCTGACCACAGAGCCGCCGTCCTGAGCTGACCACAGAGCCGCCGTCCTGCACAGAGCCCCCGTCCTGCGCTGACCACAGAGCCCCCGTCCTGCGCTGACCACAGAGCCGCCGTCCTGCGCTGACCACAGAGCCCCCGTCCTGCGCTGACCACAGAGCCCCCGTCCTGCACTGGCCACAGAGCCCCCGTCTTGCGCTGACCACAGAGCCCCGTCCTGCGCTGACCACAGAGCCCCCGTACTGCGCTGACCACAGAGCCGCCGTCCTGCGCTGACCACAGAGCCCCCGTCCTGCGCTGACCACAGAGCCCCGTCCTGCGCTGACCACAGAGCCCCCGTACTGCGCTGACCACAGAGCCCCCGTCCTGCACTGACCACAGAGCCCCCGTCCTGCGCTCACCACAGAGCCCCCGTCCTGCGCTCACCACAGAGCCCCCGTCCTGCGCTGACTACAGAGCCCCCGTCCTGCGCTGACCACAGAGCCGCCGCACTCACTGCTGACCACTGAGCCGCCGCACACACTGCTGACCACTGAGCCGCCGCACTCACTGCTGACCACTGAGCCGCCGCACTCACTGCTGACCACTGAGCCGCCGCACTCACTGCTGACCACTGAGCCGCCGCACTCACTGCTGACCACTGCGCCGCCGCACTCACTGCTGACCACTGCGCCGCCGCACTCACTGCTGACCACTGAGCCGCCGCACTCACTGCTGACCACTGAGCCACCGCACTCACTACTACCCACTGACCCGCCCCACTCACTGCTACCCACTGAGCCACCTCACTCACTGCTAACCACTCACCCACCGCACTCACTGCTAACCACAGAGCCCCCGCCCTGCGCTGACCACAGAGCCCCCCTCCTGCGCTGACCACAGAGCCCCCCTCCTGTGCTGACCACAGAGCCCCCGTCTTGCGCTGACCACAGAGCCCCCGTCCTGCGCTCACCACAGAGCCCCCGTCCTGCGCTCACCACAGAGCCCCCGTCCTGCGCTGACCACAGAGCCCCCGTCCTGCGCTCACCACAGAGCCCCCGTCCTGCGCTCACCACAGAGCCCCCGTCCTGCGCTCACCACAGAGCCCCCGTCCTGCGCTGACCACAGAGCCCCCGTCCTGCGCTGACCACAGAGCCCCCGTCCTGCGCTGACCACAGAGCCCCCGTCCTGCGCTGACCACAGAGCCCCCGTCCTGCGCTGACCACAGAGCCCCCGTCCTGCGCTGACCACAGAGCCCCCGTCCTGCGCTGACCACAGAGCCCCTGTCCTGCGCTCACCACAGAGCCGCCGTCCTGCGCTCACCACAGAGCCGCCGTCCTCTGCTCACCACAGAGCCGCCGTCCTCTGCTCACCACAGAGCCGCCGTCCTCTGCTCACCACAGAGCCGCCGACCTCTGCTCACCACAGAGCCGCCGTCCTCTGCTCACCACAGAGCCGCCGTCCTCTGCTCACCACAGAGCCGCCGCACTCACTGCTGACCACTGAGCCGCCGCACTCACTGCTGACCACTGAGCCGCCGCACTCACTGCTGACCACAGAGCCGCCGCACTCACTGCTGACCACAGAGCCGCCGCACTCACTGCTGACCACTGAGCCGCTGCACTCACTGCTGACCACTGAGCCGCCGCACTCACTGCTGACCACTGAGCCGCCGCACTCACTGCTGACCACTGAGCCGCCGCACTCACTGCTGACCACTGAGCCGCCGCACTCACTGCTGACCACTGAGCCGCCGCACTCACTGCTGACCACTGAGCCGCCGCACTCACTGCTGACCACTGAGCCGCCGCACTCACTGCTGACCACTGAGCCGCCGCACTCACTGCTACCCACTGAGCCACCGTATACTCTGCTACCCACTGAGCCGCCTGTATACACACAATTAATTTCACCGCACTCCCCTAACTATTACTAAATAAACTATATATAGATTCTAGACTACCCGATTCTTTAGAATCGGGCTCACAGCTAGTATCACAATAAATTCTTAGTAATCTTCAGCTTGTTGTAGAAGCCATAAAAAAACAAGAAAAATAATTATATTTGGCTGTCACAGGGCTCTAGTAAAAATTTAGCTATGACTCTGGTTTCCTCTTTCCTAGTTGACCTGATTTAATAATAACTGTCCAAATCTGTCATTTTTGTCACTAAATTTTGTTATTATAAGGTTTGTATAAAGATAAAAACTTATCTCCACCGATAACACAAACTGATCTACTGTCTGAATGGATTGAAGTTAAGCTTAGGGTAGGGTCACATTTGATAGCGCAATTGCGTTCACCGCATCCAGATCCAGATGCGGTGAACGCAATTGCGTTCCCACGCATTTTTTTATGAAAAATGTGTGGAGAAACCGCAATGCAATAACCAGATTTCTCCGCAAGGATGAGCAAACTGTTATCACTGTAAAAATACCTTTAATATTAACAATAATTGTGCCCTTCATGTATCTAGCGGGTGCCCACCTCCCCTAGAGACATGCTACCTACTCAGGTGGGCTTGTCATGTGTTAATATTGGCTGTACAGTAAGCCGGCTCCTGTCAGCTCTGTACAATTTTGTGAATGAAGCCACGACTCCCCTGTGAGCTGCGCGCATACTATACGTAATGTATGTATAGTATATGCGCTGTCCGAGGTTCTGTAGGATTTTACAGTAGATCTATGGGCTGTGCAGCACCATAGATCTACTGTAAAAGCTTACAGGACCCTGGACAGCACACATACTATACGTACATTACGTATAGTATGTGCACAGCTCACAGGGGAGTCGCGGCTTCATTCACAAAATTGTACAGAGCTGACAGGAGCCGGCTTACTGTACAGCCAATATTAACTCATTACATGTCCACCTGAGTAGGTAGCATGTCTCTGGGGGGTGGGCAGTAGCACCAAAGGGACAACCTGTATATACAATATACCCAGTCAAATCACTCCAAGACCCTATATAAGAGTAAAACCTCTTTTAAAATACACTATTCGGTGAAAATTGATGCACCTAATTGACAAAGGTGCTTAAGCAAGCAAGAGTAGTTACTACATCTAATAGTGCCCATGTGATGAAGACAAAGTCATAGTTAGCGGTAAAATAAAGAGATTAATAGCCCTATTCAGACCTGAGTAACTGTTCAGGCTGTGAAACTGTAGAATTAAGATATTAATAGCCCTATTGGTAGCCCTATTCAAACATGGGATAGCAGGGAATGAGAGCAAGATGTTAATAAGAGCAGGTTGTCCAGGTCATGCTGCAAGATAAATATAATGAGCAATGATAAGCAATACAGTCAATACGCATTTGCGTATCTTGTTAGCTATAATATATGGTAGCATCCTTGATATTAAATCATTTGGAGGTCAGCAGTAAGGTTTTTTTCAGTCCTTTTACACATTTATTCTTAAACATTGTTTTGAGTACTTGTTTTTGATGCTGTGCTTTGTACAAACATTATTTAAATGTTTTAATCTTTTTGGTGTCTTGATTGATTGATTGTGTCTTCATTCAATAAAGTTTTGTATAAACCATATTTTTTGATACTTGCAAATGATCCTAGTCTGTACACAAGTTCTTCTTCTTCTTTTGCTTGTTAGGTGGTGCGCACTTCTCTTTGCAGGCAGGTGGGGGAAACTCCTCTTCTTCCTTCACAATCCTGGAGTTCCCTGGTTCCTGTAGTTCACGCCTCTGGTTCAAAAACTTACAGGATATACTTATTTTTGATATTTTTGTTGGTACAATTAAAAATCCAGTGTAGATAAGTGATAACTGTAAGTAGTGATTACACACAAGAAGAACCCACCACCAAACAAGACAGGACAAACAATAAATCCACTACTTCAGAAGGACCTGGTGGGTCCCACTGGGTTCCATGTTGACAGGACTATATCGGTATTGTTAAGGTACGGTAATCCAAAGGTACGCCTGGACACACTTCATCTCCAGGTCCTCCTAAGGGACCTTCCTCAGGACAATCCATATCACATTGCCATGTTTTAGGGCATTTCAGGGAGCCCTGAACCACATTGTCTAATAAATCAATATTATATTCACTCTTTGATCTCTCGTGGAATACAGCAGCGTGGTTTTTAACCCTTCAGCATTCTCACTTTAATAATGACCTTTGGGTTTTCATTGGCTGTAAACCATAATCATCAACATTTACAGAAATAAACACTTGAAAGAGATCACTCTGTTTCTAATGACTCATTTTATATATTGAATTACTGAAATAAATTAACTTTTTGATGATATTCTAATTCATTGAGATGCACCTGTAAGTTTGCAGTCAATCATTTTCCACTATTTTTTTCAGCTTTTAACAACAATAAGAGAGGAGGGCTAGTCATTTTAATCTGCTCAAATTGCCCACTTCAGGTAATTTAATACCACATTGACCAAGAGAGCAGATTTGCCAATTAGAGGCAGTCTTGAGGAGTAAACTGGTGATTCTAAGAAATATCTATGCACCTAAATCCAGTCAGATTTGCTTACTCCGCAGTTATTTCTGTAGTTCAGAAATGCCTGCCAGCAGCTTTACTATTGGGAGGTGACTTTAATGTTCCCTTCTTGGAAAATATTGATAGATATTCAGTTGGAGGTATTTCTCCTTCAGCAAATTTGACCAGACTGATGCTGACATTCAGGAAACATATTGAAGCTAAATCTTACTTTGACCTTTGCAGAGTTGATCAACCTAAGGAGAGGGCCTATTCCTTCCACCCCACCATTGTACTCATACAAGGATAGATTTTTTTCTTTGCTGATATCCTAACTCTTAGGTCACTTAAGAGGGTGGAAATGGGATCAATAACCTGGTTGAATAATTTGCGCTTGTTGGATCTGAAAACTCGTTCCTCTCCAACTTGGTCCTGCCATTGGCATCTAAATGAATTCCTGATCAAGGACTCAACACTAGGAAAACATTGTCTAGGCATCTCTCTGACTTCTTCTAGCTTAATAATGGGTTGGTATCATCCTCCTCTGTCCTTTGAGAAACCCATAAGGCGGTGATGAGGGCTTATTTTATCAAGGAGGGGTCTAGAATTTTTAAAAATGCTAACTTTTTATTTATCAAACTTACTTTCAAACTTAAAAACTTAGAAAATAAATTTATCGTTTTCCATCTATAAGTAACTTGAGAAAGGTGTTAGTGACAAGGGACAAATTGAAAGAATTATCTTTATGTAAAGCTGAAAGATTTTCTTTCTGCACAAAGCAAAAATATTACAAATGGGGCCATAAAACCCATTCTCTACTTGGAAGCCAGCTTAGGGAATACATTACAACCTCGAGCCCCCAGGTCCATAGGGACGAAGAGGGTCCAATTTATTTCATTTTCCAATAATTTTATTAAAGTTTTGAAGGCATAACAGGAAAGGAAAATAATAAAATATAGCAGGACACAAATGCATATACAGTTGTGGCCAAAAGTATTGACACCCTCGCAATTCTGTCAGATAATGCTCAGTTTCTTCCTGCTGAAAATGATTGCAATCACAAATTCTTTGGTATTATTATATTGATTTAATTTGTCTTCAATGAAAAAACACAAAAAGAATTGTCCTAAAGCCAAATTGGATATAATTCCACACCAAACATAAAAAAGGGGGTGGACAAAAGCATTAGGACTGTTAGAAAAATCATGTGATGCTTCTCTAATTTGTGTAATTAACAGCACTTGTAACTTACCTGTGGCACCTAACAGGTGTTGGCAATAACTAAATCACACTTGCAGCCAGTTGACATGGATTAAAGTTGACTCAACCTCTGTCCTGTGTTCTTGTGTGTACCACATTGAGCATGGAGAAAAGAAAGAAGACCAAAGAACTGTCTGAGGACTTGAGAAATCAAATTGTGAGGAATCTCAAGGCCACAAGTCCATCTCCAAAGACCTGAATGTTCCTGTGTTTACTGTGCGCAGTGTCATCAATAACTTTAAAGCCCATGGCACTGTGGCTAACCTCCCTAGATGTGGACAGAAAAGAAAAATTGATGAGAGATTTCGACGCAAGATTGTGCGGATGATGGATAAAGAACCTCGACTAACATCCAAACAAGTTCAAGCTGCCCTGCAGTCCGAGGGTACAACAGTGTCAACCCGTACTATCCGTCGGTGTCTGAATGAAAAGGTACGGTATGGTAGGATACCCAGGAAGACCCCACTTCTTACCCCGATACATAAAAAAGCCAGGCTGGAGTTTGCCAAAACTTACTGAGAAAGCCTACAACATTTTGGAAGAATGTTTTCTGGTCAGATGAAACAAAAGTAGAGCTTTTTGGGCAAAGGCATCAACATAGGGTTTACAGGAGAAAAAAAGAGGCATTCAAAGAAAAGAACACGGTCCCTATAGTCAAACATGGTGGAGGTTCCTTGATGTTTTGGGGTTGCTTTGTTGCCTCTAGCACTGGACTGCTTGATCGTGTGCATGGCATTATGAAGTCTGAAGACTACCAACAAATTTTGCAGCATAATGTAGGGCCCAGTGTGTGAAAGCTGGGTCTCCTTCAAAAGTCATGGGTCTTCCAGCAGGACAATGGCCGTGTTCACACACATGCATTTTTTTGCCCATCCCTGCGTTTTTTGGGCTGTTAAAAAAAACGCAGGTGCGTTAACGCAGGGTACATTTGAGTGTACATGCGTTTTTTCAGTACCACTTGCGTTTTTGGGTGCTGTAAAGAAACGCATGTACGTTTTCCCAAAAACGCATGCGGTTTTTTTAACATGGGCCCCTATGGGAAACGCATGCGTAAATGCAGGTGCCTATATGTGCCCTGCGTTAACGCATGCGTTTCCCATAGGGGCCCATGTTAAAAAAACGCATGCGTTTTTGGGAAAACGCACATGCGTTTCTATAACATGGGGCCCTATGGGAAAACGCATGCGTTTTTAAAAGGCACATTTATGCACCCTGCGTTAACGCTTGCGTTTTTGCCTGCGTTTTTGAGGAAAAAATGAAAAAGTCCAAAAAGGCTATATTTCCTTTCAGACACACAAGAGACATTTTTTAGCACTCCTAAAAAAACGCATGTGGTTTTAGGAGTGCTAAAAAAAAACGCAAATTGTGTGTGAACAATGCCAATGACCCAAAACACGCTTCAATAAGCACTAGAAAATGGTTTGAGAGAAAGCACTGGAGACTTCTAAAGTGGCCAGCAATGAGTCCAGACCTGAATCCCATAGAACACCTGTGGAGAGATCTAAAAATGGCAGTTTGGAGAAGGAACCCTTCAAATATCAGGGACCTGGAGCAGTTTGCCAAAGAAGAATGGTCTAAAATTCCAGCAGAGCATTGTAAGAAGCTCATTGCTGGTTACCGGAAGCGGTTGATCGCAGTTATTTTGGCTAAAGGTTGTGCAACCAAGTATTAGGCTGAGGGTGCCAATACTTTTGTCTGGCCCATTTTTGGAGTTTTGTGTGAAATGATCAATGTTTGCTTTTTGCTTTATTCTCTTTTGTGTTTTTTCATTGAAGATAAATTAAATGAAGATAATAATTACAAAGAATTTGTGATTGCAATAATTTTCAGGAAGAAACTGAGTATTATCTGACAGAATTGCAGGGGTGTCAATACTTTTGGCCACAACTGTACATGTGTATATATATATATATATATATCTATTATATAATCGCGAATCGGAAAAGCGCCCATCCGCGCGCTACTTCTGGCGTGGTAAAGTGGATACGAATTTAACATTGGGCGCGAAGCGCCCAATGCTGCGCGAGCAATGGCCGCGAGGCCATTGCGAGTCGCTGGCTGAGTGCGAGCAATGGCCGCGAAGCGGCCATTGCGAGTCGCTGGCCGAAAATCGAACCAGAGGCTCGGCCACAACCTTAGCGATTTACCGCTCAGGTAGCGCGAGCAATGGCCGCGAGGCCATTGCGAGTCGCTGCCTGAGCCGCAACTCGCTCCCCGGGGACCATGGAGCGGAGGCGGCTGCGCCGCCTCCGCTCCCCGCTACCCACAATTCGCCCCACCCCATGTCCGCACAGCACCCCCCATGTCCGCACAGCCCCCCCCCATGTCCGCACAGCCCCCCCCATGTCCGCACAGCCACCCCCATGTCCGCACAGCCACCCCCATGTCCGCACAGCCCCCCCCATGTCCGCACAGCCACCCCCATGTCCGCACAGCCACCCCATGTCCGCACAGCCACTCCCATGTCCGCACAGCCACCCCCATGTCCGCACAGCCCCCCCATGTCCGCACAGCCCCCCCATGTCCACACAGCCACCCCCATGTCCGCACAGCCACCCCCATGTCGTCCACACAGCCCCCCATGTCCGCACAGCCACCCCATGTCCGCACACCCACCCCGCAATGTCCGCACAGCCACCCCGCACCTAAGCTCCTACCCCCTAACTCCGCCGCCCTTAAGTCCCTACCCTCTAACGCCCGCCGCATCCTAAGCCCCGACCCACCTAAGCCCCTATCCCCTAAGTCCGCCGCACCCCTACACCCTAAGCCCCGACCCGCCGCACCTATGCCCCTACCCCCTAAGCCCCGCCGCACCTAAGCCCCTACCCTCTAAGCCCCGCCGCACCTAAGCCCCTACCCCCTAAGACCCGCCGCACCTAAGCCCCGACCCGACGCACCTAAGCCCCTACCCCCTAAGACCCGCCGCACCTAATCCCCTACCCCCTAAGCCGCGCCGCACCTAAAAGCCCCGCCGCTTCCTAAGCCCCTACCCCCTAAGCCCCGCCGCACCTAAGCCCCGACCCGCCGCACCTAAGCCCCTACCCCATAAGCCCCGCCGCACCTAAAAGCCCCGCCGCACCTAAGCCCCTACCCCCTAAGCCCCGCCGCACCTAAGCCCCTACCGTCCGCCGCCGCCCCGCCGCACCTAAGCCCCTACCCTCTAAGCCCCGCCGCCTCCTAAGCTCCCGGCGCTTTCCCCCGCCGCTTTCCCCCGCCGCTGTCGCTAACACCTAAAGCCCTACACCCGAAGCCCCCGCCGTCCCCTAACCTAACGTCCCCGTCGATTACTTACATGCCTTCTTAGTCATCTGATCGTCCGTCCGATCCACAAGTCCTCCGTCCGGCCAGGCGTCCTCTTCCTCCGGCCCCGGGGGTCTTCTCTCTTCTTTCCGCCATCTCCGCCTCTTCGTCCGGCCCCCGGGGTCTTCTGTCTTCTTTCCGCCAACTTCCAGCTCCGACGTCCTCTTCACTTATCATTAAGATAGAATGGACGACAAATCCACCATTCTACCTCAATGAGATGTGAGGGGCTCTTCTGATTGGTCGCTGTCTACTGCCCTCAGCCAATCAGAAGAGCCCCTCATTTCCCATTGAAATACATTAGCGGTGTGTCGGCGATTTTATGGCCGCCCACCTGGTTCTATTTGTCGGCCTTAAAATCGCGGACACACCGCTAATGCATGTCTATGGGCAGTGAGCTCGAATTCTGATTGGTCGGCGTCACCAAAGAGCGACCAATCAGAAATCAGGATGACTGCCCATAGACATGCATTAGCGGTGTGTCCGCGATTTTAGGGCCGACAAATAGAACCAGGTGGCCGGCCATAAAATCGCCGACACACCGCTAATGTATGTCAATGGGAAATGACAGGCTCTTCTGATTGGCTGAGGGCAGTAGACAGCGACCAATCAGAAGAGCGCATCAACAAATAAATTTAATAATAAAAAAAATAATTAAAAAATAATTAAAAAATAATAAAAAAATAAATAAAAAATAATAAATAATTAAATAAAAATAATAATAAAAAAATTAAATATATGCTAATAATATCAGCCCTTTCAGCGGACCTGAAGGAGAACTGGGTCTCAGCCTCAGGCTCACTTTAAATAAATAATAAATTTAATAATAAAAAAATAATTAAAAAATAATTAAAAAATAATAAAAAAATAAATAAAAAATAATAAATAATTCAATAAAAATAATAATAAAAAAATTAAATATATGCTAATAATATCAGCCCTTTCAGCGGACCTGAAGGAGAACTGGGTCTCAGCCTCAGGCTCACTTTAAATAAATAATAAATTTAATAATAACAAAAATAATTAAAAAATAATTAAAAAATAATAAAAAAATAAATAAAAAATAATAAATAATTAAATAAAAATAATAATAAAAAATTAAATATATGCTAATAATATCAGCCCTTTCAGCGGACCTGAAGGAGAACTGGGTCTCAGCCTCAGGCTCACTTTAAATAAATAATAAATTTAATAATAAAAAAAATAATTAAAAAATAATTAAAAAATAATAAAAAAATAAATAAAAAATAATAAATAATTAAATAAAAAATAATAATAAAAAAAATAAATAAATGCTATTAATTGTATTATTAATTTTATTAATGCTATTAATAATGCTATTACTGCTAATAATAATGCTATTAATGCTAATAATTATGCTATTAATGCTAATATTTATGTTATTAATGCTAATAATTATGCTATTAATGCTAATAATTATGGTATTAATGGTAATAATAATGCTATTAATGTAAATAATATTGCTATTAATTCTATTATTAATGCTATTAATGCTAATTATTATGCTATTAATGCTAATAATTAGGCTATTAATGGTAATAAGAATGCTATTAATGCAAATAATATTGCTATTAATGCTATTATTAATGCTATTAATATTAATAATTATGCTATTCATGCTAATAATTATGCTATTAATGGTAATAATAATGCTATTAATGCAAATAATATTGCTATTAATGCTAATATTTATGCTATTAATGCTAATAATTATGCTATTAATGCTAATGTTTATACTATTAATGCTAATAATTATGCTATTAATGCTAATATTTATGCTATTAATGCTAATAATTATGCTATTAATGGTAATCATAATGGTATTAATGCAAATAATATTGCTATTAATGCTATTAATGCTAATAATTATGCTATTAATGTTAATAATTATGCTATTAATGCTAATAATTATGCTATTAATGGTAATAATAATGCTATTAATGCAAATAATATTGCTATTAATGCTATTATGAATGCTATTAATGTTAATAATTATGCTATTAATGCTAATATTTATGCTATTAATGCTAATAATTATGCTATTAATGCTAATATTAATACTATTAATGCTAATAATTATGCTATTAATGCTAATATTTATGCTATTAATGCTAAGAATTATGCTATTAATGATAATCATAATGGTATTAATGCAAATAATATTGCTATTAATGCTATTAATGCTAATAATTATGCTATTAATGTTAATAATTATGCTATTAATGCTAATAATTATGCTATTAATGGTAATAATAATGCTATTAATGCAAATAATATTGCTATTAATGCTATTATTACTGCTATTAATGTTAATAATTATGCTATTAATGCTAATAATTATGCTATTAATGGTAATAATAATGCTATTAATGCAAATAATATTGCTATTAATGCTATTATTACTGCTATTAATGTTAATAATTATGCTATTAATGCTAATATTTATGCTATTAATGCTAATAATTATGCTATTAATGCAAATAATATTGCTATTAATGCTATTATTAATGCTATTAATGCTAATATTTATGCTATTAATGCTAATAATTATGCTATTAATGGTAATAATAATGCTATTAATGCAAATAATATTGCTATTAATGCTATTATTAATGCTATTAATGCTAATATTTATGCTATTATTGCTAATAATTATGGTATTAATGGTAATAATAATGCTATTAATGCAAATAATATTGCTATTAATTCTATTATTAATGCTAATAATAATGCTATTAATGCTAATAATTATGCTATTAATGCTAATAATTATGCTATTAATGGTAGTAATAATAATGCTATTAATGCAAATAATATTGCTATTAATGCTATTATTAATGCTATTAATGCTAATAATTATGCTATTAATGCTAATATTTATGCTATTAATGCTAATAATTATGCTATTAATGGTAATAATAATGCTATTAATGCAAATAATATTGCTATTAATGCTATTATTAATGCTATTAATGCTAATAATTATGCTATTAATGCTAATAATTATGCTATTAATGGTAATAATAATGCTATTAATGCAAATAATATTGCTATTAATGCTATTATTAATGCTATTAATGCTAATAATTATGCTATTAATGCTAATATTAATGCTAATTATGCTCATAATAATCATATTAATGCTATTAATAATGCTATTAAGGCTAATAATCATGCTATTTATGCTATTCAAAATGCTATTAATGCTAATAATATTGCTATTAATGCTCTTTATGCTAATAGTAATGCTATTAATGCAATTATTTATGCTATTAATTCTATTATTTATGCTATTAATGCTATTAATAATGCTATTAATGCTATTAATAATGTTATTCATGCTATTAATAATACTATTAATGCTATTAATGCTAATATTAATGCTATTAATTGTATTATTAATGCTATTAATGCTATTAATAATGCTATTAATGCTAATAATAATGCTATTACTGCTAATAATAATGCTATTAATGCTAATAATTATTCTATTAATGCTACTATTAATGCTAATAATGCTAATAATAATCATATTAACGCTATTAATAATGCTATTAAGGCTAATAATCATGCTATTTATGCTATTCAAAAT
Organism: Allobates femoralis; assembly: GCA_033576535.1. Lineage (NCBI taxonomy): Eukaryota > Metazoa > Chordata > Amphibia > Anura > Aromobatidae > Allobates > Allobates femoralis. Next base: position 359,209,303 of record JARQOC010000002.1, read on the forward strand.
GCTATTAATGCTAATAATATTGCTATTAATGCTCTTTATGCTAATAGTAATGCTATTAATGCGATTAGTTATGCTATTAATTCTATTGTTTATGCTATTAATGCTATTAATAATGCTATTAATGCTATTAATGGTATTAATAATGTTATTCATGCTATTAATAATACTATTAATGCTATTAATGCTAATATTAATGATATTAATTGTATTATTAATGCTATTAATGCTAATAATAATGCTATTAATGCTTATAATTATGCTATTAATGCTAATATTAATGCTAATAATGCTAATAATAATCATATTAACGCTATTAATAATGCTATTAAGGCTAATAATCATGCTATTTATGCTATTCAAAATTCTATTAATGCTAATAGTATTGCTATTAATGCTCTTTATGCTAATACTCATGCTATTAATGCGATTATTTATGCTATTAATTCTATTGTTTATGCTATTAATGCTATTAATAATGCTATTAATGCTATTAATGGTATTAATAATGTTATTCATGCTATTAATAATACTATTAATGCTATTAATGCTAATATTAATTATATTAATTGTATTATTAATGCTATTAATGCTAATAATAATGCTATTAATGCTTATAATTATGCTATTAATGCTAATATTAATGCTAATAATGCTAATAATAATCATATTAACGCTATTAATAATGCTATTAAGGCTAATAATCATGCTATTTATGCTATTCAAAATTCTATTAATGCTAATAATATTGCTATTAATGCTCTTTATGCTAATACTCATGCTATTAATGCGATTATTTATGCTATTAATTCTATTATTTAGGCTATTAATGCTATTAATAATGGTATTAATGTTATTAATAATGCTATTAATGCTATTCATGCTAATATTAATGCTATTAATTCTAATAATCATGCTATTAATCCTATTAATAATGCTATTAATGCTATTTTTAATTCTATTAATGCTATTAATAATTTTATTAATGCTAATAATGCTATTACTCCTCATAATAATGCTATTAACGCTATTATTAATGCTATTTATGGTAATAATGCTATTAATACTAATAACAATACTATTAATAGTACTATTATTGCTGTTAATAATGCTATTAATGCTAATAATAATGCTGTTAATGCTAATAATTATGCTATTAATGGTAATAATAATGCTATTAATGCAAATAATATTGCCACGTTCTAGAATCCCGATGCATTTGCATCGGGCTCACAGCTAGTCTATTATATAATCACGAATGGGTTTTTTGCCCCTTTTGAGTCCGCTCACGTTGCGAGTTAGCGTGGTCATGTGGATACGACCGAAGCATTGGCCGCACAGCGGCCATTGCGAGCAGTTCTAAGGCGACTCGCTATGCACGCGCAGCGGGCATGGCGAGTCGCCTTAGCAGCGCGAAGCATTGGCCGCGAAGCGGCCATTGCGAGTCAGAGACTCGCACTGCTAGAATCCCGATGCATCTGCATCGGGCACCCAGCTAGTATATATATATATATATATATACATAAAACCGAATCTGTGTGTGCTTTGTCAAAAGGGAAAAGTTAGGGGAGGAGGCAGGGACATATAGGTTAAAAGGGTAGGGAGATATAAGTTCCTTCTTTATTGTTTGGAAAAAAAGAAATGGATAAAAAGTTAGGAGTGTTAACATTATAAGCAAATGTAACAGTGGTTATACAAAGTTTTACAAAACACAGAAACAATAATAATATCTAAAGTGTGGGAGTTTATTTTTCCAACCATTTATTAGATAAGTTCACCCCCAGGGATCCCATTTATATTGATATTTTACCCATGTATTGTTAATCAAATATGTTTTTTCTTATATTTGTTATGCAATGATATTTTTTCAAAAATGTCATGTTCACTGGGAATTGTTGGAGATTTTGAAAACGCTGCAAGACTAGCATTTGGCCACCAGTAAAATATGTATTACTATTGCTGTCAAATGTAAACTAATAGTTTCTAAGTTCATGGAAAGGAGAGCTGTCGGCGGAGACATGTTGCTTTGAATTGTTTAATTTATTAATTTGAAGATATTTATCAAATAATTTTTAATTTTTGGGTCGTACCAAAAGATATGAATTAAATCCCTTATACGCCTGCACCGCCTCCAGCATAATGGGCATTGATTTGTATATACTTCAGCTAGTTTGGAATGAGATCTCTTAATTAACTTGTAATAAGTCTCATGGAGGGTTGTGCAGATATTTGAGGCATAAGATATTGATAGGGTCTTCTGCCATTGTTCAATTGTATACAATTTTTTTAAATCTTTCTTCCAACTGATCTTATAGGATTTTTTTTTCAGGAACTAAGTCTTGATTAAAAATATCATATAAATTGCTAAGTTTCCAGATGTTTGTATTATTAGCATTACATATTAAAATGCTGATGGCTTCAGAAATAGTATGTTTAAAGAAAGAAGGTCTTAATTAACATTTATTGTTGCTGGGTCTGTTATGTGTTTTAATACAATAGACTGTAAAGGTACATCTCGTGTCAGGTCTTCAATACCGACCCAGGTAGGTGGTTGATTAGTCAAAAACCATTTTTGGGTTTGTTTGATAAGGTTTGAATAGTAATATTGAAACTATTTTTGGAAGGTCAATTCCCCCCCCCCTTTGTTTTTGGTTAGGATGAATCTCGATGACTAGCTTTACCTTGGTTCCTTATGAATGTATTCAGTGCCACTTGTAACCTGTTGATATACTTCAATGGAATCAGAAGTGGAATAGTTCTGGGTACATATAATATCTTTGGTAGTAAAAACATTTTAAATATCAAAATGTTACCCAACCAAGTCAATTCTTTTTTAGAGAAGTTTTTTTTAAATCATTAAAGATTATTATTCTAAGGTTTTCCATATTAGTTTCAATGGTGAGTTAAGGATTTTTTGCAAAAATTATTCCTAAATAAATGAGTGATTCCTCTTCCCAATCGTACAAAGAAATATTTTTCATACTGTTTATAGATTCATTATCCATATTGAATACTAACATTTTAGAATGTTTTTCTTTTATTTAATAGTCTGAGACTCTAGCAAATTCATCCAAAATTGACTGAGTGTCCTTAATCGAGTTGACCGGGTTACTGAGAGATAAGATTACATCATCAGCAAAGAAGTATATTTTAAAATTTATTTTTTCTTCATGGAGATACCTTTGATTTTGTTATTAACTCTGAAATGTTCAGCTACAGGCTCCATAATTGAAACAAAAAGAAGTGGGGACAATAGACAGCCTTGCCTTGTGCCATTGGTTGCAGGAAAGGCATTGGACAGGTGATTATTCAAATGAATCCTGACTGTTGGATTCGAATATAGTGCTATAATTGTTTTAGCTTTTGTTTTGCTCATGGAATCCAAATTTGTCAAGAGTTTTCTTTAAAAATTTCCACTTCACCCTGTCAAATGCCTTTTTGGCATCAAGTGACAGGAAAGGGAAGATGTTTTTGACTTTTGTATGAGCTCATTATGATTAGCAGCCTTCGTGTTCCATCTGTGGTTTGAGGCCTTCAATAAAGCCCAACTGATCAGTATGGATAATATAGGGGAGTATCTTTTTCACTCTTTCTGCAATTATTTTTGAGTATATTTTAATATCCGTATTAATAAGGCTGGCTTTACACTGCGGTCAGGTCCGATCCGGGGCTGTCAGGGGTGAACCTGACAGCCCCAGACCGGATCTGGACACAGAACTGGAGGGCAAATATGCCCTCCTGTCCAGTGTGCAGCAGGATGTTGCAGAGCTCAGCTGTCCCCTGCGAAGTGGTGCTGAACCGCTTCACGGGGGACAGCACCCTGGTGCTGAAGTTCAGCGTAGCTCACGCTGAACTTCAGCCGCAGTTGTCCAGTTCCTGGATCCACCCCACTCCTCCCGGATCAGGGCAATTCGGCCCCATAGACTTTCATGTTAGGGAGCGCCGGATTGCCCCGGATCCAGGAGGATCCAGGAAAATCCTGGAGGATCCGATTTGGAGAGATTTTTCTCCCCGGAGAGAAAAATGCAGCATGCTCCGATTTTGTGTCCGGGAGAAAAATACGATTCCTCCCGGATTTTCCGGACACATGGAAACCGGATGGCAGAGAGTTGCCATCCGGCTCCATCCGGCCCCATAGGGCTGCATGGGGTGAAAATCAGGTCCGATCGGAACTGACCTCAGCGTGAAGCCAGCTTTAGTGAGATGGGCCTGTAGTTTGGAATTAAGGTGAAGGTGGCTAACAGCATTTCAGATGGAAACTCTGCTATATCTAATTCATTACAATCCTTCTAACATATCAAACTAATTTTACAATTTTTATAAAAAATTATACAACCTCCAAGTATCACTACCCTTGAATCTAAACCAATGTGATATCATAATGAAAAACTAATTAACTAATCTCAAACTGTCAGTCTTCCCATCAGATGCAATTAGTTAATAAGGGAGTTCCCTTATTAAACCAATTGCCCAAGTAGAGATAGCAGATATCTTGAACGATTTGCAATAAGGTAAGTCCATAGGGCCAGATGGCCTTACATATCTGTACTAAAAAACATTTGCAGAGGAGCTAATCCTACACATGTCAAAACTGTTTAACTAATTAATGGAAGGCTCTCCCATACCAATTATATTGTGGCAGTCCTATCTAATTCTCATACCTAAACCAGGGAAGGATCCATTGGACTGCTCTTGTCATGGCAATGAATGCGTTAATGAATAGTTAATAAATTTTTGCAGACACCCAGAAATCTTCCAGTGTGCAGGCTGCAGTGTCCCTCATCCCCCCTCCTCTGGAAATTCCTCTGTCTTAGAAGCTATTATGTATATTGTTTTGATTTAGACTTAGCAGTTCTTATCAGAATGTCTCCGGACCGAATGTACTAATCAAGGCTGAATTGGAATACTAACCCACAGAATAAAATTGAATGTTCTCTTCAGAATAAAATGTAGATTCAGCATAATATGATGCAATCACCCCTAGTAACACCCCCTAAGTATTAAAACTGCTAACCCCTCCTAAAATAAAGGTCTTTTGTCATTAAGCTCTACTTTGACTTGTTGTCAGCGTGGTTCTTACGTTGGCGTGCACACACTTAGACAAAGCATCAATTTGGCGGCAGACAATTAAGAGGACAGCCCACCGAAAGGTGTGGAGGGCATTCATTACAGTGGGCGCCCCAGGTGGGGCTAGGACGAGACGTCCAGGGGACTACAGCCACACCTGAACCTCCATTCCCAGGAAGGACCAGACACGAGGGGTAGACCTGCAGGCTACAAAGAGGTAAGAAAATGATTTATCTTACCTAAGACCCTTCTGTGTCTCCATGCAGGGATGGAGGTAGCTGGCTGTCAGACTCGGACATAGATGACCGGATCTGAGAAATCCTAGCCCTTGCAACCCGGTCCTGCGAATTCCTTAATTGTCTGCCTTATTTGTGCTATTGCAACCCGGTCCTGAGTTTATCTGTGTTTATGTCAGTGCTATCATTGCTGCAGTTTCAGTACAGAGAAAGAGAGAAAGGCACGGAGAGACGGGCTGAGTGGGGAGATTCTGTTTCCCTGGTTTTCCAGCTCCTAATAAGGGCTGATGGTTTTCTGGCCCCTAATAAGGGTCGATGGTTTATTTCACTACTGGTTCCAGCCTTTGATACAGCTGATGGTTTTCCCACCCCGCGTGCGCAAGCTAAGGATGGAGTGTAGTGTTAGTAGTCCTGGCTGCGGTGGTGGATGAGTACGTAATTTACGTAAATGATTGTAGTGATGATATTGCTCCATCTCTCCAAATGACATGCCCCTTGTGCAGACAAGGTATAGAGCTAGCAATTATTCCCACTGGCTGGATAATCAATCGTGTTACTGATGTGGCATATGCACGTGAAGAAACTGGTTATATAGCAATCCCTGGCACTGCTCCAGTACTCACGGTGTTCAGACAAAATATACATGCCCAGCTAAATATAGTCAATCCACAAGGGGTCTTTTTCCTAGAAGTATATGCAAGAAAGTTATATGACCCAGTTGTTGCCCCACTGAGGTGTAGAGGGGGCCGACACAGTTTGATGTTTCATCTGTTTTATGTGTTTGGGGACAACCATTCCAGTTCCAGCCCTCAGACTGACTCTGACTGACTGACTCCAGTGACGCAACCAGTTCCAGTCCTCTGACTAACTGCCTTCCTAACACACACTGACTAGTTTCCATAACGTGCACACAGTGTAAGCAAGGTGTGAAGCTTGCTATTTCTGCTGACTTGGTTACAGACCCATTTCACCTCTCTTTCCCCCCCAAGGTTTAGAGTGTTCAGGATAAACATTCATGACCGGCTCACTGAAGGTATCCCAGTTGACTCCCCTTTATACAACCCTGCTGACAGTGGTGACCTTGAGGGGTGGGCAATTATAGCAAAGATAAAAGTACGGCGACTTGGGTTTGAGCTATAACATGGGTGTTAATCAGTCAAAGCCTCAGCAAGTTACCCCAAAAGACCTAGTGGCAGAGAGGAAAGGGAAGAAGTATGTGAAAAAGGGAAGAAGTATAGTATGTGAAGAATATGAAGGTCCTCTTAAAACTGATGGGATCCACAATCCATGGACGACGCTTAGATGAGAAGGAGTGGAAGGAAGTGATAACAAGTAAAAGAGGGCTTTTAGGACGCCAAGGTTTTGGAAGATGCTGAAGCATGGTATAAGACTGCTCGGGACACGAGGAAGTTATTGTGGATTGAACATCGTGACCCTGCTACTGGATGGCACACCTTAGCAAACCAGACCCCGCTCTCCAGCAGTATCCGGAATATACATGAACAGGGACAGGGATGAAACAGGAGATGGAGAGGAGGAGGCTGCCGAAGAAGAATACCAGATGGAATGGGACAGGAGAATTTCCCAGTTGGGCCTGGAGCTTGGCCAAAAATTCCACAGTATCTCTCCCCAGCCTTAATGGATCCCCTCTCATCACTGGGAAATCATGGAGGCATGCCTTTAATGAAGACAGAACTGTCACAATTGGGAGCAGCAGGTGGACACGAAAGACACATCACTGGCTACAGTCTACTTCCCCCGTCACAGCACACTCCCCAGGATAGGGGAGGTGGGGGACAGACCTTATCAATGTACGCAGGCCACAACAGGCAGCTCTACGCATGGCTCAGATCAACCACCCCGGCTGGCACAGTATGAAGACCCTCCACAGCATGTTTCCTGTCCTAGGCGAGGCAGATATGTCTCCTGGAAGCCTCAGGAAGCTGCCACATTGGTGAACACCTTACCGGGCCCTGACAAGTAACCTATGCCCTTTTATCCGAAGATGAGCTAGATTCAGAAGACTCACGCTGCCTCATGGGAAGATCTTATGGGATTGGCTTCTACCTGCGTCACGAGCGCTCGTGCTCCAGAGAGTCCGGAAATCTACAAAGAGCCCATGATCCCAATGTGAAACGAAATGGGGTGAAAAGACCTGCTGAGCGGAGTATTGAAAATGGGGTGAACGACCACAGAATGGACATGACTCTGGCTGAACTGCAGGAGATGACGGCAAGACAACAGCAGCAGATCGAGGCCCAGCAGCTAATGCTGGCTACAAAGGAAGAGCGCTCGAAGTACCTGAAGCAGCAGGACCAGCGTCAGCAGCAGCAAGCCAGTGAGCAGGAAAAGCTGAAACGTCTGCGGGAGATTGCAAAAAATCAGGAGGCAAGGCTGAAGAAAGTGTGGGCCCTGAAGGGCCATGTAGAGCAGAAGAGGCTCAGCAATGGCAGGCTAGTTGAGGAAATCGAACAGAGGAATAACATGTTCCAACAGAAGCAGAAAGAACTGATGGTGGCTGTGACCAAAGTGGAAGAAATGAGTCGCCAGCTGGAAATGCTGAAGTACGGACGTATCGAGGGCTATCATGACAACCAGTCTCCTGTCGCTGAACTTGACCACCTCTACAAAGAGCTTCAGTTGAGGAACAAGCTGAATCAGGAGCAGAATGCCAAACTGCAGCAGCAGCGGGAGAGCCTGAACAAGCGCAACTCCGAGGTGGCCGCCATGGACAAGCGTGTCAACGAGCTGCGGGACCGACTCTGGAAGAAGAAGGTGGCTCTGCAGAAAAAGGAGAAAGTGTAGAGAAGTTTTACTACCGGCTGAATCAAATGTTCACAGATCTGGGATTTGATCACCATGAGAAGTTCCATATCCAGATATGGATACAAGCCTTCGTCCAAAGTCTTCTTGAACCCGTACAGAAGCAGGTCCAGACGACGAGACCTGAATACAGACGATTGGACCCAGATATTATATTTCAGGTGGCAAGGGGCATAGAAATGAACAGGCCTTCAAAACCTCCCTGAAACTGTAATGTTATGGTGTCGCAGAACCTAGGAAACAGGGGAGGACCAAGAAGTGGAGTCACCTGTTATAATTGTGGGAAGATAGGCCACATAAAGAGGAACTGCAGATCTTCTCAAAATCGCAGTCAGACAGCTGAGTCAAGAGCACCGTTGCAAGAACAGCTGCCGCAGAATTTTCCTCCACCACCACCCGCCCCCTCCACCTAGCAATAGGACATAGGCAAGCTGGATCCACCAACTTACAATATGCTCTGCAAAGCCAACAGACAAGCTTGCGGCCTGACTCCTACTGTAAGTATGGAGGTAGAAGGAAGATCCATCCCCTTCTTAGTGGATACCGGTGCAGCCAGAAGCGTGATAAGATTTGCTGACTTACCTGACTCAGACTGCCTCACAGAAGAAACCATCTCATGTGTGGGTGTTGATGGAGTCATCAAGTATACCGCTATGACCCGCCCATTGCGTGTCAGCCTGCAACCCACACAAAGCATGTTATCTCGATTGGTGGTGTCCAGTGAATCTTCTGGGAACTGGCTTACTGACGAAGTTACAAGCCAACATCTTCTTCCAGGAAAATGGTACTGTCACCTTTACTACGGCTCTGGACCAAGAAGAAGTTTCAAGGGTTTTCAGCCTCTTTCACTTTGCTGAGACAATACAACCTACGGATGAAGCCTGGCTTTCACAGATACCAGACATCCTGTGGGCCCAAGGCCCTGAAGACATTGGAAGCCTCTCAGTCCAGCCAGTGGAAGTCAAGCTTAAACCAGGAGCCCGCTTACTCCGTAAGCCCCAGTACCCTCTCTCCATTGCCCAATCGAATGCTATCACACAACAACTGACGCCCTACGTCAAGAATGAGCAGTCATCCCGACCAAGTCACCATGCAACACTCCACTGTTTCCAGTCAAGAAGAAAACACCAAAGGGACAACCTCCCAAGTTTCGCATGGTGCAAGATCTACGGCAGTGAATGAAGCCACAGTCTTGGATACTCTGATTGTGCCGTCCTTGGATCCTGGATGCATCAGTCCACATGCAGCCTCTCTATGACTGCCTCAAAGACATTCCTTTCTGTCTGAAAACTGAAGCCATTGATGGATTCTACATGCTGAAGGATGCCATCATATGCTCTCCTGCCCTTGGACTCCCTGACTACAAGAAACCATTTTGCCTGTTTGTAATGGAGAAGAAAGGACATGCCATTGGAGTCCTAACACAGTTCAATGGGTGAAGACAGCGCCCTCTCCGATACTACTCTGCCGGACTGGACCCAGTTGCCTGTAGAGCACCTTCATGCCTAAGAGCTGTCTTTCCTACACACCTACTGATGGACAAGACTGCTGAAGCCATTCATGGGCCACTGTCTGAAGGTGAAGGCTCCACATGATATCACTGCCATTCTGGCCCAGACCCAACCTAAACATCTCTCTGCTGCACGTCACCTACGGCTACAATGTTCCCTTCTACTCCCAGACAACGTGACAATATCCAGGTGTGATATCCTGAACCCTGCAACTCTCCTCCCTCTTCCAAGGGGGGAATGTGACGTCTCTGACACTTCGGTGGAAGAGGAAGCCGACTTTGAAATGGCTCAGCATGACTGTCTGGCGCTTATGAGACAAGAAACCTCTGGATTTGACACAGTCACAGATACGCCGCTGGAAGACCCAGATTTGACTCTCTTCGTGGATGGATCAAGATATGTGGACCAAGAAGGACGGTTTCACACGGGTATGGCGGTGGTCACAGAAGATACTGTGTTGATGGCCAAACCACTACCCGCGTCCATGTCTGCACAGGAAGCAGAATTGGCTGCATTAAACCGAAGGTTGCAAGATGGCAGCCCAAAAGAATGCGAAGATTTATACCGATTCCCTCTATGGATTTGGCATCTGCCATGACTACGGGCCTATCTGGAGGGCGAGAAACTTCATGACAGCCAATGGAACTCCAATACGCCACCATAGAGCGGTGAAGGAATTGCTAGAGTCCTTGCTGAGGCCAGAAAGAGCCACGGTACTTAAGGTAAAGGCACACACTGGAGGGACCTCAAGAAAAGCCTGTGGAGTTTTCTCTGCTTTTCCTGGGTTACACCGGGCACAGACTAGGCATGCTCTGGTGTAATTTGCTGCCATTGTTGAAAAGCCAGGTGCGTGGTAGTACTGTCTCACAAGATTGTGCATCTTCATTTTTGATTGATGGGTGGGGCCATGGGCCCATCTCGCAATCATTGGGTAGAGGACTCGTGGGAGGCATGGTTTTCTTTCAGTAGTATCAGATGCTTCTCATCTTGCACAGCTCCATCTTGGATCCATTTTTCCTTCTCTTCATGGGATTCTTGCTTCTGCAGGGTCAGGACCATGTTCTCCCAGGATTGTTTATCTGTCTTCTTCTTGTCCGGATCTTCTTCTTGTCCTGAGTCTTCTTCTTGTCCTGAGTCTTCTTCTTGTCCTGAGTCTGGAAAGAGATACAAGTTGGAGGGTTCTGTGATGAGTGGCTTTACTGCTGCTTCCTTAGCTGCCCTGTCAGCCAAGTCATTCCCCACGAAATGTACACCTAGACCCTTGTACCCCTTCCAACACATACAGATTGACCACATTCAGATGCCATCCTCATGAGATTTGGATATGCACTGGTAGTCATGGACATATTCTCTGGATGGCCAGAATCTTTCCCTGTGAAGAACCAATCTTCTAAAAACACTGCAAAGAAACTCCTCTCAGAGATAGTTTGCAGATATGGGATCCCAGAAACCATAGAGAGTGACCAAGGGCCAGCATTCACAGCCAATCTGACCAAACAGATATGGCAGGCCCTGGGGACAGAGTTAGCTCTTCATACTCCGTATAATCCCAAAAATTCAGGAAGGGTCGAGAGAGGAAACGGCGTATTAAAGGAAAAAAATGCTGAAAGCAGTGCAGGAAACGGGGAAGCCGTGGCATGAAAGTCTTCCCCTAGCATTGTTCAGTTTCAGACACACCCCAGCTAGTGCAACTAAGCTAATACCCTATGAAATTCTGTTTGGAAGTGCCCCTAGACTAGGGTTGTATTTCCCCCAACAGTTGACCCTACAGTATGACAGTTTGACTAAGTTTTTTACCAAATTAACAAAGCATTTGACTAAAATACATTCTCGAGTTATTTCCTCTCTCCCAGATCCTCAAAGCTTGGAAGGAACCCATCAGATCCAGCCAGGAAATTGGGTTCTCATCAAAAGATTCAGTAGACGTGCTCTTGATCCCAGATGCGATGGCCCCTTCCAAGTCCTGCTGGTCACCTCCACGGCTGTGAAGGTTGAAGCAAGGCCTACATGAATCCACGCATCCCACTGCAAGAAGGCACCAGATCCAGAAGCCAAAAATGGTTCTTTTGCTCCTTAATCCTGATATACATACTCAGTATAAAGCAGAGGGCAGCAGGTCACAAGATGGTGGAAGGTCATGTAGGAGAGAATATGGGAGATCATACAGGAGGTCATGTTAGTACCACAGCTACAAGGGTCACATATCAGTTTGACTTCTACACCATAGTAAACAGATGCACACGACACGAGATCTACAACAGCTATGGGTAATATGGGGGATATAGACCAGTCCAGGCAAAAGAACGCAAAGATAAATGGGGTAGAAGCCTGCCAGACCACATGATCCTGACCTAGGGTAGATGGGAGCATAGCCAAAGCCCAAAAAGGACTCACAGACCTGTCAGAAGAATTAGCTCATAATTCTGGTGTTAAGGATCCATGGGATACTTGGTTTGGGTGGTGGGATGGATGGCAGAGAGCACTTATCAAACTAGGTATAATAATCCTTTGTGTTCTATTCGTAGTGGCTCTAATTTCATGCTGTGTAATACCTTGCATCAAGAAGATGATGACTCACACCATAAAGGAGACAGTGACCACAATGTATGCAGATCTCAGAGGCCCCGATGATGAAGGAGAAATATACGCCTGAGAATGATGCCATTACCATTGCCGCAAGATCCCTTGGAGAAATACAAATACTTGAGACCCATCTTAGAAGATAGAGTAGGGACAGTTTAGCGTGCGGCTAAGGCCAACTGCAAAGGGATTCCGACATTACAGTTTGTCTCAATGTTGGTGAAGTATCCTCCCCTTTCCTCTATCTTTTCCCCCTCCGCCGGCTAGGGCAAAGATTTAGGGTAAGATTTTGAATGTCTCCAAAGGGTGGAATGACATGGCAATTAATGCGTTAATGAATAGTTAATAAATTATTGCAGACACCCAGAAATCTTCCAGTGTGCAGGCTGCAGTGTCCCTCATCCTCCCCTCCTCTGGAAATTCCTCTGTCTTAGAAGCTATTATGTATATTGTTTTGATTTAGACTTAGCAGTTCTTATCAGAATGTCTCCGGACTGATTGTACTAATCAAGGCTGAATTGGAATTCTAACCCACAGAATATAATTGAATGTTCTCTTCAGAATAAAATGTAGATTCAGCATAATATGATGCAATCACCCCTAGTAACACCCCCTAAGTAATAAAACTGCTAACCCCTCCTAAAATAAAGGTCTTTTGTCATTAAGCTCTACTTTGACTTGTTGTCAGCGTGGTTCTTACGGTGGCGTGCACACACTTAGACAAAGCATCAATTTGGCGGCAGACAATTAAGAGGAGTGTGGAGGGCATCCATTACACTCTAATTATACACTAGTGGCCTTATTAAATTCTATTTATCCGCCTGTGTGCTAATAGACTTGATTACTGGCTACCTTAACTTATTCATAAGGACCAGGTGGGTTTTCGTCAGGGTAGTGATACAAAAAGCAAGCCCTCCTTTTCAGCTTGGATGCCGAAAAGACATTCAACTGCCTTAACTGGTCCTTCCTCTTTGGGATAATGGGGTGTTTTGTTTGGATTTTCAGGTGCCTTTTTCACAGCTTTAATGGCACTTTACAAATCACCCTCAGCCTCTATATAACTCCCTATTCACACTTCTTCAAGTTTCATTATACCTAATGGCACAATACAAGGGTGTCCTCTCTCTCCCCTTCTATTCGCAATGTGTACTTAACCACTGGCTGGCTCCAATCCATCAGAACCCTAACATCTCGGGGGAGGAAATTAAGAGAAAGACATTTAAAATATTAATACTGGTGGATGATGTTCTATTATCCCTTATTAAACGTCATATCACCCTTCCTAACCTTTTGGATATGCTTAAGGAATATGGGCACTGATCAGCGTACAGGAAAAATGTCTTCAAAACTGAAGTATTACCATTGAACATTCCTCCTAGCACATTAGAGCAATTAATAATACATTTTAAATTCAGGTGAAAGACAGATGCCATTACATATTTGGGGGTAAATGTATCATCCTGTTATACCAATCAGTACATCAATAACTTCCCCCCTATTTAGACATCTGAAGAGTTTATTGATTAAATGAAATATCTCACAATATCATCAATTGGTCATATTGCCTGAGTAAAAATGTCCCTCTTGCCTAAGCGAATTTATTATTTTGAGACTCTCCCTGTAAGGGTTCCTCTTGGGGAACTTAAATTTCTACAAGCCACAATAATGATATTCATCTGGATGATAAGCGATATGAAATCTCCAAACAAATTTTCATTACTCATAGAGTACATGGAGGCCTTTCAGTCCCAGATAACATCAAATATTATTGGGCGACTCACCTAAGAAGGATGTCCTCATGAGCTACATTGTGGGCATGTAATAAATGTACACAAATTGAAAAGTTGTGGTTGGCTCCTGCGCACCCAACCTCGCTTTTGTGGTCAACTTCACAGATCAAGATATCATCCCTCTTTTGTAACCAGTTCAGTTTACAAGGTCCACATGCATAAAACGTTTCAGTTTAGCTTCTTCTAGATCTCCAATGATCGCCTTCATTTTTCAGCCAAATAGCTTGGAAACAACAATGATTCCACCCATGGATCTCAGCAGGTCTTTTAGATAAGCAGACATGGTTGATGGAGATTATTTATGATTCACTCATTTGACTTTAACAAAGCCAACTTCCCTATAACCAACCGAGAATTCTTCCAATTTATGCAGAACTTGGGAAGATGATGGTGGAAGCTGGTAAGATTGTGTCACTATCCATAGTGAAATGAGTACTGTATCAACATGGACTGAAAGGCCACTCTGCCAGGAAGAAGCCATTACTCCAAAAGAAACATAAAGAAGACAGAATAATTTTTGCAAATGCACAGGAACAAAGACATACGTTTTTGGAGACGTGTCTTAGCTAAAATTGAACTGTTTCGTAGTGAAAAGCGAGTTCAATCATTACTATTCACTACTCACATGGATAGTATGGTATTCAGGTTACTCATTGCATTGCGAGTATTTGTCTATTCGCCTCATGATATTCATACCTCCTGCCCAGCAGTTTTGGTGCCTGATTTGCAGCCACTAAGCATAGTTGGCTTCTTAGCCAATCACAGTAATGCCACAGCCATCTTGGTTATAGCATTACTGTGATTGGCTGGCCATGCAGCATCATAAGGTCTATAAAGATCTTTCTGCTGCCATTTTGTGCACATTGCATCCGGAGCCAGTGTTGGAGAAGTGTAGGGAAAGAGTGAGCAGCTCCTAGAGAGAGTGGTTAAGTCTCTTTATAAGACAAAAGCCTTTTTCAGGGCTACTTGCAGTGTATACTAGATCAGTGTAGTGTAGGGAGGGAGAGTTTCTAGAGCAGAGACAGAGTTTAAAGGAGCCTGTCACTAGCTCCATAGTACCAGAACACAACAGCTCTTTTCAGAGCTGAAACCACTGAACAAAGTCACAGTATAGGGAGGGAGAGATTGTGGATTAGGTAGGTAGAGGTTAAACTCTTCTTCCAGTGTCTATATTACAACACCTCTTGTCTTGTGCCATTTGCATCTGCCACATTAATATGATGCTAGTGCCAAATCCATAGCTATCCATAGCAATACTAATAGTATTTAGTGGTTCCTGGTGCAAAGCTCGTACCGACCCTTTTTCCCTGCTATTTTTGGGGTTACTGCCTGGCTTGTGCTGTCCACTTCAGCCACATTAATATTGTGCTAGTGCCCTAGCCAAATCCAAAGCAGTACTACAAACATTTTGTGCTGTCTGGTACAAAAGACGCACTGGTCCTTTTTCCCTAATACTTTGGAGTGACATTTGGTTAGTGCTATTAAAAGCTCACTAATTAATACAGTCCTGTAGTGCTTGTAAAATCCTAAGAAGTACTCTTACCATTTAATGGTGTTTGCCAGAAAGCACACAAGTATTCATTCTTCCTCTTGTCATTTTTTGTGTCACATTTTGCTTGGCCTGTGCTAAGAAGTCCAAAATATTAATAGGGTTCTTCTGAGCTATTGAAAGCCTGTCAAATACAGTCTTTAGTAGCTGAGAATAGTGTAAGAGCATTTTTTGGAGCAGGGACAGAGAAAATAGAATAGCATTACAGGACCTGCATATTAGATTAGATTAGAAAGTTCAATAACTCTTTTAGAGCTACATTTTCAGCACACATTGTGTACTGTATAATAGTGCAGTTTCATTTGCTGATGTTTTTTTTAAAAGCACTGGTCCTTGTGCCCCCAGTCATTTTGGGGGTCACATTTTGCTTGCCACCAGAAGTATATATGATATACATTCACTGTCCAATGCTAAATGTTTTTTGTGTATGTGCAACTGCAGGCTGTGTGCAGGACGCATCAGTGCCTGCTTCCTGAACAACACATTGGAAAGGAGGTAAAACAGGGGTATATGGTATTTTGAGTTCTACTGCTTAAGTACCGTATATACTCGTGTATAAGCCGAGTTTTTCAGCACAAAAAATGTGCTGAAAAGTCCCCCCCTCGGCTTATACACGAGTCATATACGGTATTCCCTTTACCCCATTCAGTATACAGGCGCCCCCATCAGTGGTATACAGGGCCCCCCCCTTGCTGCCGCACACCTGTAAAGTAATAGATCATAATACTTATCCCTGTCGCTGTCGCCGCCGCCGCCGGGTCTTCATGCTTCTTCCTGCTTCCTCCTCTGGCAGGCGCAGGCAATGACGTCATTGTCTGTGCGCCAGAGGAAGAAGCATGAAGACCCGGAGGAGCACGATGTCAGAGCGGCGGCGGCGGCAACAGCGACAGGGATAAGTATAATGATCTATTACTTTACAGGTGTGCGGCAGCAATGGGGGGCCCTGTGTACCACTGATGGGGGGGGATCGCCTGTATCCCACTGGGGCCTGTATACACCACTGGGGCCTGTGTACATCACCGGGGCCTGTATATACCAATGGGGCCTGTATACACCACTGGGGCCTGTATACACCACTGGGGCCTGTATACACCACTGGGGCCTGCATACCACTGGGGCCTGTATACCACTGGGGCTGCTGTATATACTGCTGGGGCCTCTATATACCACTGGGGAGGCTGCTGTATACTACCACTGGGGAGGCTGCTGTATACTACTACTGGGGAGGCTGCTGTATACTACCACTGGGGAGGCCTGTATACCACTGGGGGGGCCTCAACACTGCTGGGGGCTGTATACCTATGCTGGGGTCTACCCTCGGCTTATACACGAGTCAATAGGTTTTCCCAGGTTTTGGTGGCAAAAGTAGGGGGGTCGGCTTATACACGAGTATATACGGTATATCACAAATGAGTTAGTGACTTGTCAAATTCATTTTTGCAGCGCTACAAGACCAGCAAAAGCAGTGGAGGAATGGTGGCAATTGGCACTAATGCAACACAACTTCTGAAGTATGTACGGCAAGTTAGTGTATGTTTTGATCAATTTCTGAACAACTAGGTTCAGCATGTTAACCACGCATGGCATGTGTACCAGATTTCTGACCTTTAAAGCGGCCACCAGTTTACTGCTATTATCACATACATGAGCAGGTCCATAGAGGAGGGCCCTCCAAGTGTATAGAGCAGGACCCTCAAGAATGAATAAAGGAGGTCTCTCCCAAATGAATAAAAGGAGGGACCTACCAAATGTATAGAGGGATAGAGGAGGGCCTTTCCAAATGATTAAAGGAGGGCCCACCCAAATGAATAAAGGAGGACCCTCCCAAATGTATAGAAGAGGGTCCTCCCAAATGTATGGAAGAGTGCCCTCCCAAAAGGTATAGAGGAGGACCCTCCAAAATGTATGTTACAGGGCCATTTCTGGGCCCTCAGTAAATTCAGGTTTCCTGACTACTGCAGGCCCTCCGAAAATGTAATTTTTTTTTTAAACCAGATATTTTTTATTAAAGGAAATTGGATTACAAATTCACAGTATAAAGTACATTTTAGACATTTTAAACATTATAACAAGAGAACACCCCTACCCACTCCATCCCGACCCTCACCCCCCCCTCGTATGTGTCTGATGCACCCGCAGGGACTGAGGTACTCAGAGCTGGACCATGTTGTCTCTGGGGAGTGCCACGGTGGTGTGGCCCAGCTCTGTGGCCCCGGGTGCGGCAATTAAAAGGGGGTATAAAGTTTATTGATTTTTCGTGACACCACCCATGGTATGTGGTCAGAGGGGACCACCACTGCTGCCTTTTTGCTGGGGATGATGGTGAGTGGCAGCCCGGATGGAGAGCCCTCCACGGGTAGGGATGGTTATCCCCAGGGCAGGAGTAATGGGGAATTGTGTACTCTGGATGCTGTACTTGTTTCTCCCCTACTGCTCCTCCAGCCAGCATACAGGGACAGCTCATAGGCGGCTCTGCAGGTGGAGATTCTGTGGCGGTTAGCATAAAATAGTCTCAGACACTCTTGAGCTGACTGGGTACTTTACTTGGTGCTCTGCAGTAGTTCTTACAACAAACAGTTCTTTTGACGCTTTACAGACCCATTCACAACACTGCTCTGGGCTCGGGTTCTCACTGCAGCTTAGATGGTTCCTCTGCGTCACTCCCCTCAAGGTACCTTTCAGGCCTTTCAGTTCTGTACCTGTCCTCACCTATGGGTTCGGTCCAGCCCTCACGGTCTCTAGTGATTAGTCCCCCTTTGCGGGTCACTAGCCCTAGGACAATGGCTTTATCCTACTCCGTGGTGGTAGTTAGGTCACGGGTCATAGAGTCCCCGCACCAGGATATCTTGTGGTTAGGGTCATGTAGTTTCTCCAGTCATGTCTACAGAGCCGGCTCTCTGGCTGTCCTAGCCTAGACACCTGTGACCCGTGTTGGTTGGGCTTACCTGGCTCCTTCAGTCTCTCCGGTTTTAGCTTTAGAGTGTATCAGCTTGGGGATCATTCCCGTTTCCACCCTCCAGGGCAACCTCCTTCCTGGGCAAATTACCTCCAAGGAATATCTGGGAGATTGGTTGTTGCTCTATCTTTTGGGCATGCTACCTCCAGGGAATCCTCAATCAATTGTCTTGCCCAACTTAGTGTTCTACTACTGTTCCTCCACCCACTTGTCTGTGGTCTTTTCTACTTCCCATCCACACGTCTCTAAACTCCTGCCACCCCTTGCCCGACATAGAGTTATGTCACGCCCTAGGGCGTACCCTGAGGTGTGGACCCACTGGACCGCAGCTATTGCGGATGCCGATACCAGGATGACAGAGAACCGGACAACTGAATACTTTTAAAGCTTTATTTAAACCAAAGGCAAATGCAAGGTGGCCCCAAGGGAAGGCCGCAAGGATACAACACAAGTACCCCTCAGTAAGGTGCCCAGGATAGGTGACCCCATAGGACAGGGATATCACCTGGACCCACTAACCGAGGTGCCCGGTGGAGCGTTATTTGCGCATCACCGACCCAAGGGGGACAAAACATAACATGCAAAATCAAAGAAGCGGACCCAGAAGTGAGAGGAGCAGTCAGCGCCAGGACCCGAGTTTGCACTAAGAAGACCGGACCAGAAACAGCAGAGGGACCAATGCAAGGTCGGACGTGAGACCACAGAGAAGCAGCACGAGGAAGGTCCGGGCGCAGCAATGGAACAGCACAACTGCAATAGGAACAAAAGACAGGTATTAGATTAGCAAGCCAATAAACAGAGTAGCAGGACCAGGACTGGCAGCTTCACAAGGAATGAAGTTGCTCTGGCAAGGTCTGGCAGTGAATGCAGGGTTTATAATCCTGCAGCACAGCAATGATTGGCCAGGGGGCAGGGCAGACTGATCAGCACCCAGACTCTATAAAAGGAGCTGAGAGAGCGGCCCCGCCTCCTAGTGAGATCTCAGAGAGGAAGCAGGAAGCACATTCAGAGCTGCAGGCAGATGTCAGGGCACCCTGGAACCCCGGAGCCGCCTGTGGATGACCGGCACCCTGGAACCCCGACCCCGGGAAGGACAGGTAACAGATCGGGAAGAGGGGGAAACAGGGTGTGGAGTGGGGACCCCGGACAGCGGGGCGGCTACAAGTTACTTGGCTTAGGGTCAGAGTGTGTCTATGTGTGGGTGGTTTGTGAGTTGACCAACTTACCTCATCCAGCTGCAGTTCACCCTGTGGCAGCCCTGTCGCAGGTTCGCCACATTTCCATCTTAACATTATACAATGCAATTTAACCCATAGCCAACCAAGGAGACCAAATATTATCAAACTGCTTTTCTCTTTGTCTCTTCTTATATATCCTCTCCTCCAAACATACAACAGTCTGTACCCTTTTATTAGATTCCCCTCTGGACAGAGGTTCTGCATCAGTCCACCTCTGCGCAATCATCTTACGCGCCACATACAATATCTTAGCGATTACTATTTTATATGCACTAGTGGTGTTAATTTCTTCTGCATATCCAAGTACACAAATCATTGGATTCCTCTCCATCACACATCCATACACCCCTTCAATTTTGTTGAGCATTGTAATCCAATACACTGAAAGCCTAGGACAGGACCGTAGCATATGAATTATGTCTGCATTATCTGCCTGGCATCTAGGAAAACTTGAGTTGTCTCTCAAGCCTGCCTTAAACATAAAATCTGGTGTTTTATATGTTAATAACATACAATTGAGATAGTCTACCCGGTTCACTCAAAGAGAGCTTGGGAATATATTCCAGAATCGTGTCCCATTGATCCGTAATCACACTGCATTTTCCCATGTCCCTCACACCTTTACAAAGAAACGTCTCAAGTAAGTATGCAACAGGTCATGATATATGCTCGAGATAACCCCTTTCGTTCCCCCTATTGCACACACATAATTTAGCACTGTATCCTTTGCATTCGTACATTTGTTGTCTTATGCTGAGTCAAATGTGAATGTCTATTTCTAAACTATGCCGCCTTCCCTGGGGAATTGTTCCAGTCGTGTGGAGCGATACCACTTTAGCTGTATTTCCATCATCCACAGAGTTCCCGCACCGCAGCGTCAGCCATCAATAGCCGAACATCACAGGTGGCATCACGACAACAATCCCCAAAACCAAAATTCCTGAACTTATATATGATACCGCCAGGATCACAGAGCTGGGTCTCGTGCCCTGTGACTACCCAGAGGTATTATAGCCCGATTCAGAGTACTCCACGGCCCTGGGGTGCATCACCTCCAAAACATATGTTACAGGGCCACCTCAGGGCCCTCACAAAACTCTTGTGTCTTGACTACTGCAGGCCCTCTGAAAAGTTGACTTTGGGGCCATGGGATGCTATGGAACATGTATTCCACTATCTGAATCTCAATGAATGAGGAACCGCCAAAATGTATTAGTAAGAGCAGTCCCTCCAAAACGTATGGTACAGGGCCACCTCAGGGCCCTCCCCAAACTCAGGTTTCTTGACTACTGCAGGCCCTCTGAAAATTTGAATTTAGGGCTGCAGAATAACATGGATGAGGAGGAGGGTAAAGACCAACGCCACAATGGGCACATTGTAAACTGCTATAAAATATGTATTCCACAATCTTAGTCTCAATGATTGAGGAACCACCAAAATGTATAACTAACAGCAGTCCCTGCAAAACGCATGTTACAGGGCCACCTGAGGCTTCTGAGGTCAAAGATCAACATACTAACTGGCACGTTATAGCTTGCCTTGTAAAGTGCTGGGGAATAGCTAACTAAAAGTTATGTATGACAGTGGGCCCTACAAAATGTATAAGTCAGGGCCCTTAGGGATGGGCGAATCTACTCGTTACTACTCGGTACTCGCCGAGTAGTAAGGGATTCGCCCGACTCGTTACACTGCGAGTAATCTCAGGGATTACTCGCAGTCAGTAACGAGTCCGCAGGGAGAGAAGGAAGAGAGGGGGGAGAAATGCTCCTTACCTCTCTTCCGGCTTCTGCTATGTGCTGTGTGCTGGGCTCTGGGACTTGCGGGCTGCGGCAGCTCCAGGGTCCTAGAGCCCGCCTACACAGAGATGTAGCAGAGCTGAGATAGTTCTCAGCCTGCTCACTCCCTGTGCATAGATATGTATATGTATGCACAGGGTTGTGGCAGTGAAGATGTCGTTTTTGGACTACGTCGGACGGAAGAGGATTTTTGGAGTAAAGATGGAGTCTCTAATGTCTTTTTTGTTTTATTTTTAATAAAAAAATTTTCTCTGTGTTGTGTTTTTTTTTTATATTGAGTACTGGAAATTCATGGCGGTCATGTCTAATATTGGCGTGACCGCCATAAATTTCGGGCTTAGGGCCAGCTGATAATACAAAGCTGGCCCTAACCTCTTTATTACCCAGCGTGCCAATGCCACCAGGGCCGCTGGAAGAGCGGGGTTCAGCGCCAGAGGATGGCGCTTCAATGAATGCGCCATCTTCTGGGGCGGCTGCGGGCTGCAATTTGCAGCGGGGGGTGCCCAGAAAGCTTGGGCATCCCTGCGCTGCGGATTCCAGCCCCCAGCTGCTTAGCTGTACCTGGCTAGAAATAGAAATTGCGCGGAGCCCCACGCATTTTTTTTTTTATTATTTCATGAAATTCATGAAATAATAAAAAAAAGGGCTCGCCTATATTCTTGTGTCCGGCCAGGTACAAATAGGCACCTGGGGGTTGGGGGCAGCCCGTCGCTGCCTGCTGGATCCGGCTGGTTACAAAAATACGGCGAAGCCCACGTCATTTTTTTTTTTGAAAAATCTATAAAACAATCCTAAAAAAGGATTGCATCTTTACTAACCCCTCGACCATGGTGGAGGGGTTAATAAAGAGGCAGTCCCTTTTTTAGGATTGTTTTATGGATTTTTCAGAAAAATTTCCAGTGGCTTCGCCGTATTTCTGGAACCAGCCAGATCCAGCAGGCAGCGACGGGCTGCCCCCAACCCCCAGGTGCCTATTTGTACCTGGCCGGACACAAGAATATAGGCGAGCCCCCTTTTTTTATTATTTCATGAATTTCATGAAATAATTAAAAAAAAAATGCGTGGGGCTCCGCGCAATTTCTATGTCTAGCCAGGTACAGCTAAGCAGCTGGGGGCTGGAGTCCGCAGCGCAGGGATGCCCAAGCTGTCTGGGCACCCCCCGTTGCAAATTGCA
Source organism: Allobates femoralis (assembly GCA_033576535.1). NCBI lineage: Eukaryota > Metazoa > Chordata > Amphibia > Anura > Aromobatidae > Allobates > Allobates femoralis. Next base: position 359,232,020 of record JARQOC010000002.1, read on the forward strand.
GCCCGCAGCCACCCCAGAAGATGGCGCATTCATTGAAGCGCCATCCTCTGGCGCTGAACCCCGCTCTTCCAGTGGCCCTGGTGGCAATGGCTCACTGGGTAATTAAGGGGTTAGGGCCAGCTTTGTATCATCAGCTGGCCCTAAGCCCGAAATTTATGGCGGTCACGCCAATATTAGACATGACCGCCATGAATTTCCAGTAATCAATATAAAAAAAAAAACACAGAGAAAATGTTTTATTAAAAATAAAACAAAAAAGCCATTAGGGACTCCATCTTTATTTTAAAAATCCTCTTCCGTCCGACGTAGTCCAAAACGCAATCTCAGCTCTGCTACTTCCCTGTCTGTGCTTAGACAGACAGGGATGTAGCAGAGCTGAGAACTGACTAAACAGTCAGGGTTCAGCTCAGGGCATTAGGACCTGAGCTGAACTCTGCTGTCAGCCAGACTCGCTCTGCTCCGGAGATTCCCGAGCAGTGACGCAAGTTAATTTATTCACTGCTCTTGTCACCATTCGGGAATCTCCGGAAACAGAAGCAGAGAGACTTGGGGAGCGAGTCTGCGGCTGAGGCGGCAGCGGTGGCGGAGGCAGGGGTAAGTAGCCGGCCGGGCCGGTGCACCCCCCCTCTCCCCCCTCACCCCCCCTGACCCCCCTTCCCCCCTCCCCCCTTCAATCTTTTTTTTTTATTATTATTATTCTTTAAAAGCCAGCGGCTTTTTGCTGCTGGCTTTAAAAGAATAACATGGGGATTTGCAGGTTTTTCCTCTGCTGCCAGACCCCTTATAGGGTCCGGCAGCAGAGGAATCGCTGCAATACTCGCCTCCCCATTCATTTACATTGGACTCGCTAGACTCGCAACGAGTAGCGAGTCCTGGACTCAGACTCGTTACAGTCTAGCGAGTCCGAGTAATTTAGGATTCGCCCATCTCTAAGGGCCCTCCCAAATGTAAAAAGCAAAAAAAAGCCACAATAGTACATGTGAACAAAAGCTAAAAGGTATTTTTTTTGTTTCTCTGGTTTATGTAGCCTTATATACAAGTGATTATGCAGGAAAAACTGTTTGTTAACCTTTTTGGCCTGTTTAATACAATTTAGTATAGGTTTGGTAGGTGGTCTTGTGTATCTGTAAAAATGGCATAATGTTGTGCAAACATATTCCCAGAAGCCATATGTGAGTCAGGAATGCATGCAGGCATATTATTCATGCTCTTCTCATTCTGTTTCATCACTTACTCATCCATTTCAGTCTTTTCCTCAGACCCCAAGACCTCTTTGTTGGGTCCAGCAAAAAACGACTTGCATTTCTCATTGACTTGCATTGTAGTTGCTATTCGTAACGAATACATGATTATTAAAAAAGTGTTACGAGTATAGCAATTACGGCAGGGACACACTTGTCCGACAGACATGCGAGTCTGTCGGAGGAGACTCTCAAAGGGCAGGAGTAGTGACCCGGAACGGCCTCTTTCTGTCAGGATGGGGAGTGTAGAGCTGCACAAACACACAATCAGCTGACAGCCCCATCCTGACAGAAAGAGGCCGTTCCGGGTCACTGCTCCTGCCCTTTGCGAGTCTCCTCCGACAGACTCGCATGTCTGTCGGACAAGTGTGTCCCTGCCGTTACGTATATTTTGGTAGTCGCTCATCCCTACTGTTTGGCCATAATGACCATTGTTAAGGGGCGCTATCATGCTCCTTAATAGAAGTCGTTAGTAAATGGGCTATATACAGTAACATCTCTCCGGACATAATCCCTTCTTCAAACTCCACCCAACCCAAAAGCTCTACACAGATGTCTGGTGATCATTGATGTAACTGTGACCCGTAGAAGGGCGAGACCCCAAAACGGTGTCGTCGTCACCCCGGTACCCCCTCCCTGCACTCTGTACCCGCAACTCCATCAATAAAGGACATCGTTACTTGTAGTCCCAGTGAGTGCCGTTTTTCTCCCTTTTTCTGACATTGATGTAACTTTATTTCTATCCCCCTCTTCCTCAAGATGCCTGGACCATCACTGTACTAAGACCCTGTACCTTGTGTAACCCCTATCCTGTTGTAGACTGTAAGCTCTTTTGAGCAGGGCCACCTTTATTTTTGCTTTAATTATTGTATTGTACTTTTTACATTGATTCTATGCTTACTGTATTGTATCTAATTACTGTACTTTATTTTTTACATTGTTTCTCTGCTTTATTTTTTACACTGCTTCTCTGCTTTAAGTATTGTACTTCTACATTGACTCTCTGCTTAGTGTATTTTTTTTTATTCTCTACTTTAATTACTTACTGTATTGTATATTTTTTATTGTTACTTATGACCGCTTGTAAACAAACCACTGTATTGTAAAGCGTTGCAGAATATGTTGGCACTATATAAATAAAGATTTATTATTATTATTGTTGTTGTTACATTTGGAGGAAAAAGGGAGAAACTTGGAAGCCTAACCAAAACCATTCCAACTGTTCAACATGGGGGTGACAGCAACATGTTGTGGGGGTGTTTTGCTGCAGGAGGGGCAGGTGCACTTCAAAGCATATATGGCATCATGAGGAGGGAACATTGTGTGGCAATACTGGAGCAACATCTCAAGATATCTGCCGGGAAGTAAAAGCTTGGGCGGAAATGGGCCTTCCAAATGTACAATGACCCAAAGCATACTGCCAAACTTGTTAAAACGTGGCTATTGAATAGTAATGTAGAGCAACTGATTTTAATCAACTTTCACATATACTTTATTAATGAAATCAGGAAATAAACCATTAAATAAACTTCCACAAGATGTCCTAAGCAGGCTGTGTTTGAACCACGGTTATGAAGATATTTGAGGCCAGCACTCCTTCACAGCGTGACACCTCCTCCTCCGGAGGTCTTTCGCCGCAGCAGTCCACGGCTCGCACGGCTGAACAGGGTGGTGAGGATGTTCTCCCTGCTAATCCGCAGCCGACCGTCCCGGTGCTCACTTCCAGTGCCGCTCATTAGACACATGAATATTCAGGAAACAGAAAGAAGCCGCACACAGGACTTATCAAATCAGATCAGCGGTTTTATTGTACCCAGGTGCACATAGCAGGTTGTGGGTAGCGGGTGGGAGGACGGGGGGTGGTGGTACAACGGCGTTTCGGGCCGCTAATGGCACTTCAGCGGGTACAATTTGCTGAAAGATTGTACCCGCTGAAGCGCCATTAGCGGCCCAAAACACCGTTGTACCATCACCCCCCGTCCTCCCACCCGCTACTCACACCTTGCTATGTGCACCTGGGCACAATAAGACCGCTGATCTGATTTGATAAGTCCTGTGTGCGGCTTCTTTCTGTTTCCTGAATAGGCTGTGTTTCAAGCTCATACTTAAAGGGAACCTGTCAGCTGGTTTATGTGCCCCCAGCTATCACTGTCTGTAGCTGCAGCTTTATAATACCCATCTAGTCATATCTGTCTGAGCTCATAATGTAATGTGAAAGGTGAAAGAAAAGCATTTATACACTTACATTTTCTTATGTAATGAGGCAGTCAGTCTCCAGCTTGGAGGATGGAGACTGTTTGGCAGGTTAATAGTTAACATTTCAGCCTTATGTTAGAACATGTTGGGAGATCTAATGTGATGTCATAACCATGTGACTACAATAGGCGGAGCTAACTCCCTATAACATAATGAGTTTGCTCACTTTGCTCCGCCCACTATAGTCACATGATTGTTACATAATAATAATAATAATAAGAAAGCTTTATTTATATAGCATTAACATATTCCGCAGTGCTTTACAATGTAGGGTTACATCACACAGGTCCTTTAAGCCATGCAAGTTAATAGTGAGTTAACTATGATCCTGCCAGACAGTCTCCCTCTTACAAGGTGTAGATTGAAATGTAAGTGTATAAATGCTTTTTTCACCTTTTACATTACACTATGAGCTCAGACAGAGATGATTAGAATAGTATTATGAAGCTGCAGGTACAGATAGTGATAGCTGTAGGGGCATGAATGACCTGACAGGTTCCATTTAAGTTGCATCCATCTTCAGGGGGCGTGGCCAAAAGTGTGTTCACAATACAGATGATAAAACTATCAAATTATCTCATTCTGAGTTTAAACAGCTGCTGTGAGACCTTATCTGACTTCTTGTTCACATAGCCTCTGCTCTGTGATAACACCCAGCAGACCCTTGTGAATGGAGGTGCCAGCATGAGGTAATTTGACAGTGTTATCATTGTGGAAGTTTTTTTAATGGTTTCCGTCCTGATTTCATTGATAAAGTATATGTGAAAGTTGATTGTAATCACTTTCTCTACATTACTATTAAATAACAATTTAAATGATAGTTACGCTTTAAGGATAACAAAGTCAAGAAGTGAGAAGCTTGTGGAAGGATATCCAAAACATTAGACACAAGTCATACAGTTTAAGGGCAATGGTACCAAATACTAATGAAAGATATGTAAATTTTTGACTTTGCAGAAGGTAACAAAAATGCCTTAAAACATTCTCTGTCTCTGATTTTGATGGCATTTGGCAAATATAAATAATCATTGTAATCCTATTTGACCTAAAATGGGAAAGATTTTTTTTAATTTCATGTCAGATAATGAGAAAAACTTGCATATGTGTCTTTTTATATAGTGTATGTTAACTTCTGGTTTCAACTGTATAGAATAAATAATAACCCACAAACAGACTCCTTGTAAAGAAGAGTTACCCCTTTCCCCCAGAGTTGGCAGTGTGTTTGGGACAAGGTGGCCAAAACCTCTGTATGAACTTTGTATAAAGAGAATCAATACAAGATCTTGATGTTTTGGCACCACACCCCAAAATTCCTGCACAAACATTATCCCGAGCTCCCGAGATTCTGCTGCCTCTTTCGCATGACGTTTGGATCTCATCACATTTTTTGGACCTGCTGTAAGTTAATTGGATTCTAGGGAAAGGGATAGCGAGCCCTCTGTCCGGTGTCTCTGGCCCGATCATTGCCATGGCGTCATCCATTCACCTAACCCAAGCCTTAGGGCCACTTTACACACACCAACTTATCTGTCCAACTTCTGACCAACTTACTGGTTGCAGTGAAATCATGGACATATTGCTCCATTTTGTGGCTGTGTACAATGGAGCAATGTGTCCATGATTTCACTGCAACCAGTAAGTTGGTCAGAAGTTGGACAGATAAGTTGGTGTGTGTAAAGTGGCCATTAGTGATCATGTGATCTCTGAGACTTGTGTCTGCAGCACTGACAGCTGCACTGTATGGAAATCATCATTGCCATTAGTGCAGCTGAAATAAGTGCAGCAGAAGTTGATGCGTCATACAGGACTAAGTGAAAAAGGAAAGAAAAAGGAAACACATGCTAAAAAGATTTAAAAAAAGAAAAATAAGAAAATATTCCAATAGTTTTAAACAAAAAATACACATACTTGTTATCTCCATATCTGTAAAAACCTGATCTGTTAAATAGAGATGAGCGATGTTCGATTCGAATAGTTCGCCAATCTCAAATTCGAGTTGATTTTGGCCCCATTCGAGTCATTCGCCGAATTCGAACAATTTGGTTCAAATTCGGCGAATTTCGAACATGTTCGATTTAGGTTCGAAAATGCGGCAGATGCGGTCAGAAAACCGCATCTGCCGCATTTTCAGCCAAAATAAACATTCCCTAAAAGAAAGAAAGTGTTAAAAATAAAAAAATTATCAATGCTCACCTGTCCGCGGTCCACCGAAGCCTCCGGCAAGGTCCTGTGGCTTCTAGGACCTGTGGTAACGTCATGTTCTCGCGGGAACTCCGGTCACATGACCGGAGTTCCGTGAGAACATGACGTCACCACAGGTCCTAGAAGCACAGGACCTTGCCGGAAAGCTTAAAATAGATATTTTTATGATTCGGACCCTTTCTTTAAGTAAAAGAAAGTGTCCGAATCATAAAAATATTTATTTTAAGCTTTCCAGCAAGGTCCTGTGCTTCTAGGACCTGTGGTGACGTCATGTTCTCGCGGGAACTCCGGTCACGTGACCGGAGTTCCCGCGAGAACATGACGTCACCACAGGTCCTATTAGCAATAGGACCTTGCCGGAAAGCTTAAAATAGATATTTTTATGTTTCGGACACTTTCTTTTACTTAAAGAAAGGGTCCGAAACATAAAAATATCTATTTTAAGCTTTCCGGCAAGGTCCTGTGCTTCTAGGACCTGTGGTGACGTCATGTTCTCGCGGAACTCCGGTCATGTGACCGGAGTTCCCGCGAGAACATGATGTCACCACAGGTCCTAGAAGCCACAGGACCTTGCCGGAGGCTTTGGTGGACCGCGGACAGGTGAGCATTGATTATTTTTTTATTTTTAACACTTTCTTTCACTTTTTTTCACTTCCACAATGTATGTATATACATTGTGGAAGTGAAAAAGCCCCACAAGCCCGGTTTGTTCGTTTTCCGGGGTGTTCGACGGTGTTCGTCGAGCATTCGACGAACATTCGTCGAACACCCCGTCGATTCGACGAATCGAATCGAATTCGAACACCGGGGTGGCGGCTCATCTCTACTGTTAAACTGTCACACTAGTTAACCCCTGCACTGTAAACCATAAAATTAATAAAATATGTAGTAAAAATGATGTATTTTCTTCATACAGCTGACAAAAAAGTGGAATAAAACGCAATCAAAAAGTCATACATAAATAAAAATAGTACTGCTGAAAATATCATCTCGTCCCACAAAAAACAATAAAATAAACTATAATTCCCGGAATACTGAAATGCAAAACATTTTTTTCTCTATAAAATAGTATTTAGGGTGTAAAAGTGGAAAAACATAAATAAGAGCTATATAAATGTGGTATCGCTGTAATCATACTGACCCAGAGAATAAAGCTGTCTTATCACTTCTTTGACACTGTGAATGGTGTAAAAAAAGTATAATAAAAAAATAATTTCTGAATTGCTGTTTGTTTTTATTCTGCATCTCAAAAGGCAGAATAGTAAGTGATCAAAAAATATTATGTGGCCAAAAATAGTTCCAATAAACACTTCAACTCATCTGACAAAAAAGCCCTCACTTGACTCTGCTGGCAGAAAAATAAAAAAAAACTAGAGCCTTTAAAATTCAGTGATGAAAAATGTTGATAAAAAATTGTATGACCTGTACATTTTATCTGTTTTCAATAAAAAACATTTGAATATAAAATTCAGTGATGCAAAAATCCTATATTTTGTAAAAACACATTTTAGTGTGATAGTAGCCAAACCTGAAAAGAACCCTATATAAATCTGGTATCGCTATGATTGTACTGACCTGTCAAATAAAGTTGCCTAATCACTTATACCACAAGTTGAATGGTGTAATAATACTAGTAAAACCAATTCTTCAATTGCTGCTGATTTGTTTATTCTGCCTCCCAAAGATCGCGGTAAGGCTCGGCTCACACTTATCCTGCACTCTATGCTAAGCGCTTATACCAGGGATTATGTGTAAATCTCTGAAAAAATGTGATTCAGAAAGAGTTCCCATCAGAAAGTTTACTAAACTGAAGCAGAGGGAGCACCTTTGAACTCCCATCTGACTTGTGCTTCAGCGGGGTGTTTATTAATGTGTCTTTTTAAGCGTGCACAAAAGTGTGATAAACTACAGTTTTGAGTATCTTTGAAAAGAAGGACACCACTAAACAGAGGCCAGGGTTCAAAGTAACTCTGCTGCCTCATCCATTGGGGGGTTCACTTGAATCTTGTATTTTGGAGATGTAGCTGGAAACCCAAATGTAAGTGCTCAGCATGAAGCACAGGATAATTGTGAACTGATCCAAAATGTGCTGTACCCAAATCCCCACCAATAGCATTCAATTCAACACACAAAAACACAAGTCCCCCACTCAGATCTGTCATCTATTAATGGAAATATAGAGTGATTTTACATTACTGTTAGCACAAAGGGTCTAAAATAGTAATATGGTTTCCCAAGAAGAAAACCAACAAAAACTGCCTCCCAAATCCAAATGCTTCCCTCCCTTTTGAGCCCCACAAAGTCGAAACCAGAGTTAATCTTGACATTTGACATTGTTGTAGTGAGGAAATCCGGTTAATTTACAGGGTGTATTTCTTTAGAATCATAAACTGGGCACAATGTATGAGCACTGCAATAGACACTAAAAGGGCTTATTTGCGATTTTTTATAATGCAAAATTCACTGTGCTTGACTCTGTTTTGACAGAATGACAGGAAACAGAAACCAGAAATCACTCTGCACTATAATAAAACAAAAGGAGGTGTAGCCAAGATGGATGAAATGGTTGGACAATATTCATTCAAGAGGCAAACAAAACATTGGACTGTAGTCATTTCAAATTTGATTTGCACAAGGTCCTAAAAGGCCTGAGTTATGTGAAAGATATCAATCATTCAAGGGCTATTAAATTCTGTGACATACCTGTGGGTTTAAAATGCTCTCTGTACCTCTAGATGAAATCCTTGAAGGGTTTAGTTTCCAATATGGGGTCACTTGTGAGGGGTTTCTGCTGTTTAGGTACCTTAAGGGTTTGGGATATGCACAAGATGCTACCCGTCATCTATTTCAGCCAAATTTGCTTTCTAAAATTCAAATTTTGCTCCTTTTCTTCCGAGCCCTCCCGTTTATTCAATCACAGGTTTCTGAGTACAGTGCATTGAGAAGAAACTGGGTGACACATTTTGGTATCCAATTTGTCATGCTATTTCTTGTAAAAGTGAATAATTTGAGGCTAAAACAATATTTTTAGGTAAAATATAAATTTATTTTTTTTATCATCCCACTTTGCATACATTCCTGTGAAGCACCTGAAGGGTTAATAATCTTCTTGAATGTGGTTTTGAGTAGCTTGAGGGGTGTCGTTTATGGAATGGTTTCACCTTTGGGTATTTTCTGTCATATAGGCCCCTCAAAGTCACTTCAAATGTGATGTGGTACCCAAAAAATTGTTTTATAAATTTGGATGTAAAAATTGCTGATGACCCTTGAACCTTTCTAACTTCCTAACAAAAAAAAATTTGGGTTCCAAAATGGTGCTGATGTAAAGTAGACATGTGAGAAATGTTATTTATTAACTATTTTGTGTTTAATGAATAAAAATTCAAATGTTGAAAATTGCTAATTTTTCATCAAAATTCAGTTTTTTTCACAAATAAACGCAAAAAATATAATTCTAAATTTATCACTAACATGAAGTCCAATATGTCACGAAAAAACAAACTCAGAATCACTGAGATCCTTTCAAGTGTTCCAGAGTTATAACCCCATAATGTGACATTGGTCAGAATTGTAAAATTTGGTCTAGTCATTAAGGTGAATATTGATTCCGTGACTAAGGGGTTAATAGAGTGTAAGCACTTATGGTGTGTGGGGCAGGGTTTCCAACTTAGCTTTTAGTATTTCTGGACAGCTTGACTAAAAATCAGGGACAGACAATATTTTTTGCCATAATTCATTCATTATGTTTATAATTGGTACATCCTATAGTTCGGATATGAAGACATCAGCTGCAGTCACTGTAAACTGTAAAATGATGATTATTGCAGACAGAAAAATCTGTATAAGTTTCTCCAGCATTCACAGTCATGAATGCTTTAAATTTGTTTTATGGGCAGGCAAAAAAGTGACCAATATTTGTATACTGCTCACAAAAATAAAGGGAACACTTCAACATTACATGGTGTTGTTAAATGATCCCATTATTTTTTGAGCAGTATAGATTGTTCAAGAATCTCTATCTCATTTTCTTGCTCTCTCTCACTCTTTTTTCACACTCTCTTCTGTGGAGTGTAATCTCTTATGGCCCCTTTACACGCAGCTACAGGTAACAGGTTGTCCACAGGTAACTTACAGGTTGCAGTGAAATCATGGAGACATAGTTCCATTTGTACACAGCAACAAGATAGAACCATGTCTCCATGATTTCACTGCAACCAGTAAGTTACCTGTGGACAACGTGTTACCTGTAGCTGCGTGTAAAGGGGCCATTAGGGTACCTTTACACGCGGCTACATTTCTAGGGTGGCTACAGGTAACTTACTGGTTGCAGTGAAATCATGGAGACAAGGTTCTATCTTGTTGCTGTGTACAAATGGAATAATCTCTCCATGATTTCACTGCAACCAGTAAGTTACCTGTAGCCACCATAGAAATGTAGCCGCGTGTAAAGGTACCCTTACGGTACCGTTACATGGCATGACATTGTGCCCGACATCGCTCAAAAGTGCAACGATGTTGAAACGACATTGTTAGTCAAGTTGGAGTTGACATGTTTATGAACATGTTCAAAAACCTGACTTCGTCGTTTAAGCGATCGGCTAGCATCATATTCTGTGACACAGTGATAACGGTGTTGTGAGCGACTTCACTGATCGTGAAACCCATCCCATAGGCGTGCCTGAATGTTTTGTTTACCGCGCCCCGTCTGCGCCGATTGGTGCCCAGAACTGGGTTATGTGCAGGGGGTTTAAAAGAGCTCATGAAGGGCAAAACTACACTCATGTTTATAGCATTTCAGACCATTAGCATTGTTGTGTAACCACACTAACAACACCCACAGCTGTTTGTGTAGGTCAAAGGCTACATGGGGACATTGTACATTAGTTAGGCCAAAAAAACAGTCACAATGTGATCACAATCCTCCTTGCCCATATTTAACTTTAGCACCACGAAAGGATTTATTATGCCACATGGTAGTCAAAATATCCATTATTTGTCCAGTCATGTGGTCAATATGTCTTCCCTTCATGGCTACAAAAGGGTCGTATTGTAACATGTCGACTTTATGTGCATTCATGTAAAGTTTGTCTTGTGTTCCAGAATTAATGAGCACAAAAAAGTGGCTTGATTAAAAGCTGAACATAGGTAGTGTGTGTGTAGAGTCCTGGCAAAATCAACATTATGACCCTAAAACTACTATACCCACAAATCTAAACATGTGTGTGCATCCTAGCCAGGAGACTCCAACTTCCTCACCATATTGTTATGTTGGCAGCCAAACATCATAGATGACCTTATTCTTTACTCAGGGTATAAGTTGCTCCATCACCTAAAAGTGTGTCATTGGCCCAGCATCTCCAAGACCTTGATATTGTATTGCATAGTGTATGTTTTGCGCCTTAAATCATACTGTCTTGTGTTATGCAATAGCTGCACAAAGCAGATCCCCAGCCTCTGAATCTCCATCTGGTGCTGGATCACCACCTGGCCCGGCATCACCAGCTGCATCTGGCTCCTCATCAGTCCTGCCATCCCCTGCAGCATCTGCGTCATCATCAGGGCCACTATCCCCTGCAGCGTCAGCCTCCTCATGAGGGCCGCCATCCCCTGCAGCGTCAGCCTCCTCATCAGGGCCGCCATACCCTGCAGCATCAGTCTCGTCATCAGGGCCACCATCCCCTGCAGCATCTGGCTTTCCAACACCCACCGCCTCACCACCAGCCTTGGCATCCCCAACTGGCTCTGCAACCTTCAGTGGTGACAAGGGTACCCTCCCCATCCACACACTCCTACACCAGATGTCCTGTCTTCCATCTCCTCGGCAGAGGGTGTATTTTCCCCCCAGGGCATCCCTGATCAGGCTGGAGTGAGCCCTTTTGGGAAGTGTATGTAATGTCATGAATACATCTCAATAGTAAATGTGTCCCCATCCTTTCAAAAATGTGGTTGTGCCACTTTCACCGTATGATTGTTTTCCTGTTTCATCAGCCACAGGAGCTGCTGATTAGAGATGAGCGATGTTCGATTCGAATAGTTCGCCAATCTCAAATTCGAGTTGATTTTGGCGCTATTCGAGTCATTCGCCGAATTCGAACAATTTGGTTCAAATTTGGCGAATATCGAACATGTTCGATTTTCGGCCAAAATAAACAGCTAATAAGTGTTAAAAATAAAAAAATAATCAATGCTCACCTGTCCGCGGTCCACCGAAGCCTCCGGCAAGGTCCTGTGGCTTCTAGGACCTGTGTGACATCATGTTCTCGCGCGAACTCCGGTCACATGAAAAAAGTTACTTAAAGAAAGGGTCCGAAGCATAAAAATATCTATTTTAAGCTTTCTGACAAGGTCCTGTGCTTCCAGGACCTGTGGTGACGTCACGTTCTCGCGGGAACTCCGGTAACGTGACCGGAGTTCTCGCGAGAACGTGACGTCAGCACAGGTCCTATTAGTAAAAGAAAGGGTCCGAAACATAAAAATATCTATTTTAAGCTTTCCGGCAAGGTCCTATTGCTAATAGGACCTGTGTTGACGTCACGTTCTCGCGGGAACTCCGGTCACGTGACCGGAGTTCCCGCGAGAACGTGACGTCACCACAGGTCCTGGAAGCACAGGACCTTGCCAGAAAGCTTAAAATAGATATTTTTATGTTTCGGACCCTTTCTTTAAGTAACTTTTAACTGACGTCACCACAGGTCCTGGAAGACACAGCACCATACCGGAGGCTTCGGTGGACCGCGGACAGAAGAGCATACATTATTTTTTTATTTTTAACACTTTATCTGATTTTATTTTACTTCCACAATGTATGTATATACATTGTGGAAGTGAAAAAGCCCCACAAGCCCGGATTGTTCGTTTTCCGGGGTGTTTGACGGTGTTCGTCGAGCATTCGACGAACATTCGTCGAACACCCCGTCGATTCGACAAATCGAATTCGAATACCAGGGTGGCGGCTCATCTCTACTGCTGATACGGGGAGGGCGTTGAGCCCCTCACCAACCCCCGAATGGGACACCATGGGACATGATGGAAACTGTTAAGTAACATTACACATTCACATTCCTTTGACACCCACACTTGAGCAACTTACTGATTGTGTTATTTCTTCACTATAGGTGTTCCATCATTGCTGGAGGTGGTACACTGCTACCACCAGGCTCAGGTCGAGCTGAACCACCTGCGTGTCCTGCTCCACAGGGTGATTCAAGGCCAGCATGCTGGCAGCCCCTCGTCTCCGGCAGACCGCTGATGACTGTTGTTTGTTTTTCTTATTTGTTATTTGTTTGGCAATGTTTTGTGTGTATATGTGTACGACTTTTTCTAGTATGTTGTTGTTTTAAAGGTGTTTTTAACACTATTTATAATAAGTTCAAACTGGAAACAAAAAAACGCACCCAAAAAAACACAAAACCAGAAAAAAACATCCCAGGAGAAAAAAGAAAAAAAAACAAATCATTACCATTTAGAATGGGAAAAAAGGACCTGTTGTCCTAACATTATTCTTCACCAAATAAAAGTGAAGGAAATATCATATTTGACTCTGTATTCTTTCTAGAATATTATGAGATAAGACACGTGTTACCAAATACATGTTTTGACATTTATTAACTGAGGCACCGGGCCATAGTGTGGCCTTTTGTGTGTACAGGTAGATGTGTTGTTAGCAGAAGTGTTAAGGTACCATGACACGTAACTATATCGTTGCCCATATAGTTCAAAAGTCACATGTTTTTTGACACTTGAACGATATCGAAATGAATGATCAGTCGGCTGATCGTTCATCGTTTGATTTGAGGACAGGACCTCAAATCTATCGTTGGTCGCCTGGTGGACACGCAGCATCGCTGCATGTGACACCAGGAGTCGACCGATAAGCCAGCTCCCAGTGCCTCTCTGCAAGTGCTGGGAGCTGATCTCCAAGGTAAACAGCGGGTATCTAGACAGCACGCTCTGCCTAGATACCTGAATTTTACCTTGGTTACCAGCCTTCTCCGCTCACAGGCTGCTATCCAAGGTACACAGCGGGTAACTAGGCTCCCTGGTTACCCGCTGTGTACCTTGGATACCAGTCGGTGAGCGGAGAAGGCTGGTAACCAAGGTATATTTTGGGTATCTAGGCAGAGTGCGCTGCCTAGATACCCGCTGTTTACCTTGGAGACCAGCCTGCCCCCGCTTACCGCAGCCTGATAGCGGGAGCAAGACATTGTGGAAACGATATTGAAATCATTTCCACGATGTCGGTGGTCCACTGATCGCTGCTGAGTCTGCCTGTGTGACAGCTCACCAGCGATCTGAACGATTTTGTTAGCAATCGCGCGTGTATGTGATCGCTAACAAAATCTTTCATTACATTGATGCGTGTGACGTGGCCTTTAAACTCCATGGCTAAAGGTACACACACCGTCCATGTTTTTTAAAACACATTTCCATTTGTCAGTTGGTGCTTGGATTCACAACTGTGAAATGCAATGTTAACCCCTTCCCGACCCTTGGCCCTACGTTTGGGCCATGAAAACAAAGTCATTCCCGACCCTTGGCCCTAGGGGTGGGCCATGGAATGATCGGGCTCCTGCAGGCCGAGTGAGGGTCTCACTGACCTGTCACTCGGCCTGCAGGTACATGGGGAGTTGTACAACACCCCAGGGGGGGTCGATTTGCCCCCACCCCCACCCCCCCCGGCTACAGGCGCGGTGATTGGCACTCAAAAGTGAAAGTGAAAATCACCGCGCCTGTCATGCTTCCCTGCCTGCCCCTGCTCTCCCTACCCTCCGATCTTCTCCCCTGTCATAATCTAAGTGCCCCCCTGTCCCCCACCTCTCTATTCTGCCCCCTCTTCATCTTTCTTACCCCCCCCCCGGCTTCCTGTCCCTGCGCCCGCTTCCTGTCCCTGCCGCGGGCTTCCTCTTCCTGCCGCCCGCCTCCTCCTCACTGCCCCCGCTCCCTGTAAGTGCCCCCCATCTCCTGTCACCCCCCCCTCTTCCCCCTGCCTGCCCCCCCGATCACCGGAGCGGCGATCGCCTCTCCCACTCACCCCTCCGGCGATCGCGCTCCATCCTGCTGCACGGCTGCGTCCCGCTCCTCCTCCTCTTCTCTCCGGCCGCTCGCATCTGACAGCTCTGTGCTGGAGCTGTCAGATGACTTCTACAGCTAGATCCTGAGGATCCAGCTGTAGGAAGTGATCTGACAGATCCAGCACAGTGATCCACAGTGACCATTATGTGATCACTGTGGATCACTGTACTGGATCTGTCAGATCACTTTCTACAGCTGGATCCTGAGGATCCAGCTGTAGGAAGTGATCTGACAGATCCAGCACAGTGATCCACAGTGACCATTATGTGATCACTGTGGATCACTGTACTGGATCTGTCAGATCACTTTCTACAGCTGGATCCTGAGGATCCAGCTGTAGGAAGTGATCTGACAGATCCAGCACAGTGATCCACAGTGACCATTATGTGGTCACTGTGGATCACTGTACTGGATCTGTCAGATCACTTTCTACAGCTGGATCCTGAGGATCCAGCTGTAGGAAGTGATCTGACAGATCCAGCACAGTGATCCACAGTGACCATTATGTGATCACTGTGGATCACTGTACTGGATCTGTCAGATCACTTTCTACCGCTGGATCCTGAGGATCCAGCTGTAGGAAGTGATCTGACAGATCCAGCACAGTGATCCACAGTGACCATTATGTGGTCACTGTGGATCACTGTACTGGATCTGTCAGATCACTTTCTACCGCTGGATCCTGAGGATCCAGCTGTAGGAAGTGATCTGACAGATCCAGCACAGTCATCCACAGTGACCATTATGTGATCACTGTGGATCACTGTACTGGATCTGTCAGATCACTTTCTACCGCTGGATCCTGAGGATCCAGCTGTAGGAAGTGATCTGACAGATCCAGCACAGTGATCCACAGTGACCATTATGTGATCACTGTGGATCACTGTACTGGATCTGTCAGATCACTTTCTACAGCTGGATTCTGAGGATCTAGCTGCAGAAAGTGATCTGATACCCCGGGCGCAGTGACCCACTATGTGCATCACTGCGCCTGGGCTGCCAGATCGCTTTCCGCAGCTCGATCCCCATGCATGGGGATCAAGCTGCAGGAAGCTATCTAACAGCCCGGGCGCAGTGATGCACATAGTGGGTCACTGCGCCCAGGCTCTTAGATCGCTGCTCTGCAGCCCGATCTCCCTGCATGGGCATCGAGCTGCAGAAAGCAATCTGACAGCCCGGACGCAGTGATGCACATAGTGGGTCAATGCGCCTGTGCTGCCAGATCGCTTTCCGCAGCTCGATCCCCATGCATGGGGATCGAGCTGCGGAAAGCGATCTGGCAGCCCAGGCGCAGTGATGCACATAGTGGGTCACTGCGCCCAGGCTCTTAGATAGCTGCTCTGCAGCCCGATCTCCCTGCATGGGCATCGAGCTGCAGAAAGCAATCTGACAGCCCGGACGCAGTGATGCACATAGTGGGTCAATGCGCCTGTGCTGCCAGATCGCTTTCCGCAGCTCGATCCCCATGCATGGGGATCGAGCTGCGGAAAGTGATCTGGCAGCCCAGGCGCAGTGATGCACATAATGGGTCACTGCGCCCGGGGTGTCAGATCACTTTCTGCAGCTCGATCACCATGCTGGCGGATCGGGCTCCAGAGTAGCGATCTGAAAGCAAAGGTGATCGAGCGTCGTGGGACCTTCGTTGTGGACTACGTCGGAGACAATCAAACGTCGTGGGACCTTCGTTGTGGACTACGTCGGATCTTTTTATAATAAAGATGGAGTCCGAATTGTGTCTGTGTTTTTTTTTCAAATAAAAAGATTTTTCTCTGTGTGTATTTATTGACTATTTACCGTACTAGAGATTCCTAATGGCGGGTCTAACATTGGCCCTATATTATGAATCTCGGGCTTAGTGTCAGCTGCCAATAAAAAGCTGGCATTAACCCCTTTATTACCCAGTTAGCCACCGGCACCAGGGCAACTGGAAGAGCGTGGGTACAGCGCCAGAAAATGGCGCTTCAATGAATGCGCCATTTTCTGGGGCGGCTGCGGGCTGCAATTCGCAGCATGGGGGGCCCAGAACGCTTGGGCCTCTCTATGCTGAGGATTCCAGCCCCCAGCTGCCTAGTTGTACCTGGCTGGACCAAAAATATGGCGGAGCCCCACGTAATTTTTTTTCTAGAATTAGTTCTAGAAATTTTTAAAAAAATGGGCTTCGCTGTATTTTTGGTTCCAGCCAGGTATGATGAGGCAGCTGGGGGTGGGTGGCAGTCCGTAGCTGCCAAGTTGTACCTGGCTGGACCAAAAATATGGCGGAGCCCTATGTCATTTTTTTTCTAGAAATATTTCTAGAAATAAAAAAAAAATAGGCTTCGCTGTATTTTTGGTTCCAGCCAGGTATGACGAGGCAGCTGGGGGCTGGTGGCAGTCCGTAGCTGCCAAGTTGTACCTGGCTGGACCAAAAATATGGCGGAGCCCTATGTCATTTTTTTTCTAGAAATAATTCTAGAAATAAAAAAAAAATAGGCTTCGCTGTATTTTTGGTTCCAGCCAGGTATGACGAGGCAGCTGGGGGCTGGTGGCAGTCCGTAGCTGCCAAGTTGTACCTGGCTGGACCAAAAATATGGCAGAGCCCCATGGGTCCCCTATGCTGCGAATTGCAACTACTAGACTAGTATGTTTTTTCACAAAAAGTTTCTTTATTCATTAATACGTCTCAATTTGTGAAGCACATGGTGGATCAAAGTGCTCACTGTGCATCTAGATATGTTCCCTGGGGGGTCTAGTTTCCAAAATGGGGTCACTTGTGGGGGAGCTCCAATGTTTAGGCACACAGGGGCTCTCCATACGCGACCTGGTGTCCGCTAACAATTCCAATTGTTGGCAAACACCAGGTTGCGTATGGAGAGCCCCTGTGTGTCTACACATTGGAGCTCCCCCACAAGTGACCCCATTTTGGAAACTAGACCCCCCAAGGAACGTATCTAGATGCATAGTGAGCACTTTGAACCCCCAAGTGCTTCACAAATTGATCCATAAAAATAAAAAAGTACTTTTTTTTCCACAAAAAAAATATTTTTTCATTTTTACAGATCAATTTGTGAAGCACCTGGAGGTTCAAAGTGCACACTATGCATCTAGATACATTCCTTGGGGGGTCTAGTTTCCAAAATGGGGTCACTTGTGGGGGAGCTCTAATGTTTAGTCACACAGACGCTCTCCATACGCAACATGGTGTCTGCTAACAATTCCAATTGTTAGCGGACACCATGTCGCATATGGAGAGCCCCTGTGTGCCTAAACATTAGAGCTCCCCCACAAGTGACCCCATTTTGGAAACTAGACCCCCCAGGGAACTTATCTAGATGGATAGTGAGCATATTGACCCCCCAGGTGCTTCACAAATTAATGGAAAAAACTTTTTTTTGCGGAAAACAAGTACTTTTTCATTTTTACAGATCAATTTGTGAAGCACCTGGGGGATCAAAGTGCTCACTATGCATCTAGATACGTTCCCTGGGGGGTCTAGTTTCCAAAATGGGGTCACTTGTGGGGGAGCCCCAATGTTTAGGCACACAGGGGCTCACCAAACGTGACATGGTGTCCGCTAACAATTTGAGCTCATTTTGCATTCAAATTGTTAGCGGACACCATGTCGTGTTTGGAGAGCCCCTGTGCGTCTCCACATTGGAGCTCCCCCACAGTGACCCCATTTTGGAAACTAGACCCCCCAGGGAACATATGTAGCTGCATAGTGAGCACTTTGAACCCCCAGGTGCTTCACAAATTGGTCCGTAATAATGAAAAAAGAAATTTTTGTGGAAAAAAAAGTGCTTTCTCATTTTTATGGATGAATTTGTGAAGTACCTGGGGGTTCAAAGTACTCACTATGCATCTAGATACGTTCCCTGGGGGGTCTAGTTTCCAAAATGGGGTCACTTGTGGGGGAGCTCCAATGTTTAGGCACACAGGGGCTCACCAAACGCAACATGGTGTCCGCTAACAATTTGAGCTCATTTTGCATTCAAATTGTTAGCGGACACCATGTCGTGTTTGGAGAGCCCCTGTGCGTCTCCACATTGGAGCTCCCCCACAAGTGACCCCATTTTGGAAACTAGACCCCCCAGGGAACATATGTAGCTGCATAGTGAGCACTTTGAACCCCCAGGTGCTTCACAAATTGGTCCGTAATAATGAAAAAAGACATTTTTGTGGAAAAAAAAGTGCTTTTTCATTTTTATGGATGAATTTGTGAAGTACCTGGGGGTTCAAAGTACTCACTATGCGTCTAGATACGTTTCCTGGGGGGTCTAGTTTCCAAAATGGGGTCACTTGTGGGGGAGCTCCAATGTTTAGGCACACAGGGGCTCACCAAACGCAACATGGTGTCCGCTAACAATTTGAGCTAATTTTGCTTCAAATTGTTAGCGGACACCATGTCGTGTTTGGAGAGCCCCTGTGCGTCTCCACATTGGAGCTCCCCCACAAGTGACCCCATTTTGGAAACTAGACCCCCCAGGGAACATATGTAGCTGCATAGTGAGCACTTTGAACCCCCAGGTGCTTCACAAATTGGTCCGTAATAATGAAAAAAGAAATTTTTGTGGAAAAAAAAAGTGCTTTTTCATTTTTATGGATGAATTTGTGAAGTACCTGGGGGTTCAAAGTACTCACTATGCATCTAGATACGTTCCCTGGGGGGTCTAGTTTCCAAAATGGGGTCACTTGTGGGGGAGCTCCAATGTTTAGGCACACAGGGGCTCACCAAACGCAACATGGTGTCCGCTAACAATTTGAGCTCATTTTGCATTCAAATTGTTAGCGGACACCATGTCGCTTTTGGAGAGCCCCTGTGTGCCTAAACATTGGAGCTCCCCCACAAGTGACCCCATTTTGGAAACTAGACCCCCAGGGAACATATCTAGATGGGTAGTGAGCATATTGAACCCCCAGGTGCTTTACAAATTGATCTGTGAAAATGAAATAGTACTTTTTTTTTCACAAAAATTTTTTTTTAGCCTAAATTTTTTCGTTTTCACATGGCAACAGCATAAAATTCATCCTAAAATTTGTTGGGCAATTTCTCCTGAGTACACCGATACCTTATATGTGGTCATAAACCACTGTTTGGGCACACAGCAGGGCTCAGAAGGGAAGGAGCGCCATTTCACTTTTTGGATGTAAAATTAGCTCCAAAATTCAAATTGCGCTCCTTCCCTTCTGAGCCCTGCCGTGCACCCAAACAGTGGTTTATGACCATATATGAGGTATCTGTGTACTCGGGAGAATTTGCACAACACATTTTACGATCCATTTTATCCCGTTGCCCATGTGAAAATGAAAGAATTGAGGCTAAAAGAACATTTTTGAGAAAAAAATTAAAATATCCATTTTTTGTTTCCACTTTGCCTTAGGTCCTGTGAAGCACCGGAAGGGTTAATCATCTTCTTGGATATAGTTTTGAGTAGCTTGAGGGGTACAGTTTTTGGAATGGTGTCACTTTTGGGTGTTTTCTGTCATGTACACCCCTCAAAAGGACTTCAAATGTGATGTGGTCACTAAAAAAAATGGTTTTGTAAATTTTGGTTGAAAAATGAAAAATTGCTCATGAACTTTGAACCCTTATAACGTCCTACCAAAAAAATTTTTTTTTTCCAAAATTGTGCTGATGTGAAGTAGACATGTGGGAAATATTATTTAATAACTTTTTTCTGTCACATATCTCTCTGGTTTATCAGAAAAAAAAATAAAAAATGTGAAAATTGTGAAATTTTCAAAATTTTTGCCATATTTTTGATTTTTTCACAAATAAACACAAAAATTATCGACTTAAATTTAATACTAGCATGAAGCCCAATGTGTCACGAAAAAACAATCTCAGAATCGCTAGGATCGGTTGAAGCGTTCCCGAGTTATAACCTCATAAAGTGACACTGGTCAGAATTGCAAAAAATGCCAAGGTCTTTAGGGTCAAAATAGGCTGGGTCCTGAAGGGGTTAAGGGAAGTCACAAGTGTAGGGCTACACACCAGGATTATAAAAGTGCTGCACGAGATCTTCACTACACATGTATGCCCCATTCCTACAGATACGAAAACAACAGTGTACAGCAACACAGTGTACCATCCAAAACCTTTCTACCCTTCACCATGTGTCCTTACAAAAGTGCCCTCCTGTTGTTCAACACCTTAGAAAAGTGGCTTTAACCCCCTATGTACACTACATGTCAAGTTTGTAATGCAAAGACATGAAGACGACACACTTTGTTCAAATACATTTTTAATAAATCTAAAAATAAACAACACATACATCTTGTGTAGAAATGAACCATTAAAAAACAAAAAAATTAACAAAGTCACAGGTAGGGGTAGCGTCTCTGAACAGGATCAGAATCAGCTGCAGGAGCTGACGATAGTTTCGGACCCATATCTCCATAGAAATGAGGGTCCGGCCTATGCAGAGGGTTGGATGGTATGGGGAACCTTCGCATAGCAGGAGTTTGTCCGGGGCCAGGCATAGGAGCCACCAAGCCCTGGGACACTGGTCCGTGTGGTCCGTGAGACTAAGTGTATGGCTGGTTTGAGACTGCAGGATTGTCCGTGATCACTGTCCATCCACTTTGTGTGCCAAAACCAGGATTGCCCCTTTAACTGAAAACAGCTGTTAATGTTCAAAATATCCATATTGTGTTCAAAATTCTATCCTGCTTTGGCCTCAAAAAATGGCTGGACACAGATTGAGGACAATCCTGCATTGTGAAAGCACATTATGACATGTATATGTACATACCCATGCATCTTGTAGAATATCCCTATTGTAATGTGTAATCTTGGTTCACCAATTGACAGGTACTCATTACCTTGCTTCCATTTGTTGTCCTTGATGTTGACCATGGCCATCCATGGGTAGCATATGGGGGCACTACAACCATTCTGCTTGTCCATTTGTTGTTGTATGCACATGACGAGTAGCATGGGTGACCATATGTAATATAGTTCTTGTGTGTTGTAGCCACACTGGAGTGCGTTTACTGATGTATGGCGCAATGATTTATGTCAGGTTTCACATTACATCTAACCCATCGAACTGGTTACTTTATGTTTAACATGTTATTATGGACATAGGTTAGTTGGGGTTATTTTGTGTTGCAATATGTTCATGTGCTCACACACTCCTTTTATATATTTTTATGCAGTTTTGAAAACACAGCTTATACCTCATGGAATCAGAAGAGAGTGCAGTTGTGGCTCTAGCCTTGTTGGAGGAGGACTTGTGGCTTGAGAAGAGATATGAGAGGCTGCGGAAGTGCAGACAACGGCATATGTGGTCTCGGGATTGGCTCCTGCAAAGGTCCAACCTGACTCACATGCGTCTGGTCCTTCAGCTGGAGGACACAAATCCGCATGACTTCAGAAACTATTTATGGATGTCAGAGTACTCTTAAGTTCCTTTTAAAATATGTTTGTCCATTTATTGCCCATCAGGACACTGTGATGCATCTAGCTGTTCCACCAGAACAGAATGTGACTCAGCGCTTCCTGGCAACAGGCCGCTCAATAACTGACCTGCAGTATTCTGCTGCTGTCTTGCGGCCACTGCTGAGATACCTCATCCCTGAGACGTGTGAGGTTATTGTGAGGTGTCTGGGGCCATCCTATATGCGGTTTCCCACAACTCCCGCAGAATGGTTGCAAGTTGCTACTGACTTCCAGGGGAGGTGGCAATTCCCAAACTGTAGGGGTGCATTGGATGGCAAACATGTGAGGAATACACAACCCCCCAACAGTGGGTCCTTTTTTTTTTAACTAAAAAGAATATTTCAGTTTGGTACTCATGGCCCTCGTAAATGACAACTATGAGTTCCTCTACGTCGACGTGGGGAAGAACGGCCGTGTGTCTGATGGTGGTGTGTTGGCACACACATCCTTTGGTAAAAACCTTAGGGACGGTCGCCTGAATTTGCCCCCAAATAATGACACCACTAGACACCTTAAGTTTGCATTTGTGGGGGATGAAGCCTTCCCACTTCACGCACACCTTATCAAGCCATATCCACAGAGGACTATCACAACTGAACAACGCATTTTCAATTACTGGCTATCCCGGGCACGTCATGTGATTGAAAACACGTTTGAGATCATGGCCAATAGATTCCGCTTGTTTCATACTGCTTTAAATTTGAAACTGAAATCTATTGATACAGTAGCGACGGCGTGTTGTGTGCTACATAACGTTCTGCGTCGTAGGGATGCTACATCATACACGCTAGCAAGTTACGTGGATTCTGCAACTGGGGAAATCATGCTGGGTGAGTGGCATACAAACGACCCTGGTATTGCGCCACTCCAGCCGTTGACCCAGGGTTGTGGTCAGCAGGATGCCAGGTCGAGCAGAGACAGCTATTGCTCCTACTTCAATGGCCCCGGGGCTGTTGCATGGCAGCAAGAATTGGTTTAGGGTGTTTTCACAACAATTTACATTTCAAAATATGTTGTATTTTTGTTTTTTGTTCTCCTCTTATTTGTGTCCAAAAACAATATTTGATTACCATGGGTCCATTTAATTTCATTACAATTGTGATATGATTTGTGTGCTCATAACACTTAACTATGTTTTCTGTGTTGATTTGGATTTTACTTTTGTGCCCACACTAAACATTTCATTTCTGATCAGGAAAACCTGTGTCAGAATTTTCTTTATATATAACGGCAGTACCACATAGCATTATGTTGTGCACAGAGGTATAACACAAAAATGGTATTAAATGATTCCTGCAGCATTGTGTGCACATGTACAGTCCACAGGTCAAGGCCTTTGCCCCACAATGTATGCTCTCTCTGTGTCGTAGACAACATCAATTCAACGTCGTGCCATGTAACAGTACCCTTATGGTCAGTAGGTCCTTTCTCATTTGCTTGCAAGGTATAAGCTCTTATGGTCAGCGGGGTTCTCTGTCTCCCTCTCTCTTCTGTAGACTATAGGATCTCATAGTCTGTGGAGTTTTCTCGCTCTCTGTCCTGTAGAGGGTAAGCTTTTATGGTAAGCAGGGTTCTCTTGTCTCCCTTACATGTGTTTTATGAGCACAACTTTTCAGCATCAAGATATATTGGCCCAAAATCAAATTTTATTGCAAAATTCAGTGTGTTACACAGTTTCACAGTTTTATGATTGAAAGTAGACTTTAAGTCTAGATGGCAAAAAAATAATTGGGCTGAAACTAAGCTCCGTATTGGGGAAAAAATTCCTTCCTGGCTCCACATACGGCAATCAGACTAGTTTCCTGGATTAATGTCCTATCACAGAATTTAGTATACAAAACCGGTAATATTATATATTTCAAGAAAGGCATCCAGGCCATCCTTAAATGTTGATTTCCTTGACGAAGTGCTTCACTGCCCGCGCTGCTGCTCCAGTAAAGAGGGAACAACCTGTTCCCTGAGGAAGGAGCTCGGTTTGAGGCTCCGAAACGCATAGGACAATAAAAGCATCAGTGATCCAGACATCTCCGTGTCCTGGTTCCAGCAGCGCGGACAGTGAGGCACTTCGTCCAAGGAATTCTACGTTTATAACCACGGTTATCTGTGGAGGTGCGTCCCTGCAGCAGCTGCTTTATCGCTTTTTAACCAGTTGTGGGTCTCTCAACTGGACAAGGTGAGCAATTCCACATCGCAAGCTGATAGTGTATAATTGAGATAAGACCCTATTTGCGCATTCTTATTTTACATCCTTAAATGTTGGTAGTGACTCACTCATTACAACATCATGAGGCAGAGAGTTTCATAGTCTCACTGCTCTTACAGTAAAGAATCTGCATCTGTGATTACGATTAAACCTTTTTTCCTCAAAATGTAAAGGATGCCCCGTTGTCACAGGCCTTGGTGTAAAAAGATAGTTAGAAAGGTCTCATCTCTAGTTTGCATATGTGTTCTCTTTAGCGTTTATTAAGTGTTTTAAAATACTTCAACAACTTCTTAATATATTATCATGTTTATTCAGCTTTTGTTTTTGCAAACTCATGGACATTTTGAATTTTATAGCCTTTATGAGTGCAATAATGCACTTATATACACCTTTAAGGTTAGGTAGTATACACCTTAGTATATAAGCCTTTACACCATTAAAAATAAGTTTGTATTTTAAAATTATTTGAAAAGTATTGAACTCTAATCAAGATTTTCATGGAAAATGTGAACCAAATCTTTAAAGCTGTGCTTTTTTTTTGGGGGGGGGGTGCGCTTTTTCAAAATATTAGTATGAAAATCATTTAAAGCCCTAGAGAATTAGGTTATCATCATGGGAATCCTTCGTCACCTAAAATAACTGAGTATGGATACAAGTAGATCAAAGTCAAGTAGAAGCCTAAAAGAAGTACAGAGAGCAAAAATAAAAGCAAAGGAGTTACGGTAATCTAGAAAATATTCCCACATTAATGCAATCTAGATGAATTAGTTGCTTTAACAACTTCAAACTTAATTAATTGGAAAACATTAGGATCTGGCATCTGGCAGCATAACATTATTGATTGGTGTAGAAGGGATAGGTGAGATTGAGTTACGAGTGATACTGTCAATTAGATCATATGCAATTATTTTTCTTCAAACTCAGTCAGGTGGAAATAAACCCCAATGAAATTAGGCAGTGAAAAAAACTGTGCTACTGCCTTGGGAAGATCAGAAATTTACAGCAGATTAATATCAGTCAGGGGCAGCTCAATGAAAGTGAAGCTTATCATTATAATAACATGGGAACAGTCTGAAGACGCCTCTGTCTGTGAGCGGCATAATGTTGGTGCAAAGGCTATTTTCAGTCTCCTGTGTGTAGTTGTATGCATTTAAATATATTGGCTTGTGTTTACTGCTGCATGCAGTGAGGTTTATTGGGCTCCAGGGATGTAGCACCTGCTGTAGAAAGTGCTGGGTCACCCTTGAAATATAGCATTCATACAAATAACAGCATTATAGAAGATTGAGGGATATTATCCTCTCTTCATTTGACCCTGTTACTAATGTAGTAAATCTTTCAAGAGAGGCCGAGGTAAATCAGACGGCTTTATAACCATACAGATTTCTATCATTTAATGTGTAGTCGGTTACTAAAACGTGTAAATAAATAGATTTGACGGCATACAGTAATGCAGCAATTGCCTATTCCATCATGATGTCATGTAGTCATGTAATTGTCTATGTCTCCCATTTGGTTATCTTTCATGAACCTGCAAAGTTGTGATATTATACACTGCTTTTGAAATACTGTAAAAATATTCACAATGCAGCAATGAAAAATTGTTCATTATTCTACATTTGTTGTTAAAATTATTATATAGTTACATATATGATATGTCCACCAATGGTATGTATGTACGGTAGTTACAGTTAAAGGGGTGCTTCGAGGGGGATAAAAACTTCTTCCACAGTACCTGTCCTCATCTATTTATATAATCCGCAGTTGGGAATTCGGGCGTTGTCGCCGAATCCCAACATGCTTTGCGGGACTGCGAGTGATGACGCGCAGCGTCATCACGAGCCGCAGACCCGCACTACTGTAAAAAAAAAAAAAAAAAAAGTTAATGCTCACCTCTCCCCGAGCCCCCGCCGTCTCCTCCAGGCTTCCTCCAGGCTTCCGGTGGCTGCCGCAGGCTCCGAGTGTCTGCAGAGCTCTTCTACTGCAGTCCAGGACCTGTGGTGATGTCACAGTCACGTGACACCAGGTTACTCCATGGTAACCTGGTGTCACGTGACTGTGACATCACCGCAGGTCCTTGACTGACTGCAGTAGACGAGCTCTGCAGACAGTCGGAGATTCGGCCCGCAAACGGCTGCTAGACGCACCGCCTGCCCCCCGCAAACGCCCGCTACCCCCTGCTCCCCCGCTACACGCTACGGCCGGCACCCCCCGCTCCCCCGCTGCACGCACCAGCCGGCACCCCCCGCTCCCCCGCTGCCAGGGCCGCACAGTCCATTCCACAGTGCGAGCCCTCAGGCAGCAGTGTGCCAGACACCAAATTGGATGACTCAAGTTATAGGTCTCTTATGGCAATCACCGCACTCCAGGCAGACACTCCCCACACACCATCAGCCTCTCCCCGCACCCTCAGACTCCCCCCGCAGCATCAGCCTTACCCCGCAGCATCAGTTCGTCCCCCCAACACAGTGTTACCGCTGGCGGCTCTCGGGATGCCAGCGGGATCATGTGACCCTGCGCGTCCCCTGACCCCATGATGACACACAGGTCCTTGGAATCCTGAGAGCAACCAGTGGTAAAACTGTGCGGGGGGGGGGGGACAGGGTGAAGCAGAAGATGCGGGGAGAGGCTGATGCTGCAGGTGCGAGGAGAGACTGATGGTGTGGGGGGAGGCTGACAGTGCGGGGAGAAGCTGATGCTGCGGGGGGTGGCTGAGGGTGTGGGGAGAGGCTGATGTTGCAGGGGGAGGCTGAGGGTGCGAGGAGAGGCTGATGGTGTGTGGGGAGGCTGACAGTGCGGGGAGAAGCTGATGCTGCGGGGGGTGGCTGAGGGTGTGGGGAGAGGCTGATGCTGCAGGGGGAGGCTGAGGGTGCGAGGAGAGGCTGATGGTGTGTGGGGAGGCTGAGGGTTGGGTTCGGGGAGAGGATGATGGTGCATGGAGAGGCTGAGGGTGCGGGGAGAGGCTGAGGGTGCTGGGAGAGGCTGAGGGTGCAGGGAGAGGCTGAGGGTGCGGGGAGAGGCTGATGCTGCAGGGAGAGGCTGAGGGTGCGGGGAGAGGCTGATGCTGCAGGGGGAGACTGAGGGTGCGAGGAGAGGCTGATGGTGCATGGGGAGGCTGATGCTGCAGGGAGTCTGAAGTTGTGAGGAGAGGCTGAGGGTGCGGAGCAGGGAGGCTGATGGTGCGGGCCTCCCGATACGATAGGTCTCCATCTTCTATTTATATAATCCGCAGTTTGGGATTCGGGCGTTGTAGCCGAATCCCAGAATGCTTTGCGCCACTGGCACTGCGAGCGAGCGATGGCGCCCATGCGCCATCGCGAGCCGCAGATTCGGCCCGCAAACGGCTGCTAGACGCACCGCCGCCCCCCGCAAACGCCCGCTACACGCACCGGCCGCCACCCCATGCTCCCCCGCTACACGCTCCGGACGGCACCCCCCGCTCCCCCGCTGCACGCACCAGCCGGCACCTCCCGCTCCCCCGGCCGCACAGACCATTCCACAGTGCGAGCCCTCAGGCAGCAGACAGGGGGAGCGGCTTTACACAACGGCCCGCCGCCACCTGCACCGCCGCCTTCATCACACACAGTGCCCGCCCCAGCTTCTCACAGGTAACACCCGGCGGGGCTGCAGTCTGCTATCATCCCACGCTCCTCAACTAACCTTACAGGGGCGCTGGGGCAACATTGGCGCCACACTCTCATTCCAGCCTAACCCCCCCCCCCTCCCCTCCTCAACTAACCTTACAGGCCCACCGCCCCTCAGATCTACTCATACACTGCCCCTGCTTACCCTCTACTCACCCACACTGCCCCTGCTCACTCCTCTTACCCCCCCTATGCCCTCACTCCCCACACTGCCCCTGCTCACTCCTCTTACCCCCCCCTATGCCCTCACTCCCCACACTGCCCCTGCTCTCTCCTCTTACCCCCCCCTATGCCCTCACTCCCCACACTGCCCCTGCTCTCTCCTCTTACCCCCCCATGCCCTCACTCCCCACACTGCCCCTGCTCACTCCTCTTATCCCCCCCTATGCCCTCACTCCCCACACTGCCCCTGCTCACTCCTCTTATCCCCCCCTATGCCCTCACTCCCCACACTGCCCCTGCTCACTCCTCTTATCCCCCCCTATGCCCTCACTCCCCACACTGCCCCTGCTCACTCCTCTTATCCCCCCCTATGCCCTCACTCCCCCCACTCACCCACACTGCCCTGCTACCCATAGAGCCGCCTCTATACTCGGCTGCCCACACAGCCGCCTCTATACTCGGCTGCCCACACAGCCGCCTCTATACTCGGCTGCCCACACAGCCGCCTCTATACTCGGCTGCCCACACAGCCGCCTCTATACTCGGCTGCCCACACAGCCGCCTCTATACTCGGCTGCCCACACAGCCGCCTCTATACTCGGCTGCCCACACAGCCGCCTCTATACTCGGCTGCCCACACAGCCGCCTCTATACTCGGCTGCCCACACAGCCGCCTCTATACTCGGCTGCCCACACAGCCGCCTCTATACTCGGCTGCCCACACAGCCGCCTCTATACTCTGCTACCCACTGACCCGCCTGTATACACACAATTCATTTCACCGCGCTCCCGATGCAATTGCATCGGGCCTTTTTACTAGTAAACTATAATGATGAGATGCACATTGCTGTTTCATATCCTCACACTACCTGTAATTTAGTGTAATGCTGGAGCTTCTCTTTGCTGCTCCCTCTCCCTTCTGGGATGATACATTGAATTTTAGGGGTGTGGCCTGCTTCTTGCTCTTAGAAACAGCCAGCCTCTCTATTAAAATCAGCAACACCGAAAACAACAAGTGTATTTAGTACCCTAATAAATTGGACAGGGACCCAAATGTTCTTATGCAAAAAATATAAATGACTATTACATGTCAAATGTACAAAGGACACAGGATCCAATCCTTATTCATTTGTTAAAAAGGACAGACCAGGCAGTTAGGGGAGACAAAGACACAGGAGGTGCAAGGATCCTCCATATTCCCACAATGGGCAAAATTACAGATAGTGGACACATCACAAAAACAGATTGGAACATGACATTACTGGCATCTACAATGTGCAATCGCGGGATTACATGTTATATATCAAATGATATAGGAAAAGTACATTAAAAATCACCATAAGCAGGGGGCGTGGCCTGACTATGGGAGCAGCTCTGCAGACCTGGGGTCTAAAATCAGCTTTTAATCACGTTTGCGGCGGCACAATGTCCAGGAGAAAGAAGCTGGACACATCCTTGGGTAACACGCCATCAGCGGGGAGAGCAGGAGGAGACACCAGCATAGCGAGGATATTTGGCGGTGCCGGTGGGAAGATCGCATGCTCTCAAGGAATGGCGCCAGGCGGTGTGCAGAAGCAATCCCCTCTGGCTTCTCCTCTGCAGCAGAGGAGCTGCGCCGACAGGAGTATGTGACTCCCGCCGAACAAACGCACTGCCAAAGGAGAGAAAAAACAGCAGAAGCTGCTCAATCACATAAACAGCTGGCCACACAGGAGACTGGAGCAATGAATACAAGGAGAGGTGGTGAGTCTCCGGTGGGTAATCCCTCAGATTCAGATAATATGAGGGTGCCCTCCCTTACACAGCCCTGCATGCCTCAAACAGACCTGCAAGCTATTAGGGCTATGATAGAAGCTTTACCCTCTAAGCTGGATATTGCCAATATTGTGGAAAGAATTGAAGCCTCACAGGAGAGGGCATTAAGCACAATTAAAGAGGACATTGACATCCTTAAAACTAATGTGATTGCTACAGAAGGGGCCATGTCCTCTACAGAAGACAGAGTTGCATCATTGGAGAGGCAAGTTGCACGCTCTCACTCTTACACTGTTGCTTTGATCCTACAATCTGATGATCAAGAAAATAGGGAACGCCGAAATAATGTCTGTTTGAAAGGCATCCCTGAGTTTGTAATGGCTGAAACCCTCTTGGGTAAAGCTCTGGAAATTTTGAACATGCTTACATAGTGACCACCTGGCTCAACTTATAAAATTGACAGGATACATAAGGTATCCAGACCTGGCCCTATAGACCCTGCGAACCCGAGAGATGTCCTGTGCAGGCTACATAACTTTACGGATAAGGATAACATTGTCCGATCTGCGTTGTCTTTTGGAAACATACTTTATGAAGATGCCAACATACGCCTGTTCCCAGACGTCTCCAGTCACACACTTTATATGCGACGACAACTTCGACCTCTGCTTCTAAAGATCAAAGAGCAAGAAGCTTCATATCGCTAGGGTCATCCCTTCCATCTGATTGAGAAAGAACAGCAAAATGTATTATCTCTGGATAAAAGATGATCTTGATGGCCTTTTTGCTTTCCTAGACATTCCACATTTCTCATTCCCAGACTGGTTGTCATTGGAAGGATTCAAGAAATTTACTGCCTCGGGCCGTACCCGCAACTCCTCAAATGATGATTCAAGACAAAGGAGAAGGTCAACTAGAGGCAGCCCCCGAGCACCCACTGCTATCAGCCCAAGAGGATGGAGAGGGTTATCCCGTGACAGTTCCCCGACCTGAACAACAATTTGTTTGTTGGCCTTTATCTTTTCTGATTTGAATCCATTGTAAATGGGAGATTTGGAATGGTGTAAAAAGGCATCACTAATATACACCTTCTACAATATTATTGTTATTAGTATATCTGAACATTGAGGGGATGTTGCCAGGGGTGATTGGTTGCTGGCGGTGGGGTGGGAGCTGAGGGTGAGTTACGATATGATGTTGTGACATCGTTAGATGAGACAAACTTTTGAAGTGTTGGTGTGTCCCGGGTCTGCGGGGGGCTACTACGTGGTCATCTACAACCCCTAGGATCCTCCTAATTTACCTTTTCTAGGGGGATCCGTATTTCCGGCTAGTCCGGTTTAGACTGTTTTCGTCTCTTTATTTTTCCTTTGTTTCTGACTTTACTATTGCTTATAGTTTTCTCTTCTGATCTCTTTTACCTCTTTGCTGTTTTCTATTGCTTTTTCTACCCCTCCTGTTCCTTAATTCTGTGTCCCAGCCACTGCTAAATAATGTCGCACACTGATCTAACTGAACTAAAACTGGGTAAGTTAAATGTGAAAGGCCTGCATGACACAGGCAAAAGGTCAATATTGTTTAATTACCTAAAATCTAACATAATACACGTTGCCTTCCTACAGGAAACCCACTTGTGTGCTGCCAAGCCGTTCAGACTCTCAAATCATTGGTTCCCTACGGAGTATCACAGTTTCTTGGCAGATACCCACTCCTGTGCTACCAGTATTGTGATAGCAAGGTTTCTTCCGTGGGAATTTCTGGATTCTCGGGGTGATGGGGATGGAAGACTTCTGATGATTAAAGGTAAAAGTGCCTCCCAAACGTACACTTTTGCCTTGTTTTATCTCTCAAACACAGGCCAAATATCTTTTCTATTGAAATCCCTGGAACAAGTAGGGGACTCTAATACTAGAAGAAGACTTTAATGTGACCCTTGACCCTGATATAGATAGTCCATATCTACCTTTTGAAGTATCAAAAGCAGTGCAACGACGACTGAGACGAACGCTACACGACTACCAGCTATTAGACGTGTGGTGCCTGCTTTATCCTGAGAATAGAGATTACACATTCTACTCTTTGGCTCAGCAAGAGGCTAGGGACAACACTACCAAAGTAATAAACTTAATATATAAAGCCAAACTCTCTAGCGTTCCGTTGATGCTGTTATCGACGGGCGCGGAAAAGGCGTTTGATAGCGTAAACTGGTCATTCGTGGAGGAGACCTTGGCTCTTATTGGCTTGGGGACGAGAATGCTTTGGTGGGTATTGTCCCTATATTCGGTGCCATCGGCTAGAGTTCGGGTGAATAGCGTCCTATCTGATTCATTTGACGTTACAACCGGCACCCGTCAGGGATGTTCACTGTCCCCACTAATTTTTATTTTAACTCTTGAAACGCTATTGAGACGTATTAGGGCGAGTTTTGACATTACTGGTGTGCAGATGAAATTGTGTATGCATAAAATTGCTGCGTATGCCGATGACCTGTTGTTCTTTGTGGCAGACCCTAAGATCTCCCTCCCTAACCTTCTGAAGGAGTTGGAGGTTTATTCTAATCTTTCAAATTTTAAAATTAATAGATCTAAATCTGAAGCCCTAAACATTACTCTCCCTTCCAGGCTTGTGGATCGCCTAAGGGACACTTTTGGGTTTCGCTGGTCTACCGATCCATACGCTACTTGGGACTACAGATTATGGCAGATGTCCGAGACCTCTATAGGGCTAATTTCCCTAACCTTGTAAGCTCAATTTGTGCGGATTGTGAGAGGTGGATGAAATCGACTTTTACATGGACGGGCAGATGTCAGCTTTTTAAAATGACCATTTTGCCTAAGATTTGATACTACTTACAGGCGCTACCAATTAAACTTGATGCAGTGCAGTTTTACTTAAAAGTCCCTAACTGTCAAAAGCACTGCTACTGCAACAATAAACAAACAAGGAAGTTGATAAGAGCTTGTAAATTAAACAAGCTTATGTAACACAGGGCTGGCAGGTGGGAACTGAGGCAAAGACAACAGCACAGAGCAGCTTGATACTGGAGAGAATCTAGAAGCAGGTGTGGAAAGCAGAACTTCAGGTATGCAATTGCTGGAAAGAGCCAAATTGTAATTGCAGGAGGAGGAGAAGCAAACTTGACATACACAAGAGCTAGGATACTGTTATGATCTGGTGACCTTGGAGCCACATGAATATGTTTTACAGGAGTAAGTGGTACCTATACTGACCGCAGTTCCTGACCTAACACCGCAACTAGAAGTAGCCGTGGGATGTGACTAACCATACCCTAGACACCTCAATACGGTTGGAGAACTAGCTACCCCTAAAGATAGAAACAGGAATTCTATCTTGCCTCAGACCAGAACCCCTAAAGGATAGAAAGCCCCCTACAAATATTGACTGTGAGTAAGAGAGGAAAAGACACACTCAGGCAGAAAACAGAATTTAGCAAAGGAGGCCACTCTAGCTAAATAGATAAAGACAGGACAGAATACTATTTCATCAGTATAAAAATCCTTTCAAAAATATCCACAGCAGATAATACAAAAATACCCCTGAGTCTACTTAAGTCTCAGCGCCCTCTAAATCTACGGAACTCCTGTGAATCCAACTATGATGTCACAATCAAAAGCTGTACAAGCCAACAACAAATTAATAGCACTTAAATAATAGGAAGAAAACTTCCTAACAGAGAGCAGATTAATGGCCACTTTACACATCCCAACGTCGGTCCGATATTGGATCCAACGACGCGGGAGCGCGCTTTTTCTGGGCAGAATTCCAAGATCGCATAGGAGATGTTACACAGCGTGATATCGGCAGGCAACGCCACTACGATGTCTACGCCCCCCTTATACGGCCGACCCAGGAACGACCATTTAACATGGGAGAGAATAGGGGAAGTTCTACTCCACATCGTTGTTGGGCTTTTACACAGCATGATCCTGTCACAACACCCATCCAATATCGGGCCGTTGGAGAGCAGGCTCATTTGATCCCCGATATCGGTTTGGCATCGTTCGTGCATTGTATTGGACATTTATACCATACAATGCACTAGTGATGGGCGAATCCTAAATTACTCGGAATCGCTTGACTCTAGCGAGTCCGAGCCCAGGACTCGCTACTCGTTGCGAGTCTAGCGAGTCCAATGTTAATGAATGGGGAAGCGAGTAATAGCGAGTAGTGTGAGATTTACAAATCGCAGATGTGTCTCGGAAGCTTCAGCCTGAAGCAATCCTAGTTGTGTCATTTATTTGCATTGCTCGTTTACTTTGTAAGTAATCGCTGACTCGCACAGATAAGATCCTGTCTCCTCTGTGCTGGCTGCCCCAGCTCCAGGGTCCTAGAGCCTGCCTGCTGCCTGATGTAGCAGAGCTGAGATTGTTCTCAGTCTGCTCATTCCCTGTGTACAGACATGAATGTCTGTGCACAGAGATGATGTAGCAGAGCTGAGATTGTTCTCAGTCTGCTCATTCCCTGTGTACAGACATGAATGTCTGTGCACAGAGATGATGTAGCAGAGCTGAGATTGTTCTCAGTCTGCTTATTCCCTGTGCATAGACATCTATATTTATGCACAGGGGATGTAGCAGAGAGGACATCGCGTTTTGGACTGCGTCGGACGGAAGAGGATTTTTTTAATTAAAGATGGAGTCCCTAATGGCTTTTTTTTTTATTTCTAATAAAAAATTTTCCTTGTGTTGTGTTTTTTTTAAAACAATTTAATAGAAATTCATGGCGGTCATGTCTAATATTGACGTGACCGCCATAAATTTCGGGCTTAGGGCCAGCTGATAATACAAAGCTGGCCCTAACCTCTTTATTACCCAGCGTGCCATCGCTACCAGGGCCGCTGGAAGAGCGGGGTTCAGCGCCAGAGGATGGCGCTTCAATGAACGCGCCATCTTCTGGGGCGGCTGCGGGCTGCAATTTGCAGCGGGGGGTGCCCAGAAAGCTTGGGCATCCCTGCGCTGCGGATTCCAGCCCCCAGCTGCTTAGCTGTACCTGGCTAGACATAGAAATTGCGCGGAGCCCCACGCATTTTTTTTTAATTATTTCATGAAATTCTGAGATTCTGACTCTGAGACTCTGAGACTCTGACTCTGAAATTCATGAAATAATTTAAAAAAAATGCGTGGGGCTCCGCGCAATTTCTATGTCTAGCCAGGTACAGCTAAGCAGCTGGGGGCTGGAATCCGCAGCGCAGGGATGCCCAAGCTTTCTGGGCACCCCCCGCTGCAAATTGCAGCCCGCAGCCGCCCCAGAAGATGGCGCGTTCATTGAAGCGCCATCCTCTGGCGCTGAACCCCGCTCTTCCAGCGGCCCTGGTAGCGGTGGCACGCTGGGTAATAAAGGGGTTAGGGCCAGCTTTGTATTATCAGCTGGCCCTAAGCCCGAAATTTATGGCGGTCACGCCAATATTAGACATGACCACCATGAATTTCTATTAAATTGTTTTAAAAAAAACACAACACAAGGAAAATTTTTTATTAGAAATAAAAAAAAAAGCCATTAGGGACTCCATCTTTAATTAAAAAAATCCTCTTCCGTCCGACGCAGTCCAAAACACGATGTCCTCTCTGCTACATCCCCTGTGCATAAATATAGATGTCTATGCACAGAGAATAAGCAGACTGAGAACAATCTCAGCTCTGCTACATCATCTCTGTGCACAGACATTCATGTCTGTACACAGGGAATGAGCAGACTGAGAACAATCTCAGCACTGCTACATCATCTCTGTGCACAGACATTCATGTCTGTACACAGGGAATGAGCAGACTGAGAACAATCTCAGCACTGCTACATCATCTCTGTGCACAGACATTCATGTCTGTACACAGGGAATGAGCAGACTGAGAACAATCTCAGCACTGCTACATCATCTCTGTGCACAGACATTCATGTCTGTACACAGGGAATGAGCAGACTGAGAACAATCTCAGCACTGCTACATCATCTCTGTGCACAGACATTCATGTCTGTACACAGGGAATGAGCAGACTGAGAACAATCTCAGCACTGCTACATCAGGCAGCAGGCGGGCTCTAGGACCCTGGAGCTGCACAGAGAAGACAGCTGGACTGGCTCGCAAAGAAACAGCAGTTATCTGCGAGTTTCCCTGCTATCACTGGCACAGTAGCCAGTGATTACTCGCGAGTCTAATGCAAACAATGGCAATCCTAGTTTTGTCAGCGTTTCTGACATAACTAGGATTGATATTGATTTGCATTGGACTCGTGCGAGTAATCACTGGGAAACTCGCAGAGTACCGAGTCCTGCGAGTCCCTTACTACTCGCCGAGTAACGAGTCCTAGCGAGTAGATTCGCCCATCCCTACAATGCACGAAAGATATCGGGCACAACGCACGAACCACGTGACTTTTTATCAGAGTTGGACGCCGATATCGGGACGTGTAAAGTTGCCATAAGACAGACATGCAGACCAAATATCCACAAAAACCACAACTCTCAACAGAAATAGACAATTCCAAAACAAGCACACAGCATGTGTGCCACAAGAAAGCAAAACCATTCACTTTGCTTGGAAGTTTGGAGCAGGGCAGGAAGAGACCAGGCAGAGGAGAAACACATACAGGAACAATTGACAACTGGCAAGGACTGAGGGAAACCTGCAAACCTAAATACCCCAATCTATATTCCAATTATCCAATTCACCTGACCAAGACTGCAAAACAGGATCCACTGCATTACCAGCCACAACCAAAGGAGGGAGCCCACAAGCAGAATTCATAACAGAATACTCCTGAAAAGTGCTGGAAGATGGACTGGAGCTTATAAAGGCAGGGTAACACAAACACATGGAACTGTCATTAAGGACACGTTTAGAAGTCTGTGAATTATGCAAATGCCTTGAAAAATGTAAAGTTAGGGCCAGGAGAATCTAATGTGTGCGTACATCATGGTCTGTACTTAGACCTTCATACAGAGACATTTGAATTAGTCTTAAAGGTGCTCTGTCAGTACAGAATCACCGTTCAAACCAGGTGGTACATCATAGCTAGGCCAAACATGTAAGTGCACCTTCCCATTTCCCTTCTATCTTCACCGACCTTTAAGCTTGTGTGTTATATCTGTGATTACACAGCATCTGACCACTTGTGGTAGGAGGTTAACTGCTCTTAATTATTCAAAACGTATTGTTTTTTTGTTTGGTAAAACAATAGAAGTTTACCAATGTTTAATGTCACACTGACCAAAATCCTAATTGTGTATTATGTTAATTTGTGGAATGCTTGTAAATGTTAATTGCCTCCACTCCTCTGAGCACATCTTTCAGCTGAAAATTATGCAGTCGGATTGAACTAGCTACCAATGACAGAGCAGCCATCTCACACCAATCCTGTAAAACACAATACCCTGTAATGAAAATTGGTAGTATATAAAAAACGGACTGGAAAATCAAAGAACAGCTTGATGAACCCACGTAGTGACAAATCGGTCACCTGGCCACTACCTTGCAATGCAAAGTTAGCTTCCTAAGGTTGCCACTATCTCTTCTCACTGGGTGCCCACCAACAATGGGGTGCTGCTCACAGGGGTAGTTAGCCAAGGAAGCCCCAATGGTACAAGGATTCTAATCCCTGATGAGCCTGAGGAAAGGTGATACTCTATTGCTTGTACCATCTTGTATTCTTGCTGGGAATATGCAATATGCCTTATACTGCTGGTGAACCATTAAAGTTTTACCAATGTGTGGTTCCCTCACACTGTGTTGTCTGAGTAGTGTTCTACCCATTGGGAAAGAGTGCAGGTGTCCAGTGGTATGAGCCCTGATTCATGCAATATTTGTAAAGACATCCAGGCCAGAGGACGAGAGCACCCAGTGACCCTCATTTCTCCACAACTTGTGGCATTAGTGGATGTCTACTCAGCCCAGATAATACAGATGAGCTGCAAGGGACTGGTATTCATAGACACTATCCAAGGGCTCAACAATCATAAAGGCTTACCCAGTAGGCCATAGGTGAGGCATATAAGTTTCCATTGATGCTATATCCAATCCCCCAAACTCGGCCTTGGGAAGAGGGCCATAGTGGATGTACAGCAGCCAAAAGAAATGGCAACTGCAGGAGCTGTGCCAGCTTTGACAGATGCAGGGACACTGACACCTGGTCAGATTTAATCAAGGTATTGGACCGTTGTGATCCCAGAAAGATGCAGAGGATGATGAGGACTCTGCCGAGATTGACCCAAAGGAATAAAACTCTATGCCACATCAAGAATCCAGTGGCAATCTACAATCAACAACCCAGTCCCAAGCAGCCTAAATGAAAAAGTTTTACGCTTCATTGGGGCCCAAAGCCTCAAGCAAAGAGTGAGCTTGTGTTCTGGAATCAGGTTTGGGAGTTCCAGTTCACCTTCGGCAAGTACCAGCCACTAAATAAAGACTATCCCACTATCAAGTAGAAGCCCCACCAAGACAAAGGCTTAAAAGCAGGGCCCAAGACTTACGCAACCTCCGGCACTCTTATACATATGGGTGTTTTGGACACATAACCAAAGATTGTCTCCAGGACTGGGGGCCCATTTCTGGAGCCCATCTCTTGGCCCACCTAGTCAACGTGTCAAAACGAGTTGCAGCAGAAGAAGAAAGAAGTTTTTACTAGATCCAGGATTATACACCGCGCTGACCAGAGGATAGGATAACGATACTTTATTTATAGATGTTATTTAAAGAAAAGTTTTTGGTGATAAAAGGGTCAAACATCGCTAGATTTGTATAAAAGATTGCTATGGTTTTATTGCTTGTTAGTCTTTACACTTATAGATGTAATGTATTGAAAAAAGGGGCATTTTCGCCGGAAGTGACATTCCTCCCCTCCCAAGTGTGAGGTCATAAATGTATTGGTACAAATGAATGTTGGATTTAAGATCTTTAATACATGCCCTGAAGAAGTGGTCAGTGGACCACGAAACGCTTTGGCGGATCCTGTGTGCTGTGTGCCAAATAAAGTATTGTTATCCTATCCTCTGGTCAGCGCGGTGTATAATCCCGGATCTAGTAACAAACTTCTTTCTTCTTCATCCCCTACGGGATCTGCAGCGACCAGGTCTTTCAACCAGTTGTGGGTGTCACAACATAAGGAGGTGAGTAGTTCCTTGAAAGCCCTCTTCTGATGTACTCTGGTGACCACTCTATGTGCGCTCCCTTCCCCCTCCCTCTTTTTGTTTTGCAGCAGAAGAGACACAGGGAGACAGATCAGCTCATAGGTTGCTGAATCCCCACACAGACACGCATAGAAAGGAAGGCTTATATTACCCACTTACTCAGCGAACTTCATCTACTTCACAGTACAGTACAATGTAGCAAACATCAACACAGAGACCGGGAGAATAATTTTGAATAGATAGATAGTGTTCAAAACACCATATCAGAATTAATAAGCCCCCACAGGTACAGAAAAATAATCAAGACTTGTATTGCTCATGACAATTTATAACTTTGTACTAATTGTCACCCATTTCATGCTCCCCACGAAAGTCAGGCCATATATCAGCATAGGCATTGTGAGACAGTGACCGGGATGATCTGTGACGGCCGGTATATGTCTCCCAGGTTGTGCTCCCTCCACGTGTAGGAAGCACTCCACTCCAGGTTCTTGGAGGATTCCCCAGAGGTAGGCACGGGGTTAAAAGCTAGGCTGGAATACAGGGTGTGGTTTTCTCTGAGTGCAGCTTCGATCTGAGGGAAGACAGATGAGGCTAGTGAGCGGCCAGGTCAAGAGAGTGCAGAGGTTGTGTGCTGATACAACACAGCCTAGCCAGGAGGGCTTGGTCTTGCTTGGGACCTGGCCAAGGGAGAACCTGTGAGAAGGTACCGAGGGCCTTTATCGACTGGTGGGATTGTATGAAGTTGCACACGGCTGCGACCCGGAACTTGGAGGTCTGTACATATGTGAACTGTGCCAAATAAACTGTGTGTTGTGTAAGCCGGTGCCTGGATCACTGCCTCCTGACTTGCTAATCAACGTCGCTACCTCACAGCATATACATCCTACAGTTATAAGCATGATTAAACAACCAGTATACAGATTGCACTGTAGGTAAAAGCTATAAATTGTCATGAGCAGTACACATCTTGATTATTTTTCTGTACCTATCAGGGATTATTAATTCTGATGTGGTGTTTTAAACATGATATACTCAAAATTATTCCCCCGGTCTATCTTGATGTTTGCTACATTATACTGTACTGTGACCATATTAATTGTCACCTGTCTTGCACATGTTATAATTGCATGCTTCCTTGCAGGCAGTTTCCACCTTATATCCTGTTATGCTCTATAAGCTTTGTATGAATTTTTGCAGTTTGATGTGGCAGACCGGATTGAATTATCATTGCTTTTAATTGTTTTTAAATGGTCACTTTTTTTCCTGATATCACCTTGTTCAATAAATGTTTTCACTAGCAACGGTTGTGTGCGTCATTACAGAAGGCCTTCTCTCCTTCAGTATTGTTTCATGTCAGAGACTGACTGAATTTCTAATTGTGTATTAGTTGTGGATTGCTTGCTAAATGTGAATAGCCTCAACCCCTCTGACTACATAATTCATAGGAAAATTATGCAGTAGAATTTAACTAGCAACCAATGAGGGAGCAGCCATCTTCCACCAATCCTATAAGACACAATACCCTGAAATGAAAGCTGGGGGATATAAAAAGGGACTTGTTTGTTTCACCAAGATCTTCATTTTCTACAGGAC
The DNA here is from genome assembly GCA_033576535.1 of Allobates femoralis. Lineage (NCBI taxonomy): Eukaryota > Metazoa > Chordata > Amphibia > Anura > Aromobatidae > Allobates > Allobates femoralis. The sequence goes on from JARQOC010000002.1 coordinate 359,272,709, forward strand.
TTCAGGATAGGATCCAAGGATCCCGCAAGAGGATCAAAGAACTGCTTGAATAACCCAGGTTGGGACAATTCAGTCAGCTGGCTATATACCTTTCTGTGCTTTTTTTTAGCTTAGGATCCAAGGATCCAGCAGGAGGATCATATAACAACTTGAAGAACCCAGGTTGGGACAATTCGTCACCTGGCTACATATCTTGCTGTGCTCAGTCAGCTTCCTAAGCTTGCCTCTCTCTTTTCAGTGGGATCCTGCAAAAGAGGGGTGCTGCTGGCTGGAGTAGTTGGCACTTGAAGCCCTGAAGGCACCAAAATTCTAATCCCTGGTGAGCCAGCAAAAGGCTGAGAGTCTGCTGCTTGTTCCATTTTTTTTTTTTTTTTTTTCCATTCTTTATTTAATTTTAAAGTGTAACATAACATGGTACATGAATTATATTTTGTATATGCTTCTGAGATCAAGCAGTACCTTGATATTAACAGATTGAACACAATATTTGTTTAGCAAAACTTGGTACATAAAACATATTATTGTATATGCTTCTGGAATCAGGCAGTACCTTTATATTAACAAAATAAAACATAATGTACAACCTAAACAGTTGGTTTCTCAGTTTTCTTTGTTATTCAAACGGCTCCATATCTACTAAGCTTTTTAAATTATTCGATTATGAAGTCCAATAATGTCATGACAGTTCGACTATGTGCCTATAAAGATATTATTACAAAAATATATTATCCTCCCATGGCTGTTGACCGGTGGGCACATTTGTCACCTCCAAGGGATCCTCCTCGGTCTCCCTTAAGACAATAGCATGATGTTGCATATAGTTTGGGGGTTATCTAACGGTCGCTGCGGTCCTCAGGTCAATTATCAACATTACCACTCTCCGCCTTCTCTCTCCACGGTTTCCACTTTTTAAGAAATGAGTCGTGGGAGTTCATCTCCCAGCTGGATAGTTCTTCTAGTCTGTACAGATCTGATACTTTGGCTAACCATTCCCTCTCCGTGGGTGCATGTTGTTGTTTCCATTTTTGGGCTATTAGGTGTTTTGCTGCTCCTATCATCTGCTTGTTCCATTTTGTGTTCTTGCTGGGAAGCTACTGTATGTCTTAGACTGTTGGTGATCCAATAAAGTCATTAATGTGTGGTTCCCTCAACCTGTGATGTCTGAGCAATATTCTTCCCATGGGAATGGAGTGTGGGTGTTCAATGGGATGAGCCCTGGTGAATGTGGTCTATCTAAAGACAGCCAAGCCAGAGGATGAGAGTACTCACTGACCCTCATGTCTCCACAATCTACATCCTTCCTTCTGATTCGCTTGACAGCCCTGATTTTATAGAGCCAAAGAAGATCAGAGATAGTAGAAAAACAAGCAGGTGGGAAGGTGCACTTAATTGTTTAGCCATGTCTAAACAATGGTCTAAGCAGTCGTTTTTTGCTACGTGTAAATAAGACCAATTACCGTATATACTCGTGTATAAGCCGACCCGTGTATAATCCGACCCCCCTACTTTTTCCCAAAAAATCTGGAAAAACCTATTGACTCGTGTATAAGCCGAGGGTGGACCCCAGCACAGGTATACAGCCCCCAGCAGTGTGGTATACAGGCCCCCCCAGTGGTATACAGGCCTCCCCAGTGGTAGTACACAGCAGCCCCAGTGGTAGTATACAGCAGCCCCAGCAGCCCCAGTGGTAGTATATAGCATCCCCAGCAGCCCCAGTGGTAGTATATAGCAGCCCCAGCAGCCCCCGTGGTAGTATACAGCAGCCCCAGTGGTAGTATACAGCAGCCCTAGTGGTAGTATATAGCATCCCCAGCAGCCCCAGTGGTAGTATACAGCAGCCCCAGCAGCCCCAGTGGTAGTATACAGCAGCCCCAGCAGCCCCAGTGGTAGTATACAGCAGCCCCAGTGGTATTATATAGCATCCCCAGCAGCCCCAGTGGTAGTATATAGCAGCCCCAGCAGCCCCAGTGGTAGTATACAGCAGCCCCAGCAGCCCCAGTGGTAGTATATAGCAGCCCCAGCAGCCCCAGTGGTAGTATATAGCAGCCCCAGTGGTAGTATATAGCAGCCCCAGTGGTAGTATATAGCAGCCCCAGCGGTAGTATACAGCAGCCCCAGTAATCCAGGGCCCCCCCAGCCTTGCTCCGGTAACCTGTAAAGTAAAATATACTTATCACTGTCCCGCTGCCGTCCGCGCCCGCATCTGCCGACATCCCGATCCTCCATCTTCATGCGTCTTCTTCCGACTTCCTGTGTTCGGCGCCGGCAATGACGTCATTGCCTGCGACGAACAGAGGAAACCGGAAGAAGACGCATGAAGATGGAGGATCGGGATGTCGGCAGATGCGGGCGCGGACGGCAGCGGGACAGTGATAAGTATATCTTACTTTACAGGTTACCGGAGCAAGGCTGGTGGGGCCCTGAATTACTGAGGCTGCTGGGGCTGCTGGGGCTCCCGGGGCTGCCGTATTGACTCGCGTATAAGCCGAGGGGGGTACTTTTCAGCCCAATTTTTGGGCTGAAAAACTCGGCTTATACGCGAGTATATACGGTAATTAGAATAGGGAAAACACAAATCTGTAGCTTTATTAAATGATAAAAAGTATACAAAACTTAACACCAATTGTAAAGTAAGAACGCAAGAGTTCATGCAAAAAATATACAAATTCCACAGTGAAATTCAAATGTGGAGATACAAGCTATTTCCTCCAAAGACAGAATTGTACACATGGGAAATACTAAAAAAAAGGCAAAAAATGCTATATAAAAAATAGCCCAATTTAGAGAAACAGAAAAAAGGATATATAGCAAACATAATAAATTCAATGAAATACTATGGAAGCAGATCATATGTGTGACGCATTACACTGAGAAAGCTACATTTTGTGGGCATAATGCATAGGGTCTGTAGCTTCTTCCTCTCATTCACCTACAGTATATTTTGGGTAAGGCTAGGGTCACACCTGCATTTTTTTTATCCATCCGGATCAGGTTTTGAGCATTAAAAATGCCCAAAACCGGTTCCGGATCCACAGCCCATAGGCTTCCATTGTAAAACTGAATTGCACTATTTGCAATCTGGTTACCACATCTGGTTTTGCAGCCTGCAGTAAAAATCATACAGGCTGCATTTTTCAGAACGGTTGAAAAACTGGATCCGTTGTTTTTAACATGGGACCATATGGGAACCGGATTACCTCGGTACCAGATCCGGATCCGGATGCAGTTTTTAAAATTGCAAAAATCCTCATTCCAAAACCGGATGCATTAATGCATTCAGATCCGGAATGAGGGTTGCAATTTTACAGATTAAAATAAAGTATGAAGGCACTGTCCAATAACGGATCCGGTAATGGATCTGGTTACTGGATTGTGCCTTCCAAGTGTGACCCTAGCCTAACACTTAAAGGGTCATTTGACTTTATCTTTTTGATCTGCTTTATTATTACTAAATTGAATTTATTATCTTTGCTATCTATTCTTTTTTCTGTTTCTCTGTATTGGGCTTTTTTTTATAATGCATTTCTTGCCATTTTTTTAGCATTGCCCATGTGAACAATTGAAATTTTTGAGGGACATTTCTTGCATGAACCCAAATGTTCTTGCCTTACTATTGGTTAATTGTTTACTTTTTGTCATTTAAAGAAGTCTGTGAGCAGGTTTTTACTACTTAAATTGACAGCAACATAATGTATGCAAAGAAACACTGAATCCAAAGGTGTAGCACTGTGTTCTGACACAATCAAAGAATTTAGTTTCAGGAACACAGCAGAGTTGAGATGGCTGTTGCCACTGACACCAGGATTTCAAAAGAGATCGCCAATTCATTCTAGGTGTCAATCACAGCAGGCGGCATGTGGGACTGCCTGGCGCGTGACTTTTTAGTCCTGCAATGATAATCACAGGGTAATAAAGCCAATATTTTAAATAAACAATTGCACAGAGCCTCAAAAGAGAAGTACAGCTTTTTCTTTGTAAACAACTTGCAGCAAGCTGTCCTCAGCTTCCATAGCAAAACCCTGCTGACATATTCTCTTTAATAAAACTGCATATTTGTATTTTTCACTATTCTAATTTATTTGTCTTATAGACATATACTGATGCTTTTAAATATACAGTGCATTGTGAAAGTATTTGGCCCCCCTGAACTTTTCAACCTTTTGCCACATTTCAGGCTTCAAACATAAAGATATAAATTCTAAAAAATTTTTGTGAAGAATCAACAAGTGGGACACAATCGTGAAGTGAAACGAAATGTATTGGATATTTTAAACTTTTTTAACAAATAAAATACTGAAAAGTGGGGCGTGCAATATTATTCGGCCCCCTTGAGTTAATACTTTGTAGCGCCACCTTTTGCTGCGATTACAGCTGTAAGTCGCTTGAGGTATGTCTCTATCAGTTTTACACATCGAGAGACTGAAATTCTTGCCCATTTTTCTTTGCAAAACATCTCGAGCTCAGTGAGGTTGGATGGAGAGCGTTTGTGAACAGCAGTTTTCAGCTCTTTCCACAGATTCTCGATTGGATTCAGATCTGGACTGTGACTTGGCCATTCTAACACCTGGATACATTTATTTTTCAACTCTTCCATTGTAGATTTTGCTTTATGTTTGGGATCATTGTCTTGTTGGAAGATAAATCTCTGTCCCAGTCTCAGGTCTTTTGCAGACTCTAACAGGTTTTCTTCCAGAATGGTCCTGTATTTGACTCTGTCCATCTTCCCATCCATTTTAACCATCTTCCCTGTCCTTGCTGAAGAAAAGCAGGCCCAATCCATGATGCTGCCACCAACCATGTTTGACAGTGTGGATCGTGTTTTGAGGGAGATGAGCTGTGTTGCTTTTACGCCAAAAATATCGTTTTGCATTGTGGCCAAAATGTTCGATTTTGCTTTCATCTGACCAGAGCACCTTATTCCACATGTTTGGTGTCTCCCAGGTGGCTTGTGGCACACTTCAAACGAGACTTTTTATGGATATCTTTGAGAAATGGCTTTCTTCTTGCCACTCTTCCATAAAGGCCAGATTTGTACAGTGTACGACTGATTGATGTCCTATGGACAGAATCTCCCACTTCAGCTGTAGATCTCTGCAGTTCATCCAGAGTGATCATGGACCTTTTGGCTGCATCTCTGATCAGTCTTCCCCATGTTCGAGATGAAAGTTTAGAGGGACGGGCGGGTCTTGGTAGATTTGCAGTGGTCTTATAATCCTTCCATTTCAATATGATCACTTGCACAGTGCTCCTTGAGATGTTTAAAACTTGGGAAATCTTTTTGTATCCAAATCCGGCTTTAAACTTCCCCACAACAGTATCTTGGACCTGCCTGGTGTGTTCCTTGGTCTTCATGATGCTCTCTTCACTTGAAACAGAACCCTGAGACTATCGCAGAGCAGGTGCATTTATACGGAGACTTGATGACACACAGGTGGATTCTATTTATAATTACCAGTCATTTAGGACAACATTGGATCATTCAAAAATTCTCACTGAACTTCTTGAGTGAGTTTACTGCACTGAAAGTAAAGGGGCCGAATAATATTGCACGCCCCACTATTCATTTTTTTATTTGTCAAAAAAGTTTAAAATATCCAATAAATTTCATTCCACTTCACGATTGTGCCCCACTTGTTGATTCTTCACAAAAAAATTAGAATTTATATCTTTATGTTTAAAGCCTGAAATGTGGCAAAAGGTTGAAAAATTTCAAGGGGACCAAATACTTTCACAAGGCACTGTAGCAAGAATTTCCTCTTTTATTTCTTACAATGCTGAGTATGCACATCATTAGCGGCAGGCAGTTGCCCTGTCATGATCAGCATGACAAGTATGGTTATCATGTAGGCACTACTACTATACCTATATTAACAGAATCAGGACATTGAAAGGAATGCACAGTCACATACATTTAAAGGCACCCTGTCAGCACTCAGATTCTTCACACACGGATTCTTCAGATGGAATTTGAAAACCCATCTCTTCATGAAAGCTTACAGCCTGCAATGACCATTCTGCCACCTCACCACCATCAAAGCTGCCGTCTCACCACCACCAGAGCTGCGCCCTCACCACCACCAGAGCTGCCACACCCCCGACCTACTGTCTCCCCACCATTGTTCTATAGAATGTAAGCCCGCAAGGACAGGGTCCTCTCCTCTGTACCAGTCTGTCATTGTTAATTTGTTTACTGTTAATTTTGTATGCAACCCCTTCTCATGAACAGTGCCATGGAATTAATGGTGCTATATAAATATATAATAATAATAAGTAGCACACAATGACTGTTCAAATAAGCACAGGCGCTCACTGCATCATGATGTAGCTAAGGCCGACTTCACACCACGGTGTGATCAGTTCCGAGGCTGTCCGATGTGAACTGGACAGCCCCGGTCCCGATTTTGCCATGATACAGCCCTATGGGGCTGGATGAAACAAAAGAATGCAAGGGTTCATGCAAAAAATATACAGTACAATTTCCAGAGTGAAATTCAAATGTGGAGATACAACCTATTTTCTTCAAAAACAGAATTGTACACATTGGGAATACTAAAAAAAAGGCAAAAAAAATGCATTATAAAAAATAGCCCAATTTAGAGAAACAGAAAAAAAGATATTGGATTTTCCTCCCGGACACAAAAACGTTGCTTGCAAAAAAACATTCCTTGTAAAAAAGCCAACTCTGACATCATTTCACACAAAATTCCCAAAATGGACCAAACTAAATTGTTTGCACACTTGACTTAATATTTTGATGCACTCTCTTTAAAATAAATAAATGCAGTTAATTGCTTCCTTTAACCATTAACATCTTATTCTTTTTAACTGGAATTTTGGACCACTCTTCTTTTGCAAACTGCTCCAGGTCTTTTATGTTTGAAGGGTGCCTTCTCCGAATAGCAATTTAATAATCTTTTCACAGATGTTCAATGGGATTTTATTAATTGCCAGCCACTTCATAGATCTCCAGTGCAGTTTTTTCTGTCCATTTTTTGGGTTCTTTTTAAAGAATATTTGGGGTCATTGTCCTGCTAGAAAACTCATGACTAAGGATGCAAACCCAGCTTTCTGACACTGGGCACTACATTGCAACCAAAAATCCTTTGGTAATCTTCAGATTTTGATGACCCCTTGCACACAGTCATGGTACACAGTGCCAGAGGCAGCCAAAAAAACCCTCAAAACTTTGAACCTCTACCATACTTGACTATAGGTACTGTGTTCTTTTCTTTGTAGGTCTCATTCCATTTTCAGGAAACAGTAGAATGATGTGCTTTACCAAAAAGCTCTATTTTTTTGTCTCATCTGTCCACAAGATACTTTCTCAGAAGGATTTTGGCTAACTCACATATATTTTCGCAAACTGCAGTCTCTTCTCTTGGGTCCCCTGCCATAGCATTTCATATAACTCAAATGTCAACAGATAGTTTGTGGTGACACTAATACACTCTGAGTCTGCAGGAAGGCTTGAATTTCTTTGGAACTTGTTTGGAGCTGCAGATCCACCATTTGGACTATGTTGCATTGCAACCTTTCAACAATTTTTCTCTGCTTTCCATGTCCAGGAAGATTAGCTACAGTGCCATGGGTTGTACATTTTTTGATTATGTTACACACCATGAATGAAGGAACATCAAGATCTCTGGAAATGAACTTGTAAACTTGAGATTGTTGATATTTTTCAACAGGTTTGGTTCTCTTAAGTACTCCAAAAGATATCTTTTTTCTGTTCGCCGTGCTAAGTGGCACATACAGATAAAAATGAAAATATTAAGGCCGGTTTCACATTACGATTTTGAGGCATTCGAGTGTATCCGTTTTACATCGGATACACGCAGATGCGATTTTGCCTCCCATGTATCCCTATGGGGCTCGGATTGTGCATAAAACAGTTGGCAAAAAGGACACATCTGAGCACAATCCGTGCCCCATAGGAATACATGGGAGGCAAAATCGGATCCGAGTGTATCCGCTTTGACATGGATACACTCGGAAACTCCGAAATCGTGGTGTGAAGCCGGCCTAAGTCAACATTTCCCTTATGTACCTGGTTTCTAGAATGATTTTCACATTGCCCAAGCCTGATACTTGCTGCAGCTGAGTTTGAACGAGCATCACATACTTCAAGCAAGGATGTTTACTCACAATTTTGTAAAGGTGCCAACAATTTTGTCTGATTTTGATGTAAAACTATGTCCAATTTGCCTATTTTTTTCAGTTTTGTTTATGTTGTTCCAGTACACACAGAGGAAATAACCATGTGTATTACAAAATGTGTAATTGGAATAATTTTCTCTGAGAATTACTGTATTTTTTTAAACAATTTCAAGGGTTCCAACATTTTGGGCCATAACTGCATATATATATAATGGTGCTTTTTATTATACCAAGAATTTCCCTTTTCCTTGATTGTTTTCTTATTGGTATTTAGCACAGTTTGGATGATGCCAATCTTTTTTCTGTTCCATACTCAGCATTGTGTAACATAAAATCTTAAGTGTATGCAGTAGTAAATTACTCCTATTTTGAATATTTCCTATATTTTTAGGAAAGCGCAACTAGTATGTTCCAAATTAGCAATTTATTTGCTAGACTATGTGTTTTACCCCAAGTTATAGGGTTTGCTTTAATAAAGACATAAAATTTAATAAAGTGACCCTTATAAAAACTAACATTTTAATATTAACACCCTCAAAAATCTGTAAGCTTCAAGCGTGAAAGATAAAGCCCTGTTTAATGACAACTTCTGTCGTTCCCTAAGGGAGCTATTGCTCCGTTATAGTCCTAATAGCCTACCGTTAATTAGCATAATCTAATCTCCTTTCCTTCTACAATGCATTTAACAGCCTAGTTTTAAATTATAGCTTGGAAACGGTAAGGATAATGCACTCAGCCGAACACCATTTGGATTATGTGGCTTGCAAATCAGGTAGTTATTTACAGAATATCAGATCTATGAGAAAACGCTAAAAGAGTCAGCCTATTACCCCATGAACATCGTCTCTCCTGTCACCTTTTACTTGCTTATAATTTACACTCAATTTTACTAACTGAAGTTCAGATATGGTACATTTTCAATATCTCAGAGAAAGCTATTTGGAGAAAAAAAATCCCCACTGTATATAAAGACATAAAGTCTTATGCCCAGCATTTGATTCAGAGAAATATCTTGCAGGCCACATTTATAACACCCGCCTGACAAAATAAAATTGCTCTTTAATGCTTGCTTACTCACAATGCAGAAATGAGCCATCCTCGCTAGAAGAGAAATATGGACTTATTTTTAGGCATGAATACATAAAATGTTATCAGGGACATTCACACCATTTGTAAATGGATTTGTAAGGACACGTTGAAAAGAGTCTGAGAGCTCTTTATTAATTTCCCATAGGCTTGAATAGGTCAGGAGAGTATTAAGGCAAAAGATAGAGGAGTAAAATTACATTGTAAGTGACACAGTGGCTGTAGGAATGTATAATTTAATTATATAGCGACAATGATTTTACAAGGTTAAAATGAGCTCCAGACAAGATAACCTATAATACAAAATACTTAAGTAAAACTTTTTTATAAGGAACAATTCCATTTTTTCAGTGCTGTCAAGCTCTATGTAGACACTGGAGTGTGAAGGGTCAAAGAAGGCTCTAGGATATAATTTTTGCATCATCATGAAATTTTGGAAGTCATTAAAACATGGACAGATTGTAAGAGACATTGTTCTCTAAAGCTATAGAATGCTTTTATTTCCAACTAAAAAACCTTGGGCCTAACTGCTGATGATCTAGAAAACCGTTCTAGACTAAGTAATCTCAGGATAGTTGGGGTCCTGGAAAAAGCGAATGTCTCAGACCCTGCTGAGTTCATAGAGTCGTGGCTCAGATCTAAGATGGGTGAGGAAAACGTATCCAGAGTATTTGCGGTGGAGAGAGCACACCGAGTCCCCACAAGACCCCAACCTCCTGGCTTGGCCCCACATACTATTCTTGCTAGGGTTCTAAACTATCGTGACTGGGACAAAATTTTGAGAAAGGCCAGAGCCATTAAGAATTTGATGATTAATGGACAGAATATTTCCATTTATTCGGACTACCTGGCAACAGAGCAGAAACTAAGGATCACATTTATTGAGGTGAAGCGACGCTTGAGAGGAATAAGCCTGGAATACTCGATGATGTACCCTGCCAGACTGTGATTGGTTGCAGTAGGTCAAGTACATTTCCTTCAGTCCCCGGAAGAGGCCACTGAGTGGATTGATAGAAATGGCAGGGAGCTAAGGGAGAAAGGAGACTGAGACAGCAGTCAGTTATCTATGGACTTCAGCTAAGAGGACTTCTGATGGCGAAGTATTTGGTTGAGGGGAGGTGGTTGCGCTGTTGCGATGTGGCTGGTCTAATAATTACACAAAATGTTCAAGTTTATGTTTGTGATGTTTTCATAAGGCGGGAGGGGGAAGAGCTGCATTGTTATATCAGTTGAGTATATAATTTCTCAAAAGTTCTTGTTCTAATTAATAAGGGTAGAAAGCGGTCTAGAAGGCGTGGGGAAGGTTAGGCGGTAGTTTACCCCACTTTCAGTAGAGAGAAGCTAACTAGGGAGGGTAGAAAGGAGAGGGTGGTGTAGTTGGGAGATTAGAAAGGGGGGAGGGAGATAATAGGGGAGGGGTGGAATTGTTAAGGGTAAGGTAGCTTAAAGTTTTGGTTGTTGGAAATGTTTGAGGGGTGGAGGGGAGGAAGGGAGGGAAAAGGGAAAAAGGGTGGGGGAGAGGAGCTGTAGACGGTGGGTACAGTGGGGTTTGGAGCAATGGGTACAGTCTATGATAGATAATTGTGGGAGTTATTAAAATGTTAAGCTTGAATGTAAGGGATCTGTGAGATAGAGGTAAAAGCGCGGCGGTGTTACGACATGCCCTCTCATACAATCCATCCATAATATGTTTATTCGAGACTCACTTGGTTAAAGATCGGGTTGGAGTTCTAGCCAGGAAGGGGATTAGGCATGTGTATCATGCTACATATTCTAATTATGCAAGAAAGGTCTTGGTTCTGGTCCGTGTTTCACTGCCATATGATGAAGTGGAAGTGCATTTGGATAAGGATGAACAGTATGTGTTTTTAGTGTGTCGTGTGTATGGGCAATTGATGTGTTTGGTTGCGGTATATTTTCCACTACCATATTCAGGGGAGAAATTACAAGAGATCCTGGAGTTAACTTGGCACAGAGTGGGGGTACCATTATTAGTGATTCTTGATATGAATAATGTTCTTAACTGTGAATTGGATAGAAAGAGGGGAGTCATGCGGGCATGAAGGGAGATGGAGAGATACCCTTTGCAAGACATATTAGAGAAGTTGGCTTAGTAGATTTGTGTAGGGTGAGAAATTTGGATGTGGAGTGTTATTCCTGTTTCTCTGAATTTCACAAATCCATGTCATGTATTGACATAGCGCTTAGGGAAAGATATATGGATTCATGGATTGAGAATGTAGAATACTTGCCAAGGGTGGTTTCAGACGATAAGCCATTGGAAATGGTATGGCATATTGGTACAAGATTCCGGGGCGAGAAAGGGCAGTGGAAGGTAAAACCCAGCCTGCTTGAAATCGCTGGATACAGATAAGATAATGGGTGAGGTGGAAGACTTTTTCACTGATAATGTTGGGAGTGCATCTGAGGTTGTCGTCTGGGACACTATGAACCTTTTTGTTCGGGGCTTATTTATTAGAGACATTTTGAGGTGCAAGACAGAGTCCAGGAGTGAGGAGTTTCAGGTGTTGGAGGACCTAGGGGTGGCTAAGAGGGACGTAATAAGTCAACCCACCCCGGAGACGCAGGTGACTCTTAAAAAAGCTCAGAAAGTTGTGGATGGGGTACACATTCGCAATGCTAAAAGAAGGCAGGAATGTCAGAAAGTCTCGTTTTATGAGGATGGGGAGAAAGTTGGACATCTTTTATCGGTAGCTGCTGGTGCCCAAAGGGAATCATCGTACGTCTATAGTCTATATGATGAATGAGGCGATTTGGTGGCTGGCACTGATGGTATTCTTAAAGGGATCCTGTCACCTCCAAAACACCTCCTAAGCTATCAAAACATGTCCCTGCAGCATCCCATCACTAATCTCACACTCCTTTTGTCTCCTAAAAGCATCCTGTGAAAGTGCATAAAAACGTTTTAATACTTACTCATTAGTGATTATAATTAGCAGGGCCATATTCTTTAGTCATCAGGGGGTGTTCTTTTGCAGCTCCATAATCCAGCCCTCTCTCTGTCTGTGCTGCTGTGAAACTGAAACTGAAGGCAGGACTAATGATTTGCATTCTGTGAGTGATAGAGAGGGGGGAAGGCAATGCCTGCACATCACAGCAAACACACAGAGACAGGGTGGATCCTGGAGCTGCAAAACAGCCCGCCTTGGTGACTAAAGATTATAGTCACTGCTAATTATAATCACTAATGAGTGAGTATTAAAACGTTTTTATGCACTTTCACAGGATGCTTTTAGGAGACAAAAGAAGTGTGAGATTAGTGATGGGATGCTGCAGGGACATGTTTTGTTAGCTTAGGAGGCGTTTTTGAGGTGACAGGATCCCTTTAAAATGTTTAGCAAATTCTATGAAGATCTATATATGTCTTGGCTGTCGGTTTCGAGGGGGCAGATACAGTATTTTCTGACAGAAGCGAGGTTGCTGTGGCTTAGTGACGAGGATAGAGAAATCTAAGAAGCGCAGCTATCAGTGGAGGAATTGGAAGATACCTTGGCTTCCATGGAAAATTATAAGGCCTTGGGGGCTGATGGCATAACGGTGGAGGTCTATTAGCAGTTTAAATATTTAGTGTTACCTAGAGTGAGGGAGGTTCACCTGGAGGCCTTGAGGTAGGGTAGGTTACCAGACTCTATAAGAGAAGCAACAATCATTGTCTTGCCAAAAGAAGATAAAGATATTAGGAGACTGGAATCTTATAGGACCATTTCATTGCTGTCAGTGGATGCCAAATTGCGGGCCAAAGTTATGGCGACCAGACTGGCAAGGTGGCTACTGCTGGACTGCAGTCAGGATTTCTGCCGAATAAATCAATAGCCATCAATTTGACGAGACTGTTTTTCAATATTCAAATGCCAGCAGATAATGCGGGAAGCAAAGTTGTGGCATCCTTAAATGCTCATAAAGCATTTGACAGTGTGGAGTGAGACTATTTGTGGATGGAGCTCAGGGAGATGGGCTTTGGACCAGTTTTCATCTCCTGGGTAAAGTTGCTCTATTCCTTCCCGAGGGCATAAATAAGGGTGAACGGAGAGAGGTTGCATGGGTTCAACCTTACTAGAGGGAACCTGCAGGGGTGCCCTCTCTCTCTTTTGTTGTTTGATCTTGCGATTGAACCACTTGCCGCACATATTTGTAGGGCTAAACTGGTTAAAGGATTTAAATTTGGACCGGTGGATGAAAATATTGTACTTTATGCGATGATGTCCTATTGTTCCTTCAGGATCCTTGGGAGTAATTGAATCAGGCGGTGTCTATGATTGAGCAGTTTGGGACAATATCTGGTTTTAAAATAACTGGGATAAATTTAATATCATGATGGTATATAGAAGTGGGGTAGACAAAGTGGGAGAGCTGGAATGTACTGGACTTAAAATTGTGGACCAATTTAAATATATAGGTATTCAGGTTGCCCTTCTGGTAACGGACTATGTAAGATTAAATGTGCTTCCACTTCTAGTTAAATTAAAAGAGAAGACTCACACGTTGAGTAAACTGCGACTCTCGGTGGTGGATAGGACGAATCGGCCCAAGATGGTACTTATGCCTAAACTTTTGTATATGCTGCATAATTCACTGGTGTAGCTTCCTTGGGGTTTATTCCAGTGCCTTATCTCTCTATTTCTAGACTTGATATGGGGTGGACGACAACCCCGGATAAATTTAGAAATACTGCAGACACCCAAAGGGGAAGGAGATGATTGCTGTACCTAGTTCTTGGATTTACTTCCTGGCATCACAAAGTCAGCATTTTAGAGGCTGGGCAGCAACAGAGGAGCGAAGTTCAGTGCAGGCATTGTTAAGCTATTTTGTACGGAGAGCTCCTTTGGTACAAGGTTTAGAAGCAGGTACTTTTGGTAGGTTGTGTCGTAGGTTCCCCACACTGTGCCTTATACATAGGATCTGGAATAGGATTAAAACATTTAGGGAAGTTAATGGACTGACAATCTATTCTCCTGAACAATAATTCTGAACAATAATTTGTGTGAGTTTTATAAGTTGGAGGATCAAAGACATTGGTCTCGTAAAGGAATACACAATTCGTAGTTAATCACAATTTAAAAACATTTGAAACTTTACAGGCTAAATTTCAGATGCTGATCACGGATCGATTCCGCTACATCAGGGTTCAACATGCCTATAGGCAACAAGTACGTTTAGGTGCATTGGAGATGCAGTGGGATATTGTATTGGATTACATTTGCATGGAAGGGTCAACAAAAGGGGTTATTTCTACTGTTTATAAAGATTTTCTTCATACCTTTCTGTTGCGGCATCCGATTCGGGCATGAGATAAATGGGAGGAAGAAGTAGGTGTAATTGTTGATGCAGTGTGGGAGTCTGTCTTGGAATATATTCCCAAATTGTCATTACAGTGCCTTGTAAAAGTATTTGGCCCCCTTGAACTTTTCAACCTTTTGCCATATTTCAGGCTTAAAACATAAAGATATAAATTCAAATTTTTTTGTGAAGAATCAACAACAAGTGGGACACAATCGTGAAGTGGAATGAAATTTATTGGATATTTTAAACTTTTTTAACAAATAAAAAACTGAAAAGTGGTGACTGCAATATTATTCGGCCCCTTTACTTTCAGTGCAGCAAACTCACTCCAGAAGTTCAGTGAGGATCTCTGAATAATCCAATTTTGTCTTAAATGACTAGTAATGATAAATAGAAACCACCTGTGTGTAATCAAGTCTCCGTATAAATGCACCTACTCTTTGGTAGTCTCAGGGTTCTGTTTCAAGTGCAGAGAGCATCATGAAGACCAAGGAACACACCAGGCAGGACCAAGATACTGTTGTGGAAACATTTAAAACCGGATTTGGATACAAAAAGATTTCCCAAGTTTTAAACATCTCAAGCGATCATATTGAAATGGAAGAAGTATCAGACCACTGCAAATCTACCAAAACACGGCTGTCCCTCTAAACTTTCATCTCAAGCAAGGAGAAGACTGATCAGAGATGCAGCCAAAAGGCCCATGATCACTCTGAATGAACTGCAGAGATCTACAGCTGAGGTGGGAGAGTCTGTCCATAGGACAACAATCAGTCATACACTGCACAAATCTGGCCTTTATGGAAGAGTGGCAAGAAGAAAGACATTTCTCAGAGATATCCATAAAAAGTCTCATTTGAAGTTTGCCACAAGCCACCTGGGAGACACACCAAACATCTGGAATAAGGTGCTCTGGTCAGATGAAACCAAAATCAAATGTTTTGGCCACAATGCTCATCGCCATCAAAACACCATCCACACTGTCAAACGTGGTGGTGGCAGCATCATGGTATGCGCCTGCTTTTCTCTAGCAGGGACAGGGAAGATGGTTAAAATTGATGGGAAGATGGACGGAGCCAAATACAGGACCATTCTGGAAGAAAACCTGTTGGAGTCTGCAAAAGACCTGAGACTGGGATGGAGATTTATCTTCCAACAAGACAATGATCCCAAACATGAAGCATAATCTACAATGGAATGGTTCAAAAATAAACGTATCTAGGTGTTAGAATGGCCAAGTCAAAGTCCAGAGCTGAATCCAATCGAGAATCTGTGGAAAGAGCTGAAAACTGCTGTTCACAAACACTCTCCATCCAACCTCACTGAGCTCGAGATGTTTTGCAAGAATGAATGGGCAAGAATTTCAGGCTCCTGATGTGCAAAACTGATAGAGACATACCCCAAGCGACTTGCAGCTGTATTCGCAGCAAAAGGTGGCGCTACAAAGTATTAACTCAAGGGGGCCGAATAATATTGCATGCCCCACTTTTCAGTTTTTTATTTGTTGAAAAAGTTTAAAATATCCAATAAATTTCGTTCCACTTCACAATTCAGTCCCACTTGTTGTTGATTCTTCACAAATAATTAGAATTTATATCTTGTAAGTTTAAAGTATGAAATGCGGCAGAAGGTTGAAAAGTTCAAGGGGGCCAAATACTTGTAAGTTCACTGTAAGTGAACTGGGAAGGATGTTGCAAGTATATACTATCCATTGAGCTTATACATCCCCTGAATTCTTAAAGGGATCCTGTCACCTCCAAAACACCTCCTAAGCTATCAAAACATGTCCCTGCAGCATCCACTCACTAATCTCACACTCCTTTTGTCTCCTAAAAGCATCCTGTGAAAGTGCATAAAAACGTTTTAATACTCACTCATTAGTGATTATAATTAGCAGGGGCCATATTCTTTAGTTAACCAGCATCAAAATCGCAATGTAACGCATGCGTTAGCGCATCCATTGACTTCTATTATTCAAACGCATATGAACATGAACACGATTCAAAAAAGTATTGCATTTGGAAGTATGCAATTTTCCAAACACAAAGGTTAACACGGGCTGCACCGTTCTTTGACCCGTTAAGTGGGTTAAGAGCTGACTCAGTGATAGGAAACAAAGGGTGGTTATTAATGGAACACACTCAGAATGGGTCACAGTTAACTGTGGGGTACAACAGGGGTCAGTATTGGGCCCGCTTCTTTTAACATATTTATTAATGACCTTGTAGGGGGCATACAGAGTAGAATCTCAATATTTGCAGATGACACTAAATTCTGAATCAATACAGAGGAGGACAATTTTATATTACAGGAGGATTTATGTAAACTAGAAGCGGCTAATAAATGGCGAATGAGCTTTAATGGAGATAAATGTAAGGTCATGTAATTGGGCAGAGGAAATAAAATATATAATCATGTGCCTGTCACAGTTCTGCGGGGAGGCGCTCTAAAGTTGATCCCCTGGGCCGTGACACGGAACTCCTATGGGTCAGCTGGTCCTAGTTTATCCAACCCCTATACAGGGATTGTCAGGGCAAGCCCAGGGGGTCTAAATATCACAGCTGCTATTACCAGGGGGGCGGCTCATAGGGTTAGCCTATACTGCACCAAGGCTAAGAAGGTTCTGAGGCACTAGAGCCCGGGGCTAGAAGAGCTGGAACGGGTTCCCCCGGAGGAGAGGACAAGGTGGGCCTGACTAACAGCCATAGAAGCAGAAGCTTACTAACACAATAATCAGGCACCTCCCAGCAGTGGAGATAGCCTGATATACTGGAGGACAGACAGCTATCGGCCAAGGGGAGTGTCAGGCTGAGCCATGCCAGCCCCTAGATTTAGAGGGGAGGAGCGCGTCCATGCACCGTCCACCGTTGTTGTGTGCTGGTGTGTAAGCCCAGTGACCGGCAGACAGGAAGGGGACCCGGCGATGGCTCCGAGACACAGCAAGTCTGGACGCCGGATGCCCGACCGGCAGAGCAGCAGCAGATGCAGAGCCAGGGAAGGTGACCTGGGGTGCGGTGCCAGAGGACCTAACAGTGCTTAATTGTAAAACACTGGGCAAAACTACCACTGAAAAAGACCTGGGTGTATGGGTAGATGATAAACTCACATTTAGTGCCCAGTGTCAGGCAGCTGCTGCAAAGGCAAATAAAATAATGGGATGCATTAAAAGGGGAATAGATGCTCATGAGGAGAGCATAATTTTACCTCTATTCAAGTCACTAGTGCGACCACACTTGGAATACTGTGTACAATTCTGATCTTTGGTGTATAAGAAAGATATAGCTGAACTAGAGCGGGTCCAGAGAAGAGCAACCAAGGTTATTAAAGCACTGAGGGGTATGCAATAGCAAGACAGGTTATTAAACTTGGGGTTATTTAGCTTGGAAAAACGAAGGCTTAGGGGTGATCTTATAATAATGTATAAATATATGAGGGGACAGTACAGAGACCTTTTTAATGATCTTTTTACTCTTAGCCCTGAGATGGGGACAGGGGGCATCCTCTACGTCTGGAGGAAAGAAGGTTTAATCATAATCACAGATGTAGATTCTTTACTGTAAGAGCAGTGAGACTATGGAACTCTCTGCCACATGATATTGTAATGAGTGAGTCACTATTAAAATTTAAGAATGGCCTGGACGCCGTTCTTGAAAAATATAATATTACAGTTTATATATACTAGATTCTTTGATAGGGCGTTGATCCAGGGAACTATTCTGATGGTCACCAATACGATGCCGGAACTTCCGAAGTGTTTTTCCAACATATTCCTTACCGCAAATGCAGGTGGATTTATAAACTCTTCCCTACGTGCGGCAATTGACAAATGAATGAATCTCTAAATCTCTGCCCGTCACATTGCTCCTAAACGTTTTAGTCACATCAATAAAGGGACAGACAACACAGCCAGAGCGTTTATAGCAACCCTTAATGTTACTCATCAACTAGGTCTCTTTTGTTGTTCTAGTAAAGTGACTGTACAATCCGATCCTTGATGGAACGACCCTTCCTATAGGTAATCAAAGGACGGGTGGGTAATTTTGGGCCCCAACTCTGGATCTGAAAAAAGAATGGGCCAGTGTTTCTCAAGGATCTTGCGTACATCAAATGTGCCATTGTCAAATGTGGTGATCAAATGGGTCACATCATCAGAATTCACAGGCTTATGCTTAGGTACAAGTAGGGTGGGTCTATCTTTTTCGCCCATTCACAGGCCTCTCTGAGGATAACTTTAGGATAGCCTCTTTCCTTAAATCTAGCCCTCAGTGCCTGTGCCTGTTCGGTGTACGTTTCAACCTCAGAGCAATTCTTACGGACTCTAAGGTGTTGTCTAGTGATGAGCGAGTACTAAAATGCTCGGGTGCTCGAAGCTCGGGCCGAGCATCCCGAGATACTCGTGTACTCGGCCCGAGTAACGAGCCCAATGTTATCCTATGGGAGACACGAGTATTTTTATGAAATGACTGCCGGCAGCATGGAAAAACCCTAAAAATGTCACAAAAGTCTCAGAAGAGTGCTGAAATGACATGGCAACACCATGGGGAAGACCCCTGGAAGCATTTCTCACTCAAAAGTCACAGCTGTGAACAATGTTGTCCGAGTTTCACGCCAATTTTACGGAGTCTCCAGAAAACCTTCCAAAATGACACCAAAATGAATATCTAGGGTGGAAATGTTAAGGGCACATACCCAATAGTGAGATACAGGTGGTGTATGTTACTTTTTGTGATTACATGAAAGATTTTACGTGAAAACATTGTGCGGCACTACGATGACCCTGAGAAGAGACGAACATGAAGCCCTGTCTTGAAATAATGTGCCCATTTTGAGGAACTGGGTGTATTGTAGTATCTTCCTTTGCCAGGGCAGTCCAAAATTGGGAGGTTCACCAATGCCCCTGGATACAGACATGCAGGAGGGCCTGTAACCCTCAAGTGGGTGTATTGTAGTATAGCCCTTTGGTCAGGGCAGCCAAAAATTGGGAGGTTCAACAATGACCCATGCATACAGACATGTAGTAGGGCCTGTAACCCTCAAGTGGGTGTATTGTAGTATAGCCCTTTGGTCAGGGCAGCCAAAAATTGGGAGGTTCAACAATGACCCATGCATACAGACATGTAGTAGGGCCTGTAACCCTCAAGTGGGTGTATTGTAGTATAGCCCTTTGGTCAGGGCAGCCACAAATTGGGAGGTTCAACAATGACCCATGCATACAGACATGCAGTAGGGCCTGTAACCCTCAAGTGGGTGTATTGTAGTATAGCCCTTTGGTCAGGGCGGCCAAAAATTGGGAGGTTCAACAATGACCCATGCATACAGACATGTAGTAGGGCCTGTAACCCTCAAGTAACCCTCAAGTGGGTGTATTGTAGTATAGCCCTTTGGTCAGGGCAGCCAAAAATTGGGAGGTTCAACAATGACCCATGCATACAGACATGCAGTAGGGCCTGTAACCCTCAAGTGGGTGTATTGTAGTATAGCCCTTTGGTCAGGGCAGACATAAATTGGGAGGCTCCACATTGTCCCTGGATAGAGACGTGCAGGAGGGCCTCAAAACATTTTTCCCATTGAAAAGGAGCGGGTCTCCGGTCGTTGTAATGCCCATTCTAAAAGAATGGGTGAAAAAATTTACCACTGTGGGTATGCCTCAAACAACAGCCTAACTATTGTAACGGTCATCATGGTGTCACATGAGGAGAAGGAGGAGCAGTCCAGCGATTAGCCAAAGTCCGGAAGTGTGTACCCATGGGTGAGTGGAGGTACATGTCAAATTCAAATAACAAAATTTTAATTCAATTGTCATTTGCTGGTGGTGTGGTGAAGTCTGGCCCAATCCAACCCTTGTTCATCTTGATCAGAGTCAGCCTGTCCGCATTTTCAGTTGACAGGCGGGTGCGTTTATCAGTGATGATTCCACCTGCAGCACTGAAAACACACTCTGATAAAACGCTAGCGGCAGGGCAGGCCAGGACTTCCAAGGCGTAGAGAGCCAATTCATGCCACGTGTCGAGCTTGGAGACCCAATAATTGAAAGGTACAGAGGAATCTCGCAGTACAGTTGTTCGATCTGCAAGGTACTCCTTCAGCATCTGCCCAAACTTAGCATTTCTGGTGGCACTACCCCGCACCTCAGGGGCTGTGGTACGTGAGGGGCTGAGAAAACTGTCCCACATCGTAAAGACAGTTCCCCTGCCTCTGGCGGATTGGACTTGTGCCCCTCTCGGCCGTACGCCTTGGTTGTCCACCGAATCCTGACCTATGCCGCTAGCATTTTGTGAGGGGAATGATTTCACTACTTCCGTGACTATGGCCCTGTGGAACTGCTGCATTTGGGCTGACCTCTCCGCCTCAGGAATTAGAGACATAAAGTTCTCCTTGTAGCGTGGGTCTAACAGTGTTGCCAACCAGTACTGATTGTCGGCCAAGATGTTCTGAACGCGAGGGTCACGAGATAGGCAGCTTACCATAAAGTCAGCCATGTGCGCCAGACTCTTAACAGCCATCACTTCAGTATCCAGACCAACACGATGACTGAACATGCTGTCCTCCTCTTCCTCATCTCCCCTGTCCTCTGGCCAGCCACGCTGAATCAAGGGTATGACTGGTGTGCATGTCATATCCTCAATTTGGCCAGAGAGTTGCTCCATGTCTTCATCCTCCTCCTCCTCGTCATAGTCCTCCACTGCACGTTGTGATATGAGGCTGGGCTGTGTGTTTTCACCCACACCCACTACTGTTTCTTGCTCAAAGTCATCGCGCTCGGCCTGCAATGAATCCTCTTTGATTTTCAGCAGAGACCGTTTTAGAAGGCAGAGTAGTGGTATGGTGACGCTAATAATGGCGTCATCGCCGCTCACCATCTTGGTGGAGTCCTCAAAGTTTTGGAGGACGGTGCATAGGTCCGACATCCATCTCCACTCCTCAGGTGTTATGTGTGGAGTTTGACCCATTTCCCGACGGCTTAGGTGATGCAGGTAGTCCACAACTGCCCTCTTCTGCTCACATATCCTGACCAACATGTGCAGAGTTGAATTCCAACGCGTGGGGACATCACACATCAGTTTGTGGGCCGGAAGACGCAAACGGCGCTGAAAGCCGGCAAGGCCGGCTGAAGCAGCAGGTGACTTGCTAAAATGTGCAGACAGACGCCGAACTTTTACCAGCAGGTCAGACACCTCTGGGTATGACTTCACAAACCTCTGAACCACCAGGTTGAGCACATGGGCCACGCATGGAACATGCGTCAGCTGCCCTCGTCTCAAAGCTGCCACCAGGTTCCGGCCATTGTCACACACGACCTTTCCTGGCTTTAGGTTCAGAGGTGTGAGCCAGTGATCTGCCTGCTCTTTCAGAGCTGTCCACACCTCTTCTGCATTGTGGGGTTTGTCACCTATGCAGACTAGCTTCAACACAGCCTGTTGCCGCTTTGCAGAGGCAGTGCTGCAGTGCTTCCAGCTTGGGACTGGTGTGGAGTGTACAGTGGATGAGGATGCGCAGGAGGAGGAGGCTGAAGAGCATGACATTCCGGAGCTGTAGAGTGTCGGAGAAACCCTGACAGAGGTAGGGCCTGCTATCCTTGGTGTGGGAAGGACGTGTTCCGTCCCTCGCTCAGACTGGGTCCCAGCCTCCACAATATTAATCCAGTGTGCCGTCAAGGAGATGTAGCGGCCTTGCCCACAAGCACTTGTCCACGTGTCTGTTGTTAGGTGGACTTTGGCTGAAACAGCATTGTTCAGGGCACGTGTGATGCTGTTGGACACGTGGTTATGCAATGCGGGGACGGCACATCTGGAGAAATAGTGGCGGCTGGGGACCAAGTAACGTGGGACAGCAGCCGCCATCAGGTCGCGGAATGCGTCTGTCTCCACCAGCCGGAAAGGCAACATTTCTAGCGCTATGAGTCGCGAAATGTGATCATTCAGGACTGTTGCATGTGGGGCGTTGGCAGCGTATTTGCGCCTGCGTTCAAATGTTTGCTGAATGGATAATTGAACGCTGCGCTGGGACAAGGACGTGCTTGATGGTGGTGTAATTTGTGCGTGGGCAACTTCAGGTGCAGGGCCGGAGGCTTGTTCACGGCCAGCATGGACAGGGGATTGGCTCGCATGCACAACAGGCGAAGACGTAGCAGTGACATCAGCAAGCACCGCTCCTCGACTCTGTTGTACTTCCCACAAAGTCGGGTGCTTGGCTGACATGTGCCTGATCATGCTGGTGGTGGTCAGGCTGCTAGTTTTCGTACCCCTGCTGATAGTGGCATGGCAGGTGTGGCAAATGGCCTTTTTAGAGTCTTCTGGAGCCAACTTAAAAAACTCCCAGACTCGGGAAGACCGAACATTTGCACAGGCACCTTGAGTCGTGTTGTTGTTCCGGGGAACGGTTGCCTACCTTCTGCCTGCGGACGCAACCCTGCTTCGTACTGCCTGTTGGGATGCTACGCCTCCCTCACCCTGTGCACTGCTGTCCTTGCTCTGCATATCCTCCTGCCATGTTGGGTCAGCTACTGGATCATCCACTACGTCGTCTTCCTCTTCCGCACCCTGATCCTCCTCCTGACTTCCTGGCAATTGTGTCTCATCATCGTCCACCCCTTGTTGAGACACTTTGACAACGTTCCGTTCGTCATAACGTGGCTGCTCAAATATGCATCTGTACATACCATCTCCTCATCACCCACTTCAAGAGGAGGTGGCGACAGGCCAGATTCTGCAAATGGATACGTGAACAGCTCTTCCGAGTGTCCTAGTGTGGGATCAGTAATGTCCGTGGACGTGTACTCGGCCAGGTGGTAGGAAGGAGGATCAGGTTGGGAAATGTGCGGTGCAGTATCACGGCTACTGACAGTTGACCGTGTGGAAGACAGGGTGTTTGTGGAGATGCCCATCTGACTTGAAGCATTATCCGCTATCCAAGTAACAACCTGTTGGCACTGGTCTTGGTTCAACAGTGGTGTACTGCTGCGGGCCCCAAGAATTTGGGACAGGACGTGCGAGCGAGGAGATGTGGCCCTTTGTTGTTGCGAAATTAGTGCTTGCACACGACCTCGGCCTCTGCCTGCACCACCATCACGTCCACTTCCTTGTTCCTTGCCAACGCCCTTGCCAACGCCTTTGCGCATTTTGCCTGTATAGAGCGACAACTGTCTGGTGACTGTTGAGGTCACAGGAGATTAGGATTTTAGTTCCCTAACCTGTATCAAGGTATGACGTACACCAGTGTGGTGACTGTTGAGATCACAAGAGATTAGGATTTTAGTTACCTAACCTGAGTATACTACAAGGGATTGTAAAATGAGCTACTACGGTATACACACAGTTGGTGACTGTTGAGATCACAAGAGATTAGGATTTTAGTTCCCTAACCTGTATCAAGGTATGACGTACACCAGTGTGGTGACTGTTGAGATCACAAGAGATTAGGATTTTAGTTCCCTAACCTGTATCAAGGTATGACGTACACCAGTGTGGTGACTGTTGAGATCACAAGAGGTTAGGATTTTAGTTCCCTAACCTGTATCAAGGTATGACGTACACCAGTCTGGTGACTGTTGAGATCACAAGAGATTAGGATTTTAGTTCCCTAACCTGTATCAAGGTATGACGACACACGGTCTGGTGACTGTTGAGATCACAAGAGATTAGGATTTTAGTTCCCTAACCTGTATCAAGGTATGACGCACCAGGTGTGGTGACTGTTGAGATCACAAGAGTTAGGATTTTAGTTCCCTAACCTGTATCAAGGTATGACGTACACCAGTTGGTGACTGTTGAGATCACAAGAGATTAGGATTTTAGTTCCCTAACCTGTATCAAGGTATGACGTACACCAGTGTGGTGACTGTTGAGATCACAAGAGGTTAGGATTTTAGTTCCCTAACCTGTATCAAGGTATGACGTACACCAGTCTGGTGACTGTATGAGATCACAGAGGTTAGGATTTTAGTTCCCTAACCTGTATTAAGGTAGTACGTACACCTGTCTGGTGACTGTAATGGTTTCACGAGAGGATTTTAGTCCCTAACCTGTATTAAGGTAGTACGTACACCTGTCTGGTGACTGTAATGGTTTCAGGAGAGGATTTTAGTCCCTAACCTGTATTAAGGTAGTACGTACACCAGCTGGTGACTTTATGGTTTCCAGGGGAAGGATTTTAGTTCCCTAACCTGTATCAAGGTATGACGTACACCAGCGTGGTGACTGTTGAGATCACAAGAGATTAGGATTTTAGTTCCCTAACCTGTATCAAGTATGACATACACCAGTGTGGTGACTGTTGAGATCACAAGAGATTAGGATTTTAGTTCCCTAACCTGTATCAAGCTATGACGTACACCAGTTGGTGACTGTTGAGATCACAAGAGGTTAGGATTTTAGTTCCCTAACCTGTATCAAGGTATGACGTACACCAGTCTGGTGACTGTTGAGATCACAAGAGATTAGGATTTTAGTTCCCTAACCTGTATCAAGGTATGACGTACACCAGTTGGTGACTGTTGAGATCACAAGAGATTAGGATTTTAGTTCCCTAACCTGTATCAAGGTATGACGTACACCAGTCTGGTGACTGTTGAGATCACAAGAGGTTAGGATTTTAGTTCCCTAACCTGTATCAAGGTATGACGTACACCAGTCTGGTGACTGTTGAGATCAAAGAGTTAGGATTTTAGTTCCCTAACCTGTATTAAGGTAGTACGTACACCTGTCTGGTGACTGTAATGGTTTCAGGAGAGGATTTTAGTCCCTAACCTGTATTAAGGTAGTACGTACACCTGTCTGGTGACTGTTTAATGGTTTCAGGAGAGGATTTTAGTCCCTAACCTGTATTAAGGTAGTACGTACACCTGTCTGGTGACTTTATGGTTTCAGGAGTAGGATTTTAGTCCCTAACCTGTATCAAGGTATGACGTACACCAGT
Organism: Allobates femoralis; assembly: GCA_033576535.1. Classification (NCBI taxonomy): domain Eukaryota; kingdom Metazoa; phylum Chordata; class Amphibia; order Anura; family Aromobatidae; genus Allobates; species Allobates femoralis. Next base: position 359,298,167 of record JARQOC010000002.1, read on the forward strand.
GTGGTGACTGTTGAGATCACAAGAGATTAGGATTTTAGTTCCCTAACCTGTATCAAGGTATGACGTACACCAGTGTGGTGACTGTTGAGATCACAAGAGATTAGGATTTTAGTTCCCTAACCTGTATCAAGGTATGACGTACACCAGTGTGGTGACTGTTGAGATCACAAGAGTTAGGATTTTAGTTCCCTAACCTGTATCAAGGTATGACGTACACCAGTCTGGTGACTGTTGAGATCACAAGAGGTAGGATTTTAGTGCCCTAACCTGTATTAAGGTAGTACGTACACCTGTCTGGTGACTTTAATGGTTTCAGGAGAGGATTTTAGTCCCTAACCTGTATTAAGGTAGTACGTACACCTGTCTGGTGACTTTAATGGTGTCAGGAGAGGATTTTAGTCCCTAACCTGTATTAAGGTAGTACGTACACCTGTCTGGTGACTTTAATGGTTTCAGGAGAGGATTTTAGTCCCTAACCTGTATTAAGGTAGTTCGTACACCTGTCTGGTGACTGTAATGGTTTCAGGAGAGGATTTTAGTCCCTAACCTGTATTAAGGTAGTACGTACACCTGTCTGGTGACTGTAATGGTGTCAGGAGAGGATTTTAGTCCCTATCCTGTATTAAGGTAGTAAGTACAAGAGTGTGGTGACTCTAATGGTCACAGAAAAGCTTGGATTCCAATCTGTATCACCCTGCCTATATCCTCCTAGATTAGTCCTGAGAAGGACTGTTCTGGTCACTGGAAAGCTTGGACTCCGATCTGGATCACCCTGCCTATATCCTTCTAGATTAGTCCTGAGAAGGACTGTTGTGGTCAGCAGCAGCAGTTTGCAGCCCTGCTCCGGATCTACCTATGAGGGCCGCAAATCTGTCCCTAAGCAGCCGCAGACACTCTCCCTTCACTCACTGTCTGGATGGCTGTGTGCCGAGCACAGCGCGCCGGGAGTTATAAAGGCTCGGTCACGCTGTGCAGGGCGGCCAATTACTGCTATGCCACAACTAACAGGGCTGTGGCATTGCAGTGGTCTGCCACCCAATCCCTGCATGTGGGCTGGCTCTCAAAAGAGCGCCAACATGCAGAGATGATGACCATGAGCACAGCACGAGTATCGCGAGATTACTCGGTGCTCGGCGAGTCGCCCGAGTACAGTGATACTCGTTCGATTACCGAGTAGTGGCGAGCATGCTCGCTCATCACAAGTGTTGTCCTTTCGGAATACCTCTCTTGAGATGCAAGGGATGACCACTCTCCCAATGTATACGTGAGTTAGTCGCAGTGGGTATCCAATAGGTTGAAGTATGTAAACCACCAATCTCGTCTCGTCAAATCCATATGTCCAAAAATGGAGGTTGGAAACTCTGGTCCTCATGTGTAAACTTTAGTCCAATAGGATTGTTATTTAGACCCACCACAAAGTCAGAGAGCTGTTCCTTAGTTCCCAACCACACAACAAATATGTTGTCAATGTAACGGGTCTAGATTTTAAACCTACATTTGATTTCATCCATCAAGGGTGTTAAGATCATAGTCTCCTTCCACCAACCCAGGAGCAAATTAGCATACAAGGGGGCACAGGGGCTCCTCATCGCGATGCCCCTGAGTTAGTGGTAGTATTTCCTGTCAAAGAGGAAGACATTTCTAGTCAGACAAAACTCAAGCAATCTCAGCTCAAACTCATTATGCAGCCGAAACTGCTGCCCTCTGCCAGACAGAAAATATCTTACAGCCTCTAAGCCACAGGCATGAGGAATCAAGGAGTACAAGGCCTCCACATCTATGCTGCCTGAAATCGTGTCAAGTAATGATAGTTTGACACAAAATTGTGGTGTTTATTTAGATCATATCTTCAGACCGTTTGTGACAGCTCTACAGTCATATACCTGTGAAACACCTTATTTGTTGAGAAAACTTGAAGGTGTTAACATCTCCAGTAATGAGATTTTAGTCATCGTTGATGTGGATGCCTTGTCCTCCTCGGTTCCTCATCATCTTTTTCTGTCTGGCAGAGGGCAGCAATTTTGGCTGCATATTGAGTTTGTGCTGAGATTGCTTGAGTTTTGTCTGACTAGAACAGTCATCGAACAGTGTACTGCCTACCTGGTGCTCGAGTATGGCACATCGCTGATTGGGTTGACAGATTACTGGAAAGGGGCTGGTGGGAACCCAGCGGTCATGGCGCACATTTGCACAAATGACAAAGTTAGAGGTAGGTGGAAGGTCCTTATCGATGATTTCAGGGAATTAGGCTGCAAGCTTAAGGCAAGGACCTCCAAGGTAGTATCCTCTGAAATACTGTCTGTACCACGTGCCAAGCAAGAGAGGCTACGGGAGATTAAGGGGATAAATAAGTGGCTCAGGAATTGGTGTAGGAGGGAGGGTTTGTGTTCCTGGAGACTTGGGCCGACTTCTCTGTTGGCTACAGGTTCTATGCTAGGGACAGGCTGCACCTCAATGGGGGGTGTGCAGCTGTGATGGAGGAAAAAATGGAAGATTGGAGGAATGTTTAAACTAGGGATTGGGGGATGAGTATTAACTGTACAGGAGTAGAAGGTAGTGTAAATAGTAACCTGGGCACAAATAATGAAATTGGGAGTGGCATGGGGGTGGGGTTAGAACAGTCAATATAGTAAGAAGGAATAGAGGTAAAGAGAGATGCATAAAGTGCCTCACAAACAAAATGGAGGAATTAGAATTAATTTTGTTGGAAAATAATAATGACATGGTGGGAACATCGGAGACATGGCTGGATAAAAGCCATAACTGGGCTCTTAATTTACAGGTCTATAGTCTGTTCAGAAATGACCGTACAAATAAGCGAGGGGTGTGTTTATATGTAAAATCATTCTTAAAACCTATTCTACATGATAATATATGTAAATCATATGAAAATGTAAAGTCCCCATCGGTGGAGATAAGGGGAGGGGAAAAAATAATAAATTACTGATAGGGGTTTGTTATAAGTCTCCAACAATAATGGAAGTGGATAAGAATATCCTCATAAAGCAAAGTCATTATTGTGGGGGACTTCAACTACTCTGAAATACTTTGGGAAACAGAAACTGCAGTCGCAGCAAAGGTAGCAGATTTTTGACAAACTGACAGACAATTACCTTTCACAACTGGTTAAGGACCCAACAAGAAGGGGGGCACTGTTAGACCTAATATTAACCAACAGGCCGGACCACATATCAATCATATAGGTTAGAGGTCACTTGGGTAATAGTGATCACAAAATAATATGTTTTCCTTTCTCCTTTAATAAGATGTGTAGTAGAGGGGCTACAAGGACACTAAACTTCAGTAAGGCAAATTTCCAACGGTTGAGAGATGATCTTAATGCAATAAACTGGAACGATACATAAAAGTACACAAAGCAAATGGAAGATGATTATTAGCGTCCTGAATAGGACCTGTGCACAATATATACCCTATGGAAATAAACATCTATTATATAAATCCCGGAGGGATTTTTGACGTCATATCTGTCACTTTGTCCCAACATCCGGTCACTCTGGCCAGAAGTACACCTGCTCAGGGTGGACCAAGATGGCCGCCCTAAGTGGGAGGACCGTGGTGATCCAGCCGGGAGACGACCGCCATTAGGCGGTCGTCTCCCGGGTGGCGAGCCGCTGCCGGAGCTCACCCGCGGCTACCTCCGGCACGGAGGGCCGCGCCGAGCCCGCCGGGAGAAGACCGGCATTAGCCGGTCGTCTCCCGGCTGCCGACCCGCTGCCCGGAGCTCAGCCGCGGTGCACCCCGGCACGGAGCTCCGCGGCGAGCCCGCCGGAGCCGACCTCGCGGCGCCGGAGCGAGCCGGGGATCTCCGTGGTGGCCATATCTGCGACTCAGCTCCGGGGAGCTGCGAGCCAGCCGGGATTTGCCCGGTATTGCCGCCACCATTCTGATTGGTCGGTCGCTTGCGAGCGACCAATCAGAATCAAGCCGCGGCACGGCGCCGTCTTTTAAAATGTAAGAAGTGAAAAAAATTTTTTTTAAAGATGGCGCAGTGTTTCACGGCGCTCTTTTCATTGGTCGGCGCCAGGCGCGACCGACCAATGAGAAGAGTGGGGTGGGGCACGGCACCATTTTTGAAATCCAAAGTTCCCGCTGCTTTTCAAATATGGCGCCGTGCCCCGCTCCACTCTCCTCATTGGTTGCTTGCGCCTGGCGCTGACCGATGAAAAGAGCGTCGCGAAACACGGCGCCATCTTTCAAATTTTTTTTTTTTCATTTTTACATTTTTAAACATGCCGCCGTGCCGCGGCTTGATTCTGATTGGTCACTCGCAAGCAACCGACCAATCAGAATGGCGGCGGCGTTACTGGGCAAATCCCGGCTGGCTCGCGGCTCCCCAGAGCTGAGCCGTGGATATGCACACCTCAGCTCCCGCCTACCTCGCGCCCGCTCCGTGCCCCGCTGTTCTGATTGGTCGGCGTGCTGAACGCGGTGCGCTGTATGGCGCCATACATCAAATACACTGACTACAGTGTATTTCAAATATGGCGGCATTGAGCGCGCCGCTATTCTGATTGGTCGCTGCGCTGAAAGTTGCGACCAATCAGAATATCGGCGCGCGCTATGCCGCCATATTTGAAATGCACTGAGTACAGTGTATTTGAAGTATGGTGCCATAGAGCGCGCCGCCATTCTGATTGGTCGGCGCGCTGAACGCCGCGACCAATCAGAATAGCGGCGCGCGCTATGCCGCCATATTTCAAATACACTGAGTAAAGTGTATTTGAAGTATGGCGCCATACAGCGCGCTGCTATTTTGATTGGTCGGCGCGCTTAATGCCGCCATATTTGAAATACACTGTAGTCACGGCGCCATGTTTTAAAATGTAAGAAGTTCAAAAATAAAAATTTGAAAGATGCCGCCGGGTTTCGCGGCGCTCTTTTCTTGGTCGGCGCCAGGCGCGACCGACCAATGACCAGAGTAGGGCGGGGCATGGCGCCATATTTGAAATCCAAAGTTTCAAATATAGCGCCGTGCCCCGCCCCACTCTTCTCATTGGTCGCTCGCGCCTGGCGTCGACCAATGAAAAGAGCGCCGCAAAACACGGCGCCATCTTTCAAATTTTTATTTTTTTTAATTCTTACATTTTGAAACATGGCGCCGACCGACCAATCAGAATGGCGCCGGCGGTACCAGGCAAATCCCGGCTGGCTCGCGGCTCCCCGGATCTGAGCCGCAGATATGCCCGCCACGGACATCCGCGACTCGCTCCGCCGGCGCGAGGTAGCCGGGAGCTGAGGTCGGCTCCCAGCTACCTCGCCGCCGCTCCGCCGGCGTGAGTTAGCCTGGAGCCCACCTCAGCTCCCGGCTACCTCGCGCCCGCTCCGTGCCCCGCTATTCTGATTGGTTGCCGCGTTCAGCGCGCCGACCAATCAGAATAGCGGCGCACGCTATGCCGCCATATTTGAAATACACTGTGTACAGTGTATTTGAAGTATGGCGCCATACATCGCGCCGCTATTCTGATTGGTCGGCGCGCTGAACGCGGCGACCAATCAGAATAGCGGCGCGCTCAATGGCGCCATATTAAAAATACACTGACTACAGTGTATTTCAAATGCCCTTCAGCCTCCCCTGCTGTCCTCTGCACTCCTGCCTCCCCTGCTGTCCTCTGCCCTCCTGCCTCCCCTGCTGTTCTCTGCCCTCATGCCTCCCCTGCTGTACTCTGCCCTCCAGCCTCCCCTGCTGTACTCTGACCTCCAGCCTCCCCAGCTGTCCTCTGCCCTCTAGCCTCCCCAGCTGTCCTCTGCCCTCCAGCCTCCCCAGCTGTCCTCTGCCCTCCAGCCTCCCCAGCTGTCCTCTGCCCTCCAGCCTCCCCTGCTCTCCTCTAACCTCCAGCCTCGGCTCTCCTAACCCCTCCAGCCTCCGCTCTCCTCACCCCTCCAGCCTCCACTCTTCTCACCCCTCCAGCCTCCGCTCTTCTCACCCCTCCTGCCTTCTCACCACTCTCACCGCACTCACTGGTAACCACTGAGCCACCGCACTCACTGCTAACCACTAAGCCACCGCACTCACTGCTAACCACTGAGCCACCGCACTCACTGCTAACCACTGAGCCACCGCACTCACTGCTAACCACTGAGCCACCGCACTCACTGCTAACCATTGAGCCACCGCACTCACTGCTAACCACCCAGCCACCGCGCAGTGCTAACAACTGAGCCACCGCCCAGTGCTAACCACTGAGCCACCGCGCAGTGCTAACCACTGAGCCACCATATACAGTGCTAACCACTAAGCCACCATATACAGTCTTAACCACTGAGCCACCAGACAGTGCTAACCACTGAGCCACCATATACAGTGCTAACCACTGAGCCACTGTATACAATGCTAACCACTGAGCCACCATTTACACTGCTAACCAATGAGCCACCATTTACACTGCTAACCAATGAGCCACCATATACAGTGCTAACCACTAAGCCACCATATACACTGCTAACCACTGAGACACCATATACAGTGCTAACCACTGAGCCACCTGTATGCACACAATTCATTTCACCGCACTCCCCTAACTATTAGTAAATAAACTATATATGCATTCTAGGCTACCCGTTTCTTTAGAATCGGGCCTCCATCTAGTACCAGAAATAAGAGGAAACCACTATGGCCAAATAGAGCTGTAAGGGGTGCAATAAGTGACAAAAAGAAAACATTAAGTGAATTAAAGCAAGTCGGTAGTGATGAGGCATTAAATAAATACAGAAAATGAAATAACATCTGTAAAAAGCAAAGATTGAGACAGAGAGATTCTGCCAAATAAAGTAAAAAAAAAAAATCCCAAAATATTCTTTAACTACATAAATGGTAAGAAACTAAAAAAATATTGTGTTGGCCCTTTAAAGGGATCCTGTCACCTCCAGAATGCCTCCTAAGCTACCAAAACATGTCCCTGCAGCATCCTATCATTAATCTCACACTCCTTTTGTCTCCTAAAAGCATCCTGTGAAAGTGCATAAAAATGTTTTAATACTCACTCATTAGTGATTATAATTAGCAGGGGCTATATTCTTTAGCCCTTAGGGCGTGTTGTTTTTCAGCCTGAATGATCCATCCTCTCTCTGTCTGTTTGCTCTACTTGTGCAAGCTTGCCCTCCCCCCTCTCTGTCTCTCACAGAATGCAAATCATTAGTTCTGCCTTCAGCTCCACAACACAGCAGCAGATAGTCATAAGTGATGTCATTATATTTGAGAGTTAAGCCTAATTGGATCGCATAGTCTCTTTTGTTCCTCTATTGTGGTTTCCACAGCCAGTGGCTTGTTTTTCACTGAGGGTATTCTGTCACATATTTGTATGAAATATTTTTCCAAATAAATTGATGTATTTCTAAATATAGTGTCTAGATCGTTTATGCCCAATTTTTCTACCTCCTGATTCTGGGTTTTTGGATTCTTGGGAAATTTTAGGTTATATATTCTATGATCCAGAAGGACGTGAAAGTCCAATTTGTAGGTTATAACTAGGGATGGGCGAATCTACTCGCTAGGACTCGTTACTCGGCGAGCAGTAAGGGACTCGCAGCACTCGGTACTCTGCGAGTTTCCCAGTGATTACTCGCACGAGTCCAATGCAAATCAATATCAATCCTAGTTTTGTCAGAAACGCTGACAAAACTAGGATTGCCATTGTTTGCATTAGACTCGGCTACTGTGCCAGTGATAGCAGGGAAACTCGCAAAGTAACAGCTGTCTTCTCTGTGTGCAGGCTGCCAGCTCCAGGGTCCTAGAGCCCGCCTGCTCACAGACATGATGTAGCAGTGCTGAGATTGTTCTCAGTCTGCTCATTCCCTGTGCATAGACATCTGTCTATGCACAGGGGATGTAGCAGAGAGGACATCGCGTTTTGGACTACGTCGGACGGAAGAGGATTTTTTTAATTAAAGATGGAGTCCCTAATGGCTTTTTTTTTAATTTCAAATAAAAATTTTTCTCTGTGTTGTGTTTTTTTAACCCTTTATTGGAGATTCTTAGTGGCTGGGTCAAACGTGGCCTGACATTAAGAATCTCGGGCTTAATATCAGCTTGTATAACAAAGCTGGTATTAACCCCTTTATTACCCAGCGTGCTACCGCCATCAGGGCCGCTGGAAGAGCGGGGTTCAGCGCCAGAGGATGGCGCTTCAATGAACGCGCCATCTTCTGGGGCGGCTGCGGGCTGCAATTTGCAGCGGGGGGTGCCCAGAAAGCTTGGGCATCCCTGCGCTGCGGATTCCAGCCCCCAGCTGCTTAGCTGTACCTGGCTAGACATAGAAATTGCGCGGAGCCCCACGCATTTTTTTTTAATTATTTCATGAATTTCAGAGTCAGAGTCTCAGAGTCAGAGTCTCAGAGTCAGAGTCAGAATCTCCGAATTGCATGAAATAATTTAAAAAAAATGCGTGGGGCTCCGCGCAATTTCTATGTCTAGCCAGGTACAGCTAAGCAGCTGGGGGCTGGAATCTGCAGCGCAGGGATGCCCAAGCTTTCTGGGCACCGCCCGCTGCAAATTGCAGCCCGCAGCGGCCCCAGAAGATGGCGCGTTCATTGAAGCGCCATCCTCTGGCGCTGAACCCGCTCTTCCAGCGGCCCTGGTAGCGGTGGCACGCTGGGTAATAAAGAGGTTAGTGCCAGCTTTGTATTATCAGCTGGCCCTAAGCCCGAAATATATGGCGGTCACGCCAATATTAGACATGACCGCCATGAATTTCTATTAAATTGTTTTAAAAAAAACACAACACAAAGAAAATTTTTTATTAGAAATAAAAAAAAAAGCCATTAGGGACTCCATCTTTAATTAAAAAAATCCTCTTCCGTCCGACGCAGTCCAAAACGCGATGTCCTCTCTGCTACATCCCCTGTGCATAGATATAGATGTGTATGCACAGGGAATGAGCAGACTGGGAACAATCTCAGCTCTGCTACATCATCTCTGTGCATAGACATTCATGTCTGTACACAGGGAATGAGCAGACTGGGAACAATCTCAGCACTGCTACATCAGGCAGCAGGCAGGCTCTAGGACCCTGGAGCTGGCAGCCAGCACACTGAGCAGACAGGATTCTTATCTGTGCAAGTTTCCCAGCGATTACTTACAAAGTAAATGAGTCCAATGCAAATAAATGACAAAACTAGGATTACTTCAGGCTGAAGCTTCCGAGACACATCTGCGTTTTGTAAATCTCACACTACTCGCTATTACTCGCTTCCCCATTCATTAACATTGGACTCGCTAGACTCGCAACGAGTAGCGAGTCCTGTGCTCGGACTCGCTAGAGTCAAGCGATTCCGAGTAATTTAGGATTCGCCCATCACTAGTTATAACATTTGTATATTTATAAAGTCCAAAACAGAAATGAAAAGGGGCACCACCGTAGCTAATACTCGGGTTCCCACTGGGGAACTCAATTACGAGTGAGGGGGAGACACAGGGCCGTCTGGTGTGCCAAATGCAGTCTCAGTACTGGAAATCAAGCAAAAAAAGAAAAATCATCGGCATATAGGGGTTTTTTACTTTTTATATTGTCAAGGAGCGGCATACAAAGAGGTGCAGGGAGAGGGCGCAGAGGTGACCTTGATTTGTATAGTTATCCACAGTTCCCCTTAATGGGTATATGGATTTCAAAAAAGAGAGAAGACCTGAGAAACCCAACTCGGTTCAGTCTTCGGTGACGGACAAGCCACTGGCCCAGAGGAACAGGATACCGCTGACCTTAAAATAAAAATTTTGAATCTTCTAAAAAAGAGAGTCCGCCTTTGGTGGAACAAGGCCGCCTTAGAGAATCATTTGCAGCGATCTATCATCCTGAGAGGATTACGAGTGCAGTTATTTCCTACTACTAGCTCTCAAGATAGCGGTTTTGTGGGACGCTGGGAAGAGGCATTTACGAAGTGTTCCACCACATTATTAGAACTCCTGGTGGGACAGGATAAGAGGGAGTTAGAGGCCTTGGATTTGGAGATTGAGGGCATCAGGAGTCAGCACCAGAGTAATCTCTCTGAGGATCAACAGAAGGAGTTTGATGGTGCATTAGAGGAGACACTGAATAGGTGGGAAACGAATATGCAGTCAGGCAAAGCGAAGAAATTCAAGCAGATTTATCTGACTACCAACAACGTGTATACCATTGGCAGACAAGTAATAAAGTGGCGGCACGATCTCCCTCGGTGACGAGCGCATCCTCTGTGTCCGAAGGAAAATGTGCAGATTTTTTAAGGTCCTCGGGGGGCGTCCGTCCAGATGTCAAGCATGCATTTAACCAGGCAAGAACCCCGTACCCAAGGACAGAGATACAACATGTGGAGGAGGTTCCAAAAAAAGAAAAACTAAAGGTAATTAATTTATTTAAACACACTTTGACTAAGGATCAGATCTTTGTATTGTCTAGAGGGTTGTCATTTGCCCCGACAGATAGTTTTGACTACTTTACTCTGGGGAAGGATTTAGAGCTTTTTGCATGGAAATTAGTGTATAAAAAATGTTTGGGGTGTCCTCAGAAACTGAGATTTTACCAGATAAGAGTAGGCTACTTAGTGATTTAGATTCTCTAGTGGTCGATAGTCTGGGCGGAATTAGAATTTCACTGCCTACGCATCTACACAGCCACACAAAACACTTCCCGCCCTTGTCAATTTGTCCCCAGATTGGAATATTCTTACAGCTGGTTAAACAGGACCTTCAAAAAGCTAATGTTCCTGTGATGACACATAACCTCAATTTCAAACAGAGATGTGCTTTAACATCTCTTAAGGTAATGAGGGATGTCGCAATCAAGCCTGCTGATAAGGGCGGGAGTGTGGTTGTGTGGCCTGTGTGGATGTATGAGAAGGAAGCGACTCAGCAACTTACATCAGGTTGCTATAAATGACTCCCTTGTAGTCCTTCGAGCAAATTCAAGGATGAGTTATGTTCTCTTCTTGATGATGGCGCAGAATCACAAGCCATCACCCCAAAAATGCGAGATTCACTCTTGCCAGAGTGCCCCGTAATTGCTACATTTTACCTTTTACCGAAGATTCACAAGGACCCCCTGTCTCCTCCTGGGAGGCCTATTGTCTCCGGGATAGGGGGTCTTTGTGAGCCTATCTGTCAGTTTGTTGATCATTATCTCCAGCCGTGTGTAAAGACGTTGCCCTATTTTGTTCAGGACTCTACGGATGTGATGAGGAGACTTGATGGCATTGTTTTGGAAAAGGATACGTGGTTGGTGAGCTGTGACGTGGAGTCCCTCTACACTTCCATCCGCTATGACCAGTGGGTCCGAGCTTCGGAATATTTTTTGAGTATGACAAATCTTGATAGATTACGCAGTAAATTCATTCTTGAATCACTGAGGTTTCTCTTACATCATAATTTCTTTCTTTTCAAGGACCGACCCTACCTACAGCTCCAGGGAACGGCTATGGGTGCAGCATGTGCGCCCTCATATGCTAATCTGTTCCTGGGGCTGTGGGAGAGGGACACGGTCCTTGAAACTCCAAGTCATGAGCGAGTTGTCACATGGATGAGATATATTGATGACATCCTGTTTGTGTGGCAGGGCTCCACATCGCAGCTTGACGCCTTTTTGCGTCAGCTAAACCACAATGATCTCAACATTAAACTTACATGGAAGTACAGTTCCACTAGGATTGACTTCTTGGACCTGGTACTAATTAGATCGCCAGAGGGTAATTTGATTACCGACATCTATAGAAAAGACACCTTGACCAATTCACTGCTACACGTCTCCTCAGCACATCCTACCCCCTTGAAAAGATCGATTCCCTACGGCCAATTTTTGAGGGCCCGGAGAATCTACTCAAGGGATACCATCTTTGTAAAACAGGCTGAGGTACTTGGTAAGAACTTTAGGCAGAGGGGGTATCCTACTGAGGTCATTCAGAACGGGTACCAATGGGCCCTACAACTGGAGAGACAGAAGCTTTTGACCCCAAGTAGTAAAAGGGTAAATACAGGTGAGAACATCGTGAGATTTATTACCACCTTTAATTCAAAGTGGAAAGCCAATCGTGATTCCTTTGATAAACATTGGGGTGTACTATTAGCTAGTGATCTGTCTATGTCACTCTCTGAAATTCCATTGATAACGTGGCATAGATCACCAAACTTGAGAGATCTTCTAACTAAAAGTCATTACGTGCCTCACTGGAGTAAATTCATTTTTAACAGCAGGGGTCCTCCATGGGGATCAAACCCATGTGGCAACTGCTCCCTGTGTAGCCACATACCGAAGACCTTAGATTTCTGTGACTCAAGTGGTATCAAGAATTTTAAAATAGTACACCACTTTACCTGCAATACAGAGGCAGTGGTATATTATGCCCCTGTAATCTTATTTACATTGGAATGACGACGAGAGCCTTTAAGGTACAAGCACAAGAACATCTGAGAGATATTAGTTGTGCGGCTAAGATCACTGATGAAGTACAACTTGAAAAACTAAAAACCATCCCAAAACACTTTAGGGACAAACACGATTGCATCCCTAGGGGTCTTTTCTTTAGGGGTATAGATAGAGCATATATGGGCTCTCAAGGAGGTGATGTCAAGAGGGTTCTTTTACAAAAAGAGACTAAGTGGATCACTCTTTTAAATACGGTGATTCCACTGGTCCTCAATGAAACGGTCAGCTTTCATGCTGTTTTATGAGATTTGGGTCGTCTATGACTTCCCTTTTAGTGGTTTGGTGTCAATGTTTTAATTTGTTTTTAATACCCCTGTTTTTGTCCCCAGATTTTCTGTTCTTTATATTGGATATTTTGTCCGTTGTCTCACTCTGTGTTCAATAAAATTGTCCAACCTGGATTCTATGATGTGCAATATAAAGTTTTTGTGTGGAGCCTTGAAGATATGATCCTCCTCCGCAAGATCTGGGGAGCTGCTGAGACCTAAGAGTCTCTGTCAAATAATATCGTTATTTTTGGATGATTGTGATTTGTTTAACATCTGCTATATATGTCTATAACAACACTGTAATAGTATTGTTTGGTGCTATTTTGTGAGACCAGATATAAATGATGTGCGGACTGTACTGAGGGACAATAGAAAGATGCTAGTATACATATGTCACTAGTCCTGTATAACCTTGTTATCTAATATATAATTGCCGTAGCGCACTTCCGTCATATTCGGCGCTACTTCCGTCGTCGTGGACGTGGCTGCCTCGCAGCTATGCAACCCACGAAGCATTGACCGGCGCGAGCAATGGCCGCGAAGCGGCCATTGCGAGTCTCCGGCCCCGTCCAGCGACCGACCACAGCCGAGCCTCGTGGACGAAAATAGAACCAGGGGCCCGGCTATACTTCGCTTGAAACACCGCTATTATTCTCTATGGGAAGTGAGGCGCTATTCTGATTGGTCGCTGTGTCCTGCTGGTGACCAATCAGAATAGCGCCTCACTTCCCATAGAGATACATAGCGGTGTTTTGGGGAATTTATGGCCGGGCCCCTGGTTCTATTTTCGGCCACGGGGCTGGGCTCTGGTCGGTCGTTCCACGGGGTGGGAGACTCGCTTCGCGGCCATTGCTCGCGCTTCAGCCGTTGCTGAGGCGCGAGCAATGGCCGCGAAGCGGCCATTTCGAGTCTCCGGCCCCGTGGAACGACCGACCAGAGCCGAGCCCCGTGGCCGAAAATAGAACCAGGGGCCCGGCCATAAATTCCCCGAAACACCGCTATGTATCTCTAAGGGAAGTGAGGCGCTATTCTGATTGGTCGCTGTGTCCTGCCGGCGACCAATCAGAATAGCGCCTCACTTCCCATAGACATATAATGGACGACTTTGAGTTTCAAATTGACCCCTGAAAGTGAGGCGCTATTCTGATTGGTTGCCGGCAGCACACAGCGACCAATTAGAATAGCGCCTCACTTACCATAGAGATAAATAGCGTTTTTCCAACAATGCATGGCCGTTCCCTTGGTTCGATTTTCGGCCACGGCGCTCGCCTGTCGCTGGACTTACAGCGGCTGCAAAGACTCACATATCTATCGATCTCTATCTCTCTATCTATCTATCTATCTCTTTATCTATCTATCTATCTCTATCTATTTATCTATCTATCTATCTATCTATCTATCTATCTATCTATCTCTCTCTCTATCTATCGAAGCGGCTATTGTCAGCCGTTGCAGGGGCGAGTCTCCCGACCCGGCGACGACCGATAAGCGCCGAGCCCCGTGGCCGAAAATAGAACCAGGGGCCCGGCCATAAATTCGGCGAAACACCGCTATGTATCTCTATGGGAAGTGAGGCGCTATGGTGATTGGTCGGCGCAGCACACAGCGACCAATCAGCATAGCGCCTCACTTAAGCGGGAAATTTGAAACTCAAAGTCGTCCATTCTATCTCTATGGGAAGTGAGGCGCTATGCTGATTGGTCGGCGCAGCACACAGCGACCAATCAGCAAAGCGCCTCACTTAAGCGGGAAATTTGAAACTCAAAGTCGTCCATTCTATCTCTATGGGACGTGAGGCGCTATTCTGATTGGTCGCCGCCAGCACACAGCGACCAATCAGAATAGCGCCTCACTTCCCATAGAGATATAATGGACGAAAAGTCGTCCATTATATGTTTATGGGAAGTGAGGCGCTATTCTGATTGGTCACCGGCAGCACACAGCGACCAATCAGAATAGCGCCTCACTTCCCATAGACATATAATGGATGAAAAATCGTCCATTATATCTCTATGGGGAGTGAGGCGCTATTCTGATTGGTCGCTGTGTGCTGCCGCCGACCAATCAGAATAGCGCCTCACTTCCCACAGAGATATAATGGACGAAAAGTCGTCCATTAAATCTCTATGGTAAGTGAGGCGCTATTCTGATTGATCGCTGTGTGCTGCCGGCGACCAATCAGAATAGCGCCTCACTTCCCATAGACATATAATGGACGACTTTTCGTCCATTATATCTCTATGGGAAGTGAGGCGCTATTCTGATTGGTCGCTGTGTGCTGCCGGCGACCAATCAGAATAGCGCCTCACTTCCCATAGACATATAATGGACGACTTTGAGTTTCAAATTTACCGCTCAAAGTGAGGCGCTATTCTGATTGGTCGCCGGCAGCACACAGCGACCAATCAGAATAGCGCCTCACTTCCCATAGACATATAATGGACGACTTTTCGTCCATTATATCTCTATGGGAAGTGAGGCGCTATTCTGATTGGTCGCTGTGTACTGCCGGCGACCAATCAGAATAGCGCCTCACTTCCCATAGACATATAATGGACGACTTTTCGTCCAATATATCTCTATGGGAAGTGAGGCGCTATTCTGATTGGTCGCTGTGTGCTGCCGGCGACCAATCAGAATAGCGCCTCACTTCCATAGACATATAATGGACAACTTTGAGTTTCAAATTTACCGCTCAAAGTGAGGCGCTATTCTGATTGGTCGCCGGCAGCACACAACGACCAATCAGAATAGCGCCTCACTTCCCATAGAGATACATAGCGGTGTTTCCAACAATGCATAGCCGGGCCCTTGGTTCCCTTTTCGGCCACGGCGCTCGGCTGTCGCCGGACTTATCGCGGCTGCAAAGACTCAACTATCAATCTCTATCTCTACATCTATCTATCTATCTCTATCTATTTATCTATCTATCTATCTCTATCTATCTATCTATCTATCTATCTATCTATCTATCTATCTATCTATCTATCTATCTCTATCTATTTATCTATCTCTATCTATTTATCTATCTATCTCTATGTATTTATCTATCTATCTCTATCTATCTATCTATCTATCTATCTCTATCTATCTATTTATCTATCTATGTATTTATCTATCTATCTCTATCTATTTATCTATCTATCTATCTATCTATCTATCTATCTATCTATCTATCTATCTATCTATCTATCAAGTGCAGCAAACAGGTTACACCGGGCACTCCACGTATTACTTAAAACGGGGCTGTCACTCCTGTGACCAATGCAGCTTACTCTGGCGGTGCCGGCATGTAAGTAAATCCAAAGCGATATCATAGAAAGTAGAGCCGCACTCACCATTAGTCGATCTTGAATACTTTTATTCTTAGTTCAGTCCATACATGTGAACATCAGCAGGGGAGGGGGTGCGCACTGTATGGACTGAACTAAGAATAAAAGTATTCAAGATCGACTAATGGTGAGTGCGGCTCTACTTTCTATGATATCGCTATCTATCTATCTATCTCTCTCTCTCTCTCTCTCTCTCCCTCTCCCTCTCTCTCTCCAGATTCTAGACTCCCGATTCTTCAGAATCGGGCTCACAGCTAGTATATAGATAATTATCTGTGTAGTATGGGGGTGTTTTTAGTGTTTAGTATTTAGAATCTGATATCTATAGTTTTATGGGGTTGATATTTTGGATATTTAGTGTGTGATCATATAATAACAACTTTACCCCACATTCCCATACTGCAGCACATAATATGGCTCCTTCTTCTAGTGCTGTTTTATAATAGCTGTAGGGTGTCATCTTTCCTATACATGCGCACTTTTCTCCTGCTAGCAGCGTTATGCTGACATGCGCTGTGGGTACTGCGGCTCCCGGAGTCGCTGGCTGTTGCCAGGGTGATGGCTCGGATGACATAGTTCCTCCGATCCGTCACTTCCAGTGTGCAGCGGCGTCAGGGATTGCCGGGCACCCACAACATGAAGTATCAACGCCGCAGACAGCGGTTGTGGATTAGGGCACTCTGAGGCATGATTTGGGGTACTATATAAGAGGTAATTTGAACAAGCCAGGCCACGCCTCCTGACGAAGCAGTCTTGCACAGAAGAATCGCGTCGAGGGTGTAAGCTGCGGTCCTGTGGGCACTCTCTTCCCCCATTGAAATGGTTTAAACGTTTTTTGATATGTCTCAAGGTATGTGACTTTCAGTACCTCCTAGATCAGGGGTCTCAAACTCGGTTGGGTTGGTGGGCCGCACGTAGAAAAAAATTGATATCGGGGGGCCGCATTGCTTGTAGGACTAAAGGTACTGTTACACGTCGCAACATTGCATGCAATTTCACAGGCAATTTGCTGGTTGCAGTGAAATCATGGACACATTGTTCTATTTTCTTGCTGTGTACAAATGTAACAATGTGTCCATGATTTCACTGCAACCAGCAAATTGCCAGTTACATTGCATGCAATGTTGCGACAAGTAACGGTACCCTAAGTGACATTTTAGCAATACCAGAATTTTTTGCTCAACTAGTAAAGTACAAATTATGATCTTCTTGTAGTAATGTCCCCACCCTGGTCTCCATCTTGTAGTAATGTCCCCATCCTGGTCCTCGTCATGTAGTAATGTCCCCATCCTGGTCCTTGTCATGTAGTAATGTCCCCATCCTGGTCCACCTCTTGTAGTAATGTCCCCATCCTGGTCACCATCTTGTAGTATGTGTCCCCATCCTGGTCCTCTTCTTGTAGTAATGTCCCCATCCTGGTCCCCATCCTATATTAATGTCTCCCATCCGGGTCCTCATCTTGTAGTAATGTCCCAATCTTTTAGTAATGTTCCCTCCCTTGTCATCTTGTAGTAATGTCCTGGTCTCTGTTCTTTTTGTTCTCTCGCTCACACACACACTCACATAGGGCTTGTCCACACACCTGCGCTCTCAGTATTTAGCGCTTCTGCGCTAAATACTTAGGTTTTGACAGAGAAGTGCAGGTGCGTGTATGCGGCCGCTTTCAGCAGACGCTGTCCCTGGTTACCCGATGTGTATCGTGGTAACCAGTTCATACAGCAGGCTGCCCACTGTCCGCTTATCTCGAGCGCACAGGGAAACGCTGCTTGCAGTGTTTCCCTGTGCGCTCTGGATAAGCGCACACTATGCAGCCTGCTGTATGAACTGGTTACCACGATACACATCGGGTAACCAGGGACAGCGTCTGCTGAAAGCGGCCGCATACACGCACCTGCACTTCTCTGTCAAAACTTAAGTATTTAGCGCAGAAGCACTTAAATACTGAGAGCGCAGGTGTGTGGACAAGCCCATATATACACACCCGCACATTCACACACACTCGCATACATACACACATACATCCTCAGACATATTCACACAAACACATACACACTCACACATTGACACACTTACATAGGGACATATTTGGAGTTCCTGCCGCCCTAGGCACTTTCAGCGGTCACGTTCCCCTCCCCCTCCAGGCTGCTATCTTCGGCTGTAACAGCGCCTTACCTGACTCCACTCTTCTCATTCCGGCAGCTTCTTCATCTGTGGCTCCCAGTCTTCTGCTTGCCGGCACCAGCCGGCACCAGCCAGCACGCGGCACCAGCCTGCACCCGGCACCAGTCAGCACATGGCACCAGCCGCCGGCGATGTGCCGCTCAGGCGGCGCGGGAATACACTCACACATATACATACACTCACACACATATACACACTCACATACAAATATACACGCACACACATATACACACTCACACATACACTCACACATACACTCACACATACACACTCACTCACATATACACACAAATACACTCACTCACACTCACATAAACACACAAATACACACACACTCACTCACACATATACACATACACACTCACATATACACACAATACACTCACTATTATACACATGCACACACTCACATATACACACAAATACTCACACATATACTCACACATATACACATACACACTCACTCACATAAACACACAAATACACTCACTATTATACACATACACACTCACTCACATATACACTCACACATACTGACACTCTCTCTCTAACACTCACTCATACACACCTGATGCCCCGGGCTCATTATACATGCAGCCGACGCGGTACTGGTTTACTGTGACCACTGAGACGGGTACCGCACCGGCTCAGCTCACACAAGCGCCTTCGCGCCTGTACATTCATGAAAGCAGGCGGGCGGTGGACCAATCAGAAGCCGCCTGTGACGTCACAGGCGGCTTCTGATTGGTCCACCGGCCGCCTGCTTTTATGAATGTACAGGGCAGGCGCGAAGGCGCTTGTGTGAGCTGAGCCGGCGCGGTACCCGTCACAGTAGTCACAGTAAAGCAGTACCGCGTCGGCTGCATGTATAATGGCCCGGGGCATGCATTTTTCTTTCATGGTGCCCCGGGCCGCACTGGGGAGCGTGGCGGGCCGCTTGCGGCCCGTGGGCCGCGAGTTTGAGACCCCTGTCCTAGATACAATAATATAGTGAGACTTTGTGCTAAGGATGGGTGACTATACCATCCTGACATTACAGTAATTTAGCTGGATGGGGTGAGACTGTTTATGACATCCATTATTAAAACTATCTATGGGGGATACATCTAGAGTTGGATTCTTTAGAGTATCACAGCAATTTTGTCTGTCTCCTGTCACCTGACAGTCAGTATTTGTATTGAACTGAGATAGTTTATGATGGTTGACAACCTACAGATAGGTGCAATAATTACTCTTCTAAATGAGAAGTATATATGTATATATACCCTAATAGTCTTAAGTAATGTCATTATATTTGAGAGTTAAGCCTAATTGGATCGCATAGTCTCTTTTGTTCCTCTGTTGTGGTTTCCACAGCCAGTGGCTTGTTTTTCACTGAGGGTGTTCTGTCACATATTTGTATGAAATATTTTTCCAAATAAATTGATGTATTTCTAAATATAGTGTCTAGATCGTTTATGCCCAATTTTTCTACCTCCTGATTCTGGGCTGGTGGATTCTTGGGAAATTTTAGGTTATATATTCTATGATCCAGAAGGACGTGAAAATCCAATTTGTAGGTTATAAATTACCCGCTGATGTCCAGGATCAGCCCTCCTCCCAGCACACACACTGCCTGCAGTCTCTGGCCACGGCTCAGCCGCATCGTCCGCTCTGCTTCTTCACCGCGCGGTCTTTTTCCAACGTTCTCCTCCGCACATCCGACGTCATGTCATGACGTACGGGCGGGCGGTGCGGGAGGAGAAGGAGGCGGAGTGTCACCCAAGTCGGTGCAAGTTGCAACAAACGTGCAGTGTGTGACGGGCTGGCGACGCCGGCGCTGTAGCAGATTATAATGGGGCTTTTAGCCCTGGGCTGTGGACCCCCCCACACCATTGGGCCCGGGGCAAAAGCCCATATTGACCTCATTATAATCCGCCACTGGTGGTTATTAATGGAACACACTCAGAATGGGTTATAGTTAACAGTGGGGTACAACAGGGGTCAGTAATGGGCTGGATTCTTTTTAACATATTTATTAATGACCTTGTAGGGGGCATACATAGTAGTATCTCAATATTTGCACATGACACTAAACTCTGCAGGGTAATCAATACAGAAGAGGACAATTTTAGATTACAGGAGGATTTATGTAAGCTAGAAGCTTGGGATGATAAATGGCAAATAAGCTTTAATGGGGATAAATGTAAGGTCATGCACTTGGGCAGAGGAAATAAAATGTAAAACACTGGGCAAAACTATCAGTAAAAAAGGCGTCGGTGTATGGGTAGACAACAAACTCACATTTAGTGGCTAGTGTCAGGCAGCTGCTGCAAAGGCTAATAAAATAATGTGATGTATTAAAAGAGGCATAGATGCTCATGAGGAGAACATAATTTTACCTCTATACAAGTGCTACACTAGTGCGACCACACTTAGAATACTGTGTACAATTCTTGTCTCCGATGTATAAGAAAGACATAGCTGAACTAGAGCGGGTCCAGAGAAGAGCGACCAAGATTATTAGAAGACTGAGGGGTCTGCAATACCAACACAGGTTATTTAGCTTGGGGTTATTTAGCTTGGAAAAATGAAGGCTTAGGGGTGATCTTATAATAATGTATACATATATGAGAGGACACAACAGAGACCTTTTAAATGATCTTTTTACTCTTAGGCCTGAGACAGGGACAAGGGGGCATCCTCTACCTCTGGAGGAAAGAAGGTTTAATTGTAATCACAGACATGGATTCTTTTCTATAAGAATAGAGAGACTATGGAACTCTTTGCCACATGATGTTGTAATGAGTGAGTCACTACTAAAATTTAAGAATGGCCTGGATGCCTTTCTTGAAAAGTATAATATTGCAGGTTATGTATACTAGATTCTTGATAGGGCGTTAATTAGTGATGAGCGAGTACGCTTATGACTACTCGGTACTCGCACGAGTATCACTGTACTCGGGCTACTCGGCGAGTACCGAGTAATCTCGCGATACTCGTGCTGTACTCGGGGTCCTCATCCCTGCATGTTGGCGCTCTTTAGAGAGCCAGCCCACATGCAGGGATTGGCTGGCAGTCACTGCAATGCCACAACCCTATTAGTTGTGGCATTGCAGTGATTGGCCGGCCCGCACAGCATGACATAGCCTTTATAAGACCCGGCCACGATGTGCTCTGCACACAGCCATCCAGACAGTCAGTGTAGGGAGAGTGTCTGCTGTTGCTTAAGGGACAGATTTGCGGCCCTCATAGGTAGATCCGGAGCAGGGCTGCAAACTGCTGCTGACCAGAACAGTCCTTCTCAGGACTAATCTAGGAGGATATGGGCAGGGTGATCCAGATCGGAGTCCAAGCTTTCCAGTGACCAGAACAGTCCTCAGGAGACTGTTGTAGCTGACTAGCTGTATACAGGCAGGGTGTTATATCCATATCCAGCTTTCCTGTGACCAGAACAGTCCTCAGGAGACTGTTGCAGCTGACTAGCTGTATACAGACAGGCTATCCATATCCAGCTTTCCTGTGACCAGAACAGTCAGGAGACTGTTGTAGCTGACTAGCTGTATACAGGCAGGCTATCCATATCCAGCTTTCCTGTGACCAGAACAGTCAGGAGACTGTTGTAGCTGACTAGCTGTATACAGGCAGGCTATCCATATCCAGCTTTCCTGTGACCAGAACAGTCAGGAGACTGTTCTAGCTGACTAGCTGTATACAGGCAGGGTGTAATATCCATATCCAGCTTTCCTGTGACCAGAACAGTCAAGAGACTGTTGTAGCTGACTAGCTGTATACAGGCAGGCTATCCATATCCAGCTTTCCTGTGACCAGAACAGTCAGGAGACTGTTGTAGCTGACTAGCTGTATACAGGCAGGCTATCCATATCCAGCTTTCCTGTGACCAGAACAGTCAGGAGACTGTTGTAGCTGAATAGCTGTATACAGGCAGGCTATCCATATCCAGCTTTCCTGTGACCAGAACAGTCAGGAGACTGTTGTAGCTGACTAGCTGTATACAGGCAGGCTATCCATATCCAGCTTTCCTGTGACCAGAACAGTCAGAAAACTGTTGTAGCTGATTAGCTGTATACAGGCAGGGTGTAATATCCATATCCATCTTTCCTGTGACCAGAACAGTCCTCAGGAGACTGTTGTAGCTGACTAGCTGTATACAGGCAGGCTATCCATATCCAGCTTTCCTGTGACCAGAACAGTCAGGAGACTGTTGTAGCTGACTAGCTGTATACAGACAGGCTATCCATATACAGCTTTCCTGTGACCAGAATAGTCAGGAGACTGTTGTAGCTGACTAGCTGTATACAGGCAGGCTAGCCATATCCAGCTTTCCTGTGACCATAACAGTCAGGAGACTGTTGTAGCTAACTAGCTCTATACAAGCAGGGTGTAATATCCATATCCAGCTTTCCTGTGACAAGAACAGTCAGGAGACTGTTGTAGCTGTATACAGGCAAAATGCGCAAGGGTTTTGGCAAGGAACAAGGAAGTGGACGTGATGGTGGTGCAGGCAGAAGCCGAGGGCGTGTGCAAGCACTAATTTCGCAACAACAAAGTGCCACATCTACTCGCTCGCACGTCCTGTCCCAAATTCTTGGGGCCCGCAGCAGTACACCGCTCTTGAACCAAGACCAGTGTCAAAAGGTTGTTACTTGGATAGCGGATAATGCTTCCAGTCAGATTGGCACCTCTACAAACACCCTGTCTTCCACACGGTCAAGTGTCAGTAGCCGTGATACTGCACCGCACATTTCCCAACCTGATCCTCCTTTCTACTACCAGGCCGAGTACATGTCCATGGACATTACTGATCCCACACTTGGACACTCAGAAGAGCTGTTCACGTATCCATTCGCACAATCTGGCTTCTCGCCAGCTCCTGTTGAAGTGGGTCATGAGGAGATCGTATGTCCAGATGCCCAAATATTTGAGCAGCCACGTTTTCACGAAGGGAACGTTGGCAACGTGTCTCAACAAGGGGAGGACGATGATGAGACACAATTGCCAGGAAGTCAGGAGGAGGATCAGGGTGCAGAAGAGGAAGACGACGTGGTGGATGATCCAGTAGCTGACCCAACCTGGCAGGAGGATATGCAGAGCGAGGACAGCAGTGCACAGAGGGAGGGAGGCATAGCATCCCAGAAGGCAGTAAGAAGCAGCGTGGTGGCCCCAGGCAGAAGTCAGGCAACCGTTCCCCGGAACAACAACACGACACAAGGTGCCTGTGCAAATGTTGGGTCTTCCCGAGTCTGGCAGTTTTTTAAGTTGGCTCCAGATGACTCTAAAAAGGCCATTTGCAACACCTGCCATGCCAGCATCAGCAGGGGTACGAAAACTAGCAGCCTGACCACCACCAGCATGTTCAGGCACATGTCAGCCAAGCACCCGACTTTGTGGGAAGTACAACAGAGTCGAGGAGCGGTGCTTGCTGATGTCATTGCTACGCCTTCGCGTGTTATGCGTGCGAGCCAATCCCCTGTCCATGCTGCCCGCGAACAAGCCTCCGGCCCTGCACCTGAAGTTGCCCACGCACAAATAACACCACCATCAAGCACATCCTTGTCCCAGCGCAGCGTTCAGTTATCAATTCAGCAAACCTTTGAACGCAGGCGCAAATACGCTGCCAACGCCCCACATGCCACAGTTCTAAATGCTCACATTTCGCGACTGCTTGCACTGGAAATGCTGCCTTTTAGGCTGGTGGAGACCTAAGCATTCCGCAACCTGCTGGCGGCTGCTGTCCCACGTTACTCGGTCCCCAGCCGCCACTATTTCTCCAGGTGTGCCGTCCCCGCATTGCATAACCACGTGTCACTAAGCATCACACGTGCCCTGTACAACGCTGTTTCAGCCAAAGTCCACCTAACAACAGACACGTGGACAAGTGCTTGTGGGCAAGGCCGCTACATCTCCTTGACGGCACACTGGGTTAATATTGTGGAAGCTGGGACCCAGTCTGAGCGAGGGACGGAACACGTCCTTCCCACACCAAGGATTGCAGGTCCTACCTCAGTCAGGGTTTCACCCAAACTCTACAGCTCAGGAATGTCATGGTGGTTCAGCGGTTTCTAAAGTCATACCCAGAGCTGTCTGATCTGCTGGTAAAAGTTTGCCGCCTGTCTGCACATTTTCGCAAGTCACCTGCTGCTTCAGCCGGCCTTGCCGGCTTTCAGCGCCGTTTGCGTCTTCCGGCCCACAGACTGGTGTGTGATGTCCCCACGCGTTGGAATTCATCTCTGCACATGTTGGTCAGGATATGTGAGCAGAAGAGGGCAGTTGTTGACTACCTGCATCACCTAAGCCGTCGGGAAATGGGTCAAACTCCACACATAACACCTGAGGAGTGGAGATGGATGTCCGACCTATGTATCGTCCTCCAAAACTTTGAGGACTCCACCAAGATGGTGAGCGGCGATGACGCCATTATTAGCATCACCATACCGCTACTCTGCCTTCTAAAACGGTTTCTGCTCAAAAACAAAGATGATGCATTGCAGGCGGAGTGCGATGAGTTGGAGCAAGAAACAGTAGTGGGTGTGGGTGATAACACACAGCCCAGCCTCATCTCATCACAACGTGCAGTGAAGGACTATGACAAGGAGGAGGAGGAGGATGAAGACATGGAACAACTCTCTGGCCAAATTGAGGATATGACATGCACACCAGTCATACTCTTGCTTCAGCATGGCTGGCCAGAGGAGAGGGGAGATGAGGAGGAGGAGGAGGACAGCATGTTCAGTCATCATGTTAGTCAGGATACTGAAGTGATGGCTGTTAAGAGTCTGGCGCACATGGCTGACTTTATGGTAAGCTGCCTGGCTTGTGACCCTCGCGTTAAGAACATCTTGGCCGACAATCACTACTGGTTGGAAACACTTTTAGACCCACGCTACAAGGAGAACTTTATGTCTCTTATTCCTGAGGCGGAGAGGTCAGACAAAATGCAGCAGTTCCAGAAGGCCATAGTCACGGAAGTAGGCAAAGCATTCCCCTCACAAAACGCTAGCGGCATAGGTCAGGAATCGGTGGACAACCAAGGCGTACGGCCGAGAGGGGCACAAGTTCAATCCGCCAGAGGTAGGGGAACAGTCTTTACGATGTGGGACAGTTTTCTCAGCCTCTCACGTACCACAGCCCCTGAGGTGCAGGGTAGTGCCACAAAAAATGCTAAGTTTGGCCAGATGCTGAAGGAGTACCTTGCAGATCGAACAATTGTACTCCGACATTCCTCTGTGCCTTACAATTATTGGGTCTCCAAGCTGGACACGTGGCATGAATTGGCTACGCCTTGGAAGTCCTTGCCTGCCCTGCCACTAGCGTTTTGTCAGAGCGTGTTTTTACTGCCGCAGGTGGAATCATTACTGATAAACGCACCCGCCTGTCAACTGAAAATGCTGACAGGCTGACTCTGATCAAGATGAACAAGGGTTGGATTGGGCCAGACTTCACCACACCACCAGCAAATGACAGCGGAATTTAAATTTTGTTCTGTGAATTTGCCATGTACCTCCACTCACCCATGGGTACACACTTCTGGACTTTGGCTAATCGCTGGACTGCTCCTCCTTCTCCTCATGTGCCACCATGATGACCGTTACAATAGTTAGGCTGTTGTTTCAGGTATACCCCCAGTGGTAAATTTTTTCGACCATTCTTTTAGAATGGGCATTACAACGACAGGAGACCCACTCCTTTTCAATGGGAAAAATGTTTTGAGGCCCTCATGCACGTCTCTATCCAGGGACAATGTGGAGCCTCCCAATTATTGTCTGCCCTGCCAAAGGGCTATGCTACAATACACCCACTTCAGGTTTACCGGCTCTCCTGTAGGTCTGTACCCAGGGCCATTGTTGAACCTCCCAATTTTTGGCTACCCTGCCAAAGGGCTATACTACAATACACCCACTTCAGGCTTACAGGCCCTCATGCACGTCGGTATCCAGGAGCATTGTTGAACCTCCCAAATTTTGGCTGCCCTGCCAAAGGGCTATACTACAATACACCCACTTCAGGTTTACAGGCCCTCATGCACGTCTGTATCCAGGGGCGTTGTTGAACCTCCCAATTTTTGGCTGCCCTGCCAATGGGGTATACTACAATACACCCACTTCAGGTTTATAGGCCCTCATGCACGTCTCTATCAAGGGACAATGTGGAGCCTCCCAATTTTTGGCTGCCCTGCCAAAGGGCTATACTACAATACACCCACTTCAGGTTTACAGGCCCTCATGCATGTCTGTATGCATGGGTCATTGGTGAACCTCACAATTTATGACTGCCCTGGTAAAGGAAAATACTACAATACACCCACTTCCTCAAATGGGCACATTATGTCAAGGCAGGGCTTCATGTACGTCTCTTCTCAGGGACATCGGAGTGCCCCACAATGTTTTCACGTAAAATCTTTCATGTAATCACAAAAAGTAACATACACCTGTTGTATCTCACCATTGGGTATGTGCCCTTAACATTTCCACCCTGAATATTCATTTTGGTGTCATTTTGGAAGGTTTTCTGGTGACTCCGTAAAATTAGCTTGAAACTCGGACAACATTGTTCACAGCTGTGACTTTTGAGTGAGAAATGCTTACAGGGGTCTTCCCCATGATGTTACCATGTCATTTGAGCACTCTTCTGAGACTTTTGTGACATTTTTAGGGTTTCTACATGCTGCCGGCGGTCATTTCATAAAAATACTCGGGTCTCCCATAGGATAACATTGGGCTCGGTGCTCGGGCCGAGTACACGAGTATCTTGGGATGCTCAGCCCGAGCATCGAGCACCCGAACATTTTGGTACTCGCTCATCACTAGCGATAATCCAAGAAACTAGTCTGATTGCCGTATGTGGAGTCAGGAAGGAATTTTTTTCCCCAGTGTGCAGCTTAGTGTTGCCACAAGGTTTTTATTGCCTTCTTCTGGATCAACATGTTAGGCTATGGGTTGAACTAGATGGACTTAGGGTGCAGTTACACTTGGCGACATTCCAGTAATCAAGACAATGATATGACCTGGTAGGGAACGCTGGAACATCTGCTACGTGGTCGCCCGTGCGATGTCAAACAGTCAGATCTACTTAACGACGCAGCAATGATACGGCGACCCGTATAACAACGTCGTCGGTCTTTGGGACCCTGTCCCACAGCAGTTAGTCTGACAAATCAAACCTACATGGCTGAGTTCTCAGTCGCAAACGAGGTCGTTGTTAAGGCATCAAACACACCGATGCATGCTGCCCAGCGGGAAACTGATGATCAAAAAATGGTCCAGGATATTCAGACATGATCGGCAATCTCACAGCGGGGGCCCAGTCACTGCTACGTGTTAAACATAGCGAGATCGCTGGCGAGGTCAATGTTGCGTCACAAAACCTTTGACGTATCAGTAATCTCGCTATGAGTAACGTGGGCTTAAAAGTCTTCCTTCAACCTTAAAAAAAAAGCTATTTTAGAAATGGTTTCCTCTTTGACAGGAAATATTACAACCAACTCAGCGGCACCACGATGGGCAGCCTCTGTACTCCCTTGAATCCTAATTTGCTCCTCGGTTGGTGAGAGGAGACTATGATCTTAACACCCCTGATGGATGAAATCACATGTCGGTTCGAAATCTAGACCCGTTACATCTAGGACATATTTGTTGTGTGATTGGGAACTAAGGAACAGCTCTCTGAATTTGTGGCGGGTCTAGATTACAATCCTAATGGACTGAAGTTTACACATGAGGTCCATAGTGTCCAACTTCTATTTTTGGACATATGGATCTGGCGAGATGAGATTGGTGATTTACGTACTTCAACCTATCGGAAACCTACTGCGACTAACTCGCTTTTACATTGGGAGAGTTATCATCCCTTGCATCTCAAGAGAGGTTATCCGAAAGCGCAATACCTTAGAGTCCGTAGGAATTGCTCGGAGGTTGAAGTGTACACTCAACAGGCACAGGCACTAACGGCTAGATTTAGGAAACGAGGCTATCCTAAAGGTATCCTCAGAAATTCCTGTGAATGGGCGAAAGAAGTATATACCCACCCTACTTGTACGTAAGCATAAGCCTGTGAATTCTGATGATGTGACCCGTTTGATCACCACATTTACAATGACTCATTTGATGTACACAAGATCCTTGAGAAACAGTGGTCCATTCTTTTTTCAGATCCAGAATTGGGGCCAAAATTACCCACCTGTCCTTTGAATACCTATAGGAAGGGTCGTTCCATCAAGGATCGGATTGTCACTTTACTAGACCAACAAAATTGACCTGGTTGATGATTAACATTAATGGCCACTTTACACACGGCTTCATTTCTAGCTTATCCACAGGTAACTTACTGGCTGCAGTGAAATCATGGAGACATGGTTCTATCTTGTTGCTGTGTACAAATGGAATAATGTCTCCATGATTTCACTGCAGCCAGTAAGTTACCTATGGATAAGCTAGAAATGTAGCTGCGTGTAAAGTGGCCATAAGGGTTGTTATAAATGCTCTGGCTGTGTGTGCCTGTTCCCTTTAATGATGTGATCAAAATATTTTGGAGCGATGTCATGGGCAGAGATTTTCAGATTTGTTCATTTGTCAGTTGCTGCATGCAGGGAGTAGTTTATAAAGCCACCTGCATTTGCGGTAAGGAATATGTTGGAAAAACTATTTGAGAGTTCTTGTGTCGTGTTGGTGACCATCTCGGTGATATTGAACATAAACGCGAGACCTCAGTAGCTAGACAGGTGAACTAGGCTCATGGTGGAGACCCAAGGGTCCTTCAATTTACCAGGATTGATCATGTCGAGAGACTACTCTGTGGTGAAGATTGGGACCGTTTTGTGCTACAAAAAGAGACTAAGTGGATATTTTATCTGGACACAGTGGCACCACTAGGTCTCAATGAGCAGATAAGCTTTGCATGCTTTATTTGAAGTATGTGCCACTGAGAGTGTTTACCAGCAAATTGGATACCTTTTAGACCTCTACACTTGTAAATTTTCTCAACATACCTGATTGTGATTGACAGGTGTTGGGGATAATATTCACTTTTCCATTTGTGCACAAACTCTAATAATCCTTCCAGCATTCCTTAATCTGGTCATATTCATATACATTTTGTTTTTTGTTTATTTTTCTGTGCAGGACAGCTATATTTCGCATAGTGGTCATGTGACTGGGTCAGGTGATTCACCCAGTCACAGCTATGATGTCATTTCCGGTGGAGCATTGTATTGACAGCCATGTCCATAGCAACATGACATCGCTTCCTGGATCAGGAAGCCATGTCCATAGCAACGTGACGTCACTTCCTGTATCCCGGATTATGAGTAGGACAAGTATATTGAGAGCCAGTGATGGATGTGTTGGTAGTGTAAGGGTTACACCCCCCAGATGTGACTAATGATGTGATAATTGCAGGACTGGTGATGTGATTCTAGAGGCTTTAAAATGCCGTTCATTACCATTTACCTGCCCCTCACTTCTAACCTATGCTGACATGTGAATGCAGCTCTATCTGTTCCAGCCTGTAATGATGATCCCCTGAAGATTCCTGTCATGAAACGCGTTGGAATAAGGACTGTAGGCACATGAACAGGGTGCATGGTTAGGGAGCAGATGTGGACTGCCCTTGTAAGGGCGAGAGTCAATTTATGAGGGTCAGTGTATTTGTTATTTTGATGCAGGGCTTGATGTAGGGTTTGTGTTCCTGGGACAATCATCCATGTGCTGCATTACTACAAGGCCTGACTGACTCCTGGACCCTTAGGTGAGATCAATCCTTTTTTTATGATTGGTTTCTTTATCTGGAGATAGTGCAATATTTACTGAGGCACAGATGACTATGGGTTTACAGATATTGTACTCTAGGCCATTCTTTGCTCTGTACAATGATACCAGTTTTCCTGTACTGGTGATCGGACAATTGAATTGCCTTATCTGTTTGTATTTGTCTATTGTTGGTCTGTCTGATGATTATCATACTCATTTTTAGTGAATTACTACAGTAATAAAAGGTTTTTAAAGTTTTGCTTAATTATAACAAGCGCATTACTAAAACAAATATGATTTACATTGAACCCTATGACAAATGCAATGTAATGGAAATTTGTTTTTTGCACCTATATTTCAATCTGCGTTTTGTTGCGTTTTCCATGCATTTCTACATATTATAACTAAAAACAATTCTTATACTTTTTTAGTACAACATGCAGTAGACCAGCACCCCTGCAAGACCATGATAAAAGTGCTCATGACGAAAGGGACCTCCAATTGACCATCCAAACCTAGAGACTCGAGATTTGTCAATGAGTAATGTCATTCCGGGGATGCAGGAATCTACCTCTGAAGAACCACCATTGGCTGCTTGTGTGGTCACATGCCTGTGCCAACTTCGAAGCCAAAAACAAGTTTCAAAAAAATACCAAACAGATATCATTATCATTGACTGCATACAACACCTCGAAGAACGTTTAAAAAAAAACTTCTCAATTGCAACTGAAAAGTCCTAGATTTGACAAAAAAAAGAGGCTTTGTATACCGGCAATGTATGGCAACTGTTTATGTTGTCATCTGTCCCCATTCTTAACAAAATTCCTGCTAATCAGAGCCTAGTCTTTCATGGAAGATTCAATAGCCCAGTATCTGAATATGTTAACCAAATACCCATTGATATTGGGCAAGATTGTGACCATCCTGTCAATAGTTAACTCCAATTCATAGGCCAAAAAGAACATTACGTGGTATTTGTCTGTGGCCGACATCGGTAATCTGCAAATTATCTACATTTAGTAGGCTGGCCCGAGGACAAGGACCATGAAAGGGCCATTGTTAATTGTTCTTCTTTTTCAGTTAGGAAAAATTTCAGGCTTATGAAAAATAATGTGTTTGTGATTTTGTCTCGGTTTCAATAATTGTACTTAAAAATACAATTCTTCTTTTGTATTTTGTAAAAAATACTTGAAACATAGTAACTTCTTACATGTTGTGTTTAGATATATGTAGCTTGGAACTTTTGCTACAAAGTATAAAGTAACATATGTTTTTGAAATGTGTTATTTTATGATGGAGAAATCTGTAAAAATTACTACAATTGGAAATATGACTAAAGATTTGAAATGGAAAAGCAAGTTTGTCTGTTTTGCTTCACAGGAGAATATACCAGATTACATGATTAAGGTGATGTCTGTTTACTCGAAATCCAAAACATTACATTACAATAGTACACATTAATTATCTGAGGTTTGTGTCAGGTAGTACCAAAAACTATGGTATCAATGTGTATTTACGTGAGTTAAGCCTTTTTGGAAATTTGTTTTTCAAAAAACAGAGTAATATTCTGTGTACAATGTATTTGGCCGACTACAGATCTCACAGCGATCAAAACGAGAAATCAAAATAGTTTTTGCCCTAACGAGACATATTTGGAAGGCTGGCCATTACTCATATACATGTTAAGTGTGTGTTGTGGTTAAATAGCGCTATATAAATGAATAAATATTATTAAATAATGAAACTACAGTCACATCTTCTACTGTGCATTAACACATTAACATTATTTTGGACAAACAGTAGAGTAACACAAATATTTATTTAAAAATAAGCTTGTGAGTGTGCAAACTCATTTTGGCCAAAAAATATAAATTAATTTCCAACCTTTAACAAGTATATGCAGTAATAGCTAAAGACTCAATGTCTGTTTTGCTCTATGATAAGCTCTTTTAAGGCATCTATGACTGTAGGCATGTTCACATAATCTCTTGGTCAGATCATGGGTTTGCAACTCAAAGTCCTCTTCCAATTAGAATAATCGTCTAAGGCATAGGAATTGACCTGCTGTAAGTAGTGCATTAACTGAAGGCAATGGTAACAGAATCACATTGCTAAGGTTAAATGTATATTGAAATGACCATTTTAAATTGCTCCTCAGTGCTACCACGCCAGCTCAGAAAAATGTTGTTGATGAACCAAGCCCAAAAAGAACACGGTCCCTCTATGGATACTGATCTGATAGGAGAAGGTCCCTCTTCCACAGCTTAGGAACAGATTTACATCTGAGTATGCAAAAGAAACCCTAGGAGCAGTGCCCTGGAGCTGTAGGAAACAAAACCCTTTGAAAATAAAAGAAATTATGTATTGGACTGAATTCCAACTATTGGGATGTAAACTCCACCATGGGTGCAAACATTTTGGATATCTGTAGAAAAAATTTGGTAGCTCAAATTTCATCATCATGTCCTATATTGGTATACAATGACTAAATATCATATGTCATGAAAATTGTATTCTGACTATCATGGAGTCCAATAATTTTCCTAAGAAGTATCTAGTATCTCAGTTAAAAAATGGGAAGCATTCAAAGGAAGGTTTGAGCTTGGTATCGGTTAATTTAAATTTATATTTTAAAGTACATACCGGTCTCCAAAATAATTGGTCTGCCTAAGGTGATTTTATCATTTTTGTGGACTTTAGGTAAAAAGTATGATGTTGGAATAGTTGTTTCATCCAATAAAAGAGCTGAAGATAATTCCTTCATAATGATCCTTTACTTCCTGTACAATCTGTTTAAATTGTGATATTTTGTTACCAGTGTATGACAATTTTTTGGAATGATTTTCTTATTAAGATGATGATAGCCCTCAACCTCATATACTGTATCCTCTTGAGCCATAATACAATATTTGCCACACTTGTCCGCCTGTTTATACAGTAAATTACATCATTCAATTCCTTCATATTTTGCATTCCTCTCTGGTAAGATTTTCTTGCTGAAAGTAGAGGTCATTTCTTTGATCTAGGTGTAATACAGGATGGGATTTTACCTTCTGACGTTAAATTTTGCTTTTGGGAAAGTATCATTAGGATTTTAGGGTTTCTTACTTTGTTTCTATTGGAAATAAACCATGAGGTTTGTTATCAAGAAAAAACTTTTTAAAAGTTAGAGCTCGTGCAAAAAGGTGCAGACCTTCGGTGGCTGTTAATAGATCAAAACTACTTTGAAGGCAGAAGGTAAGATCCCTGTTAAGAACATCCAGACCAATGGGTGATAGGTTAAGGTTAATTACCTTGTTACGATTGTAGACAGGAGAAATCTTCTGATGTCCCTTGCTATAAAATCAGCGTGCATCATATTTTCGCTTAAATGAGTTTTTTTTCCTAAACATGGGAGAAAGTGAGGATATATCTATCTGTTTTTTACATCTGTATATACTATTTGTCTGCACAACTTTCAGATTCCATGTGAATTTCCTAACCTAGTTTCCTGAATATTTTCAATCCAGATATCAATCTGTGTACTTATATGGAAATTGATGGATTCAGTATCGTCAGATAATAGAATTGATTTAGCAGATGTATATCTTTCCTCAAGTGGTTAATTAAGTTTGTAAAGGTTTTTTTTTTTTTTTACTGAGATCTTTAAGGAGCTCCATAAATTGTATCAATGAAAAGAGAGCATTGCTGGGCACCAAAACATTGCACCACTTTTTCAGCCCGTGCGGCCAATTTTTAGGTTCAGCCCAGTAATCACTTGTATAGCATGTGGGGGACTGGTGTTACACGCTAATGTGAGCCGTAAATGCATTTCTTATCAATGAAGAAATGAAAAGCAGCACTCACCGGTGGTGGTGTTTTCAGCTCTGATTATTTCTTCACCCTCAAAGAATGACATGTGCGCGGGGAGAGGGAGTAGGAGGCGGCGGATGACGGCATGCCATTTGGCGGTATTACCGCTTCCATGGGTCCTGTTCACAGGAGCTGAAAACCACCACAGGTGAGTGCCGCTTTTCATTTCTTCACTAATAAGCTCCATAAATTTGTTTGAGCTTGTGCAGGAAATACTTTTGCAATTATTAATAGATTCCTGATCCTCAACATTGCCTGTTGCAGTAGATCTATAATTTCTGACAACAGACAACTTGTACAGACACAGTAAATAATTAGAGAAAAGGATGGGAGGTTGTCAGACAAACAAAAGCATACATATACGCCTCCAATTCAATATAAATCAATAAATTTATAATATAATATAAATTATTCCATTCACCTGGCACATGTTTGCACATTAACAGATAACTTTCCTACTTGATAGGAAACCTGCCAGGTCATCTGTGCTGTGCCCCTAGAAGCACCAGCCAATGTGGTCACATATCAAAATTTCCTGCCTAACAGTTACTTCATGTACTTGCATAGATAAACAGATCTTTAGAAAAAGTATTTCTAAAGTGTGTTTATGATATGCAAAATAGGGTTTTGATTCGTCCCCAACTAGTAGATCTACTCAGCAGGGGTGTGATAACATGCTAAGTGGGCAGACTAGTCAGGGAACTAATGTCCCTTTGACTAATCAAAGCACTATTTTGCATAACAGACTTTAGAAATACGTTTTCTAAAGATCTGTATACCGTATATATATATATATGCAAATACATAAAGTGACTGTTAGGCAGGGAATTGTGATATGTGATCACAACTGCTGGTGCTTCTGGAGTCACAGAGGACCTGACAGGTTCTCTTCAAGTCTTATGTGGATGTTTTTTTTCTTTACTCTGATATTGCGCTAGCACTTTATCAACATTTACAGGACTACCCACTTGGTATAACTCCTTGGCAAACATTATCTGTGTAGCTCAGTTATAGTACAAAAAGTCAGCACTCACCCTTATGTTGCGTTTGGATTTCCTTTATTTAAAACTGCACACGGGTTGCATGTTGAAGAGGTGGTGGATGCAGGGTACATCGGCCTTGTTCACACATACCAATTCGTTTTTTTAGTCCTTAGAAAAACTGATCAGTTTTTCTAAGAGTGCCAAACAGTGTCCCCTGTGGTTCTGAACGTTTTTCAGAAGTTTTTGGACTTTTTTTCATTAAAAACGCCCATGCGTTAATGCATGCGTTAGTGCAGGTGCCTATATGTGCCATGCGTTAACTCATGCGTTTCCCATAGGGCCCCATGTTAAAAAAAACGCTGCATGCAGTGTTTTTTGGAATGTGGAGAAAAAACGCATGTGTGGTTAAAAAACGCAGCTACACTTAAGTGCACCATGCGTTAACACATGTGCGTTTTTTTAACAGCTAAAAAACACAGAGAATGCAAAAAAAACTGATATGTGTGAACAAGGCCATCCAGGGACTACATGTGTTTCGCTCAAGTGAGCTTTAGCAGGTCCACTGATTCAGCATGATGCACATCCGCATGTTTATGCAGACCAACCATTTCGTTACGCATGACGAATATGATTAAAACAATGATTACAAACAATTTTATTAAGAATCACTATCTACATGATTTAACCCAAAAAACAGACATATCTAGTTTGTCAAATCTTTAAGTTTGTAAAAGAGCTGGATATTGACTAAAAGGGCCACTTAACATGGTGGTTATGGTGTTCTCTGCAAGGAGCCACCCCTTGACTGGGTCCTTCCCTGGAAGGATATCTGGCTAGTCCTGTATTTGAGACTCCTAACCGAGGTTCCACAGACTCTATTTGCATATTCATATTTCCCAGGAGGCAATGCGCCTAGGAATTCACTGTGTTGAGCGCTTTAGCCAGCTGCCCGCAGTGTTTTCTTGGACTGGTCTCCCTGAGATCAGTGAATACTTTGTGATGTTGGTCTACTAGGCCTTGCTTCTGTAGTGAGGTGAGCAATTCAGATTGTATTATTGAAATGGGCACCGAAGTGAACATTACACAGTCCGCTACTGCCCCTTGTGGACAAGTGCTGAATTGACTGCTGAGAAAAAAACACTGATTACTGATCCCCTCCCACAACAGCCTTGTGCTCAGGAACAGAAAGGGCGGGAAGTCAGTATAGATCCAGAGCTGAGCCAGAGAAGATCTCCCTGTGGATGTCTGTTGAAAGAGGGCTACTTTGCTACACCTTGCCGGAAAAATCACCCCGCAGAAGCCCTGTGACTGATCCTGGGCCACTGGACTTTGGTGCTGTGTATCTGGCCGCTCTGCAAAACCTTGCCCGCCGAGCACCCAGAGTGCATGTGCAGGGGCCGTGACAGACATAAGGGAGCCATTTGTACTGCCGTGATCTCCCTCCTGCTCGGTGTGCCCTGAGACTGGGAGAGACTAACAAAGAAAATTCTGTTACCTGCGATAGGAGACCAAAGAAGAAGACTGAGGAGATCCCCAGGCCTGCTACGTGGGAGCGACATCTTCTTCTGTGATAGACTGGTTTGTGATTATAGGGAAAGTTAGGGAAAGATACCTTCATTGTTGTGTTTTCTTTTCTTGCTGCGTACCCGGAAGAAGTGAAGATCCAGAGACTCTAATATATACAAGTGCGCATATAGTTCGGTTGACTGTGATATAAATATGTTTTACAGTAAAGAAATGTTACTACCGGTTAAATCTGAGTATGGGGATTCTGTTGAGAAAGATCATACACACACACCCGCGGCCTTACCACCGGTCGCTACACTTCCACCTAACCAGAATCCTACTCCACACTGATGAGGGGCAACACCCCGAAACAGCTGTCTGTGGATGGATACCTGGTCTTGGTATTCCCTTGTCATATCTCTAAGCTTGTAAAAGAGCTGGATATTGACTAAAAGGGCCACTTAACATGGTGGTTATGGTGTTCTCTGCAATGAGCCACCCCTTGACTGGGTCCTTCCCTGGAAGGATATCTGGCTAGTCCTGTGTTTGAGACTCCTAACCGAGGCTCCACAGACTTATTTGCATATTCATAATTCCCAGGAGGCAATGCGCCTAGGAGTTCACTGTGTTGAGCGCTTTAGCCAGCTGCCCACAGTGTTTTCTTGGACTGGTCTCCCTGAGATCAGTGAATACTTTGTGATATCTAGTTTGTCATTCATCCCTAGTTTGGATTGTACCCTATATTTTATTATGAGCCTAGCTTCGGTTTGTAGTAGTAATTAATGTAAGTTCCCTCCTTTCAATGGTATGTTAACACTTTTAAGGCCCACAAATGTTAATACCCTGGCACCTCCCTGATGGTCCGATCTTTTGTGATTAATTAGTCTGGGGGATCCATGACCTGAATTAATCGATTTGACATGTTCTTTAAAACGCACATACATTGTGTGGATGGTTTTCCCAATATAAAATTTCATGCATGGGCAAAAGATCACATAGATTACTTTCTTCGTTTTACATGATATAAACTCTTTGACATTATGCTGAAATGGTCCAATTTTTAATGGATTCTCACATCTATGATATCTGCAGTGTTCACATTTACCACATTTGTAATTACCCACATGCTGCATTCAATTTAACCAGTTGGGGGAATTATCCCATAGTGTAAGGTTTTCAGTCTTTTTTGCTATATCTGTTGTTATGTTTGCATTTAGTGTATTTTGTCGGCCATCTTGTTTCCTGTCATGTGTAATGACTTTTGCCCTCAACCAATATGGAGTTCTCAGCTTGTCGTCGGCCATCTTGTTTCCTGTCCTGTGCATTGACTCTTGCCCTCAAACAATATGGAGTCCTCAGCTTTGATGTCCCTGCCCTGTTTCTTGCCAATTGCCCTTTTAAACTACTTCAGCTGGTTAACCTGTGCTCCAGAATCAGGTCTGCAACCAGTTTGTGTCTTGCTCTCTGAAGCCTGGATTCACTCTGCCTGGAATCATCCTGTTTGCCAGCAACATCTGACAGGAAAGTAATGGACTCTGAATGACTTGTGCTATGCTTTAATGCTCTGATGTCCTTGGTTGTTTGCCTTGCACTCTGCAACTACATTTATGTTATCCTGTTGATGCACTAACTTGTATGAAGCAATACAAGAGCTGCTTAAGAAGCGTATGTCTCATGTGTCTCATTATACCCATGCATTAGACTCTATATAGACTGTATCATATATGACAGATTCTGGAGCCATAATAGAGTCTGCTGGGTCTAGGACAGTGCTGCATCTGCTGCCACCTGTATAGAGATTTCTGGATCTTTTGCCATTGGAGAGCTGCTGCAGACCGTGGATCTGAGATAACTATATATGTGATGATAGTGGTTGTGGCTTCTCACAACCTTTCCAGGTGAGCACATTCCCTTCTTTTAAGTCAGGAGTGTTACCACAGGTAAACACTATTGTGCTCCTTTTCTTCCTTTCCAGCCTCTCTGCCGTGCAGCTTCTGGGAATATGGAGGACCCCGTTAAACATCTGTGCGACGTGACGGATTCAATCCTTGCTGACCTACAGGCATTGAAGACCAGCTTTGCAAGCCTGCGGGATCGCGGTGATCATAATCTGCAGGTGTTCGGACAAACCACGCAGGACTTACGAACCCGGATTGAGGTTCTGGAGGGACGCGTCCACATCCCAACTTCAACCCCGGTTATTGGAATCCCCAAGCTACCACCATTCCGTTTTGGCGGTGAACGGGAAAAATTCAGGGGATTCATTAATCAATGCAAACTGTTTTTTGCGGCTCATGCGCCACAGTTCCTTACTGAGCGATCTAAAGTATTGACAATAATTATGCTACTCTCCAACAAAGCTCTCACATGGGCAAACCCCCTAATTGAGACTGATGATGACTGTCTAAATAATCTTGATGCTTTCATTTCAGCTATGGGGCAGGTATTCGATGATCCAAACCGCGGTGCTACAGCGGAATCAGCCATGTTAACTTTAAGCCAAGGTAAGCGCTCGGTAGCGGAGTATGCTTTGGATTTCCGGAGATGGGCTCTCGACACCACTTGGGATAGCTCTGCTAAGAAGTCGGTTTTCCGGAAAGGATTATCCTCTGTGATTAAGGACGAACTCGCTCGTGCCGACCCACCTACAGCATTAGGAGATTTTATCAACTACTGTATTCGGATCGATGCTCGGCTTACTGAACGCAGACAGGAGAGATGGTCGGAGATAAAGCGCACTAATCATTTATTTCCTCCCTCTCCAGCTAAGGAGTCCTTGAGCAGGATTATACGAGAACCCGAACCTGAGCCTATGCAGGTGGACTCTTTACAGAGACGGGTCAGTGATGCACGTAAGGAACATCGAGTAAAGGAAAATCTGTGTTTCTATTGCGGTAAGTCAGGACATTTCATTATAAACTGCCCCAGTCGTTCTCGTAAGACAACTGCAGCCATCATACACTGCGAGTGCTGTGAGAGGGGTTCTGTCAGGTCCGAACCACAGATCCCAGAGAGAGTAGAGGATACAGACCTTGATTACTCAGACTTGAACTCTGTTATCTCTGAGCCGGATGCACGTGTTACTGCAGCAGTTTTTCAGGTTTTTTCAGCGGTTTCCCAGCTGAGTTGTAAGAACAACAATTCTCATTGCTTTATTCCCCTCAAGCTCAGGGTTCACTCTGTCTGGGTATCTACCTCCGCTATGATTGA
Source organism: Allobates femoralis (assembly GCA_033576535.1). Lineage (NCBI taxonomy): Eukaryota > Metazoa > Chordata > Amphibia > Anura > Aromobatidae > Allobates > Allobates femoralis. The sequence continues at coordinate 359,337,651 of JARQOC010000002.1, forward strand.
TTCAGGGGCAAGCGGCAATTTTATGGACATCTCCTTCGCTGAGAAACTTGGAGTACGTTCAGTAAAGAAGGCTACTCCTGTACAGATGGAGACCGTAGATGGCTCACTGTTAAACTCTGGACCAGTGGACCAGGAGACGGAGCCCTTGAAGGTCCTCATGGGTAATGACCATCAAGAGAGTCTGTCATTTATGCTCATCTCTTCTCCTCATTTCCCTATTATTCTAGGACTGCCGTGGCTGCAGGCTCAGAATCCTACGATTAACTGGGAAACTAAAGAACTGCACTTTCCAGAGAAACAGATAAGTCCAGAAGCTTCAGTCTGCTCCATTCCTAAAGGACCAACATCAGTCTCTGAGCTACCAGCCATATACCGTGAGTATGCTGACGTGTGTGACAAAAGGAACGCAGACCTGCTACCCCCTCACCGTCCATATGACTGTCCAATAGACTTGTTACCAGGTGCGGGAATACCTTTTGGCAAGATTTACTCTTTGGCAGGGCCTGAGCTAAAGGCTCTCAAAGACTATATAGACGAACATCTAGCCAAGGGCTTCATACGCCCCTCTTCATCTCCTGCTGGTGCACCAATCTTCTTTGTGAAGAAGAAAGATGGATCTCTTAGGCCCTGTATAGACTATCGGGAGCTCAATAAAATCACGATCAGAAACCGTTACCCACTACCGTTGATCCCTGAATTATTGGAGAGAGTACGGCATGCAAAACTCTTTACAAAGTTGGATCTCCGTGGGGCCTATAACTTGGTCCGCATTAGACCTGGGGATGAATGGAAGACAGCTTTCAGGTCACGCTATGGACACTTTGAATATCTAGTAATGCCGTTCGGTTTATGTAATGCTCCAGCAACTTTCCAACATTTGGTGAATGACGTTTTTAGGGACCTCCTGGATACATTCATTGTCATTTATTTGGATGATATTTTGATTTTTTCTAATTCCACAGAGGAGCATCACAGACATGTGAAGATAGTCTTAGAACGCCTTCGACAACACCATCTGTATATCAAACTGGAGAAGTGCGAATTCCATCGAACGGAGATCCAATTTCTGGGGTATGTAATGTCATCACGAGGAATTAGTATGGATGAGGGTAAGATCCAAGCCATTAAAGCCTGGCCGGTCCCCAAGAATGTGAAGGAGGTCCAGCGCTTTATAGGGTTTGCTAATTTCTACAGGCGTTTTATCAGGAACTTTTCTGAGGTTGTGTCTCCCATTACACGGCTTACCCGCAAGAACTCTGCTTTTACCTGGACCCCCCAGGCTCAAGAAGCATTTTCCCGTTTGAAAGAGAAATTCACCACGGCACCTATTCTGGTGCATCCTAACCCTGAACTGGCCTTCATAATAGAGGTGGATGCCTCAGACAGTGCCATCGGAGCTATCCTCTCCCAGAGGACAGGTGAGAAAGAAGTCTTACATCCCTGTGCTTTCTTTTCCCGGCGGTTGTCTCCTGCAGAACGGAACTATGATGTGGGTAATAGAGAATTGTTGGCCATCATCGCAGCCTTCAAGGAATGGAGACACCACCTTCAGGGAGCTGCGCAGCAGATAATCGTGTTGACTGACCACCGCAATCTTGAGTTTATCAGATCGGCTAAGTGCTTGACTCCTCGCCAGGCTCGTTGGAGTCTTTTCTTAACCCAATTCAGTTTTGTTATCTCCTATAGGCCAGGATCGCGTAATGGAAAGGCCGATGCGTTGTCTAGACTCTACTCAACTGAGACAATTCCACTCACGTCTCGTAAGACTGTTATCTCTGATTCCAGGTTCCTGGGAGTGCTTCATAATCAAGACTTGCTTAACGACATCAAGGAAGCATACCATACGGATCCCTGGCTGGCACAACCGTCTTGTGAAGTAAGTCTTGTATATAAGAACGGTGTGTGGATTCAGGGGCAACGCCTGTATATTCCTGAAGCAGTCAGGGTGAGAGTACTGCAACTCGTCCACGATTCTAAGATAGCGGGGCATAGAGGAGTTCTGAAGACTCAAGAATTCCTGTCTCGCTTCTTTTGGTGGCCCACATACAGAAGAGATGTTCTAGGTTACGTCACTTCTTGCGAAGTCTGTGCCAGATGCAAGACTCCACGATCTTCGCCTACGGGTCTATTACAACCCCTACCCGTTCCATCCCGTCCATGGGGATCCATATCTATGGACTTCATTGTGGAGTTGCCAACCTCTCAAGGAAAGAACACAGTTCTGGTGGTGGTGGATCGGTTAACAAAGGCAGCCCATTTCATTCCGTGTGTTGGTCTACCCACTGCGAAACACACATCGGACTTAATCATTCAAAATGTGTTTCGCCTGCATGGCGTACCGGATGAGGTTGTATCTGATCGAGGGGTGCAATTCACTTCAAAGTTTTGGCAGCACTTCTGTGCTGCGTTGGACATCAAAGTTAACCTGTCTTCTGCCTTTCATCCGCAGACAAATGGACAAACCGAGCGGACTAATCAGACCCTAGAACAGTATCTCCGCTGTTTTATCTGCCACCTACAAGATGACTGGGTGGATTTGCTTCCACTGGCTGAATTCTCTTATAACAACTCACAGAGCGCTTCCACCAAGCAGTCACCCTTTTATGCCAATTTGGGTTATCATCCTAACATCCTTCCTCGACTTCCCATAGATTCACCTCTTCCAGCTGTAGCCGACAGAATCACCTCTCTACAAAGGAACCTCGATCTGCTTAAAGAGAATCTGGAATCAGCTCAGGACAGGTATAAAAAAGCGGCAGATAGGTTTCGTAAACCTGCACCAACCTTTAAGGTAGGAGATTTGGTCTGGCTGTCAACTAAGAACCTTAAATTGAGAGTACCATCATCCAAATTGGGTCATAAGTACGTTGGGCCCTATAAGATTAATAAGCTCGTCAGCAACGTTGCCTGTCGCCTTCAACTTCCAAGATCTATGAGGATTCACCCCGTGTTCCACGTTTCTCTACTAAAGGCTGTGACTCCCAATTCCTTCCCTGGTCGTTCTTCTTCCCCTCCTGCTCCGGTACTCATCGATGGCCAGGAGGAGTTTGTCGTGGAAAGGATCCTGGACTCCAGGTTGCGTAGAAACGGGGTGCAATACCTGGTAAAGTGGCAGGGCTATTCTTCTGAGGACAACTCGTGGGAGCCGGCCTCCAATCTCCATGCTCCTCGGTTACTCCGCCAGTTCCATCGGAGGTACCCGGGAAAGCCTGGACTGGGGCCATCCAGAGGCTGTCCCTAAGGGGGGAGTAATGTAAGGTTTTCAGTCTTTTTTGCTATATCTGTTGTTATGTTTGCATTTAGTGTATTTTGTCGGCCATCTTGTTTCCTGTCATGTGTAATGACTTTTGCCCTCAACCAATATGGAGTTCTCAGCTTGTCGTCGGCCATCTTGTTTCCTGTCCTGTGCATTGACTCTTGCCCTCAAACAATATGGAGTCCTCAGCTTTGATGTCCCTGCCCTGTTTCTTGCCAATTGCCCTTTTAAACTACTTCAGCTGGTTAACCTGTGCTCCAGAATCAGGTCTGCAACCAGTTTGTGTCTTGCTCTCTGAAGCCTGGATTCACTCTGCCTGGAATCATCCTGTTTGCCAGCAACATCTGACAGGAAAGTAATGGACTCTGAATGACTTGTGCTATGCTTTAATGCTCTGATGTCCTTGGTTGTTTGCCTTGCACTCTGCAACTACATTTATGTTATCCTGTTGATGCACTAACTTGTATGAAGCAATACAAGAGCTGCTTAAGAAGCGTATGTCTCATGTGTCTCATTATACCCATGCATTAGACTCTATATAGACTGTATCATATATGACACATAGGTTATTTGTTCTCCTGTAGGAAATCAATAGTTTTGTTGTTACCATCTCCACCAGTGTTTCATCACACTGCAGGTTCTGCCATTGTTTATTAATGGCAGATCGAATATGCCCATCAAGTGCACTATATTTGAAATTAAATAAGAACCTTTTGGGGTATGCCTGTTTTTGTTTTTCCTTTTTCTTACTTTTTAGTAGGGAAGCTCTATTTAAATTGTCAGCCCTCAGCATGGAATCCATCAACATTTTTTCCGGATAGCCCCGTACACCTAACCACACTTTTAGTTTACCTTTTTGTTTGGAATGGCTTTTCTTAGCATGAATCAGATAGGCACTCCTGTAGTGTAATAAAGGATTAGTCGCATGTAAGTAAAGAAAAAAACAGGGGCGCTGTGTGGGTCCTGTGGCATTGCTTTATGGGGGCGTTACTAGTGAGTACACTAACCTGACAGGGTTGTGCCTGCCCTGTACAACCCCGGTAAGGCACCTGGGAGGATGAGATCCTCAGTTGTAGCTAGCGGCTCCATGTGGTGCGCCCAGCTCCGGTCCTGCATCCTTTTATCGGCCCACGTGACCGGCGGTCACCTGACCGTGACGTCACCGCAAATCCTGCAGTTGGTAAGTGCAGGTCCATTAGTACGGATTAGATCCAGGCTGTTCCGGTTTGGATTAAAGATGATTTGGCTTTACAATTTCCTAATCCGTGGTGTCCAGGCAGCTCCTGCTTCTACTCCCTTGGGGGGAGGGAGAAATATGTGGAAAAAAGGAGATGCTGTAGAATTCTGCTGGAGAGCCAAGGAACACCACAGGAGGGGTAGAGTTTAACAAACAAAGGTTAAATAAAGATTTGAGCCTCATGCACACTCCACAACGCGTTTCGACGGTATGGAAGACTGTCTTCATCAGGTGGTGATGGCTGATGAAGACTGTCTTCCATACTGTCGAAACGCATTGTGGAGTGTGCATGAGGCTCAAATAAAGGATTGTTAAACTCTACCCCTCCTGTGGTGTTCCTCGATGCTCCAGCAGAATTGTAGAGCATCTCCTTTTTTCCACAAAGCGTTACTCGCGGTATTTTTCCTGTGCAGCTGGTAATCAGAGTATGACAGCCGGCCATTAGCAATACTTTCGGTAAAGAAAAAAAAAACACAACATCTAGAAAAATCCTTTATTGCATACAAATTGTCAGAGACACACTTTATTAGCTCTCACCAAGTTCCCCTCTGACTTTATCCTGTAATTACTTTAGTTTTGGTGGGGAAGTGTTGGGTCGGTGTGATGCGTGTGATGCAGTTGCCGTCTTTGTATAATTAAGAGACCAAAGATAGTGGCCATGTGAATAAGTGCACATGTGCTCTCTCTGACCCCCGTGTGCTCTCTCTGCCTCCCTGTGCACTTTCTATGCCTGCTGTGCACTCTATTTGCCCCTTGCACATTCTCTGCCCCCCTGCACTCTCTCTGCCTGCTTGTGCTGTCTTTCTGCCCCCTGGGCGCGCTCTGTGCCCCCAATGTGCACTCTCTCTGCCCCATGCGCTCTCTGCCCCCTATGTGCTGTCTCTGCCCCTTTGTGCACTCTTTCTGGCCCCTGTGTTCTCTTTGCCCCTATGCACTGTCTGCGCCCTTCTGTGCGCTCTCTCTGTCCCCCATGTATATTCTCTGTCCCCTCTGTGCTCTCTATGCTCCTATGTCCTCTTCCTGCCACCCACTGTACACGATCTGTGCCCCCCATGCATGCTCCTTTGCCTCCACTGTGTGCTCTTTTTGGCCCCCTGTGTGTGCCCTGTGCCCCCCCTGTGCGTGCTCTGTGTCCCCCTATGCTCGCTTTTTGGCCACACCCTGTTTGCACTCCCTGCCCTCTGAATGCGCTCTCTATGCTCCCTGTTTGCTCTTTCTGCCCCCTGTGTATGCTTTGTGCCCTTTTGTGTGTGTTCTGTACTGCGCTGTTCTTGTTCTCTGGCACCCCCAGTGCGCTTCCTGCCCACCTGTGCTCACGCTCTGCCCTCCATGCTCACTGTCTGCTGCCCCATGTTTGCTTTCTGGCCCCCTGTGTGTGTTCTAAGGCCCCCCTGTGTGCTCTTACTGCCCCCATTTGCGCATTCTGTGCCCCTCCTGTGCATGTTCTGTGCCACCCTTGTTCTCTCTCTCTAGCCCCCTGTGCACTCTCTGCCAACCTGTGCACTCTCTGGCCCCTCTGCATGCTCTCTGCCCCCCTTTGCATGCTCTCTGGCCCCTCTGTTTGCGCTATTTGGCCCCTTGTGTGCTATCTGCGCTCTTCCCCCATTTGTGCATTCTGTGCCCCACCTGTGCTGCCTCTCTGCTCCCTCTGCTCCCTCCGTGCACACTCTGTGCCTCCCTGTACTGCCTCCTTGCCCCCATGTGCTTCCTCTGTGCACCCACTTTGGTCGCTCTCTACCCCCCATGACCGCATTCTGTCTCCTCCGTGCTTGCTCTCATGCGGCAGCGACATGAGGAAGATGATAGTGTCATGAAGAACTGGTGCAGTTCCTCATTCGGTGGGCTGTGCGGTGAGTGGGCTGCGGAGCGAGTGAGCTGTGGGGTGAGGAGGCTGTGAGGTGAGTGTGATGTGGGGTGAGTGGGGTGAGCGGGCTGAAGGGACTGGGATGCGAGAGGCTTGTGTGGCGGGTTCCTGGCACAACCATCTGGCGCCATATTTGCACACGGTTACTTGTGTGTGCAAATATTGCTGCCACAGTGGAAGTGGAGTGCTTATGATAGGAGGACATCAGAAGTCGATGAAGAACGAGACAGTGCAATTATGTAAGTAGTTATTCTCTGCACAGTAGGACATGTATTAATTTTATTGCCACATGCATCCTTTTTCTTTATGACAGTTGATTTTTCAATGATATATCTGTATTGCCAGATCTTTTGTTTGTATTTTCTTTAATTAATAAAATTGTAAAAAAAAAAAAAAAAACAATTGGACCAATCTCATTTTCCTTTCTCCTATTTAATGAGAGGTATGCATAAATAATATGCGCCAAATTGATTAAGAGGTGCTTTCCACTGAATTAGCGTATCTTATCAGGTGAGAGTATCTCCATGAACCTCACTAAAAATCTTACTCCAGTCAGATTTTGCTGTAACATTTTTGGGGTAAGGATTGCCTCCACTTTTGAAGAATTTGCCTAGCTAAATGTCGCCATGTTCCACCTCCTTGGCTCCTCCATAGCTCCACCTATCTTGATTGAGTTGGCCAAAACTGGCTGAAAATTAAGTGAAAACAACAAAACTCTCAAGTAGTTTGCACAACTTTGCGTTACACTAAACAAAGTAGAAACCTTACATGTGTTTTATGTCAGTCATCTAGAATAAACACTTTAATGAATTAGAGTCATTGTGTTTTTAGCATTTTGTTTTCTTATTGGGTTCAAATAATTAGTTCATTGGGTTGATTACGCATTCCCTTTTAGAATTAGATATACTGATAAGGAATGCACTCAATATCTGACAGAAAAAATGTACAAAGTCTTTTTGCAGGTGGCATCGATCCTTTATATTGCTGTTGGATAAATTGTATGTATTATTCATGTACAAAATAATTAGCTGTTCAGTTTCATTCGGAACTCTGGGCACAGTAAAATTTGATATGCCACAATGGTAAATTTCTTTTACTATCTTTAGAGAAAGTCCAGAGGAAGAAGAACTATTTAAAAGGGCATCTCTGGAGGAGTGTAAAGGCTGTACCCTGACACCAAATTCTATTGTTCTATAGCTGTGTAATAGCTATTAAAGATCATTCTGCATGATACAAATGATATAGCACTGAGCTCCAGCAGAGCTAAACGATACAGATAAAAGCAATACTGTCTGTTCAACAAAATAGCATTGTTTCATTTCTAATGATAATTTTCATCTGACAGATTTAGTGTCTTAGATAATGCAGACTCCATACTGTTTGTCTACCTCCAGACAAAATCATCAACTTTACAAAGCTCTGAAATTTTTCAGTGCCTCAAAAATGACCTGGGTACAAGGTCATATGATCTTGTTGTCCATTTCTTTAAACTATTTTTGGGGGGCAATTCAATTAGGACAACTTTACAAAGCTCCTCAACTGCCCACTGTCTCAAAAATGATCTGGGTAAAGGCCCCGTTACATGGCACAACATCGTTAACGACATCGCTAATATGTCACGGGTTTGGAGGCGTACCAGCGATGTCGTTGCGACCTTGTTGCTTTTGATCTGGCAAGTTGGAGTGATAAATCGTTGAATCGCTGATCGCAGGTTTTAGAACATGTTCTAAAACCAGACGATCAACGATCAACCAACCTGCTATATCGTTGTGTGTGAAACCGCGATAATGATGTCGTGGATGGCTTTGCCGATTCACAGCAATGAGCAGGGATCGTTTGAGGGGTTTGCGAACAATATCTGCTCACAACATCATTGGTGAGTCGTCCACAATATCTAGACATGATACATCTCACCAACGATGTCTGCACCGACACGCGCCCACGAGCTCATTGCGGACATCGTTATAATGTCGTGCCATGTAACGGGGCCTTAAAAGAGCATATGATCCTGTTCTCCATTTCTTTAAATATTTTTTGGGGAGCTATTCATTCACATACTGAATGTTGGAATGGAAACATGGCATATGGTACCAAAATCAAAAATGTTTTACTCGTCATGCTAAATTACAGATTTCCATGGATCTAATGTCTGATTCTTGTGTTGCTTGGCACAAATACTTGGGCATCTCAGTGAATTAGAATATCATCAAAAAGTTAATTTTTTTCAGTAGTTCAATACAAAAAGTGAAACGCATATATTATATAGAGTCATTAGAAACAGAGTGATCTGTTTCAAGTGTTTATTTCTGTAAATTTTGATAATGGCTTACAGCCAATGAAAACCTAAAGGTCTCAGAAAATTAAAGTAGGGAGGATGAAGGTTTAAAAACGCCCTGCTGTATTCCGTGAGACATCAGGTGGTGAATATAATATTGATTTATTAGTTAATGCGTTTCAGTGCTACCTGAAGTGCCCTGAAACATGACAATATAATATTTATTTGTCCTGAGGAAGGAGCCAGAAAGCCCTGAAATATGTTGACTAATTCAACATTATATTCACTCTTTGATGTCTTGTGCAGTATGGTAGCGCAGTTTTTAACCTTTCATCTTCCCAACTCAATATGCAGCACGCTGGAGGCTGCAGCAGCAGTGATATGCTTTTATAATGGTTATGACTCTCACATCCACACAAGGTGAAGCCCTCTGATCCCTATCTAAGTAATGTTTTATCCAGGGGCGGACCGTCACCCCCGGGGGCCCTGGTGCAGGTGTGGACCGGGGGGGTGCTAGTGCGCACTTACCGCTGCTTCTCTCCCGCCTGGTCCTGCTCCTGCCGCGCTCTCCCGCCTGGTCCTGCCGCCCTCTCCCGCCTGCTCCTGCCGCGCTCTCCCGCCTGGTGACGGCGGCTTGTGGGGGTCGGCTGGGAGGGCCATGCTGAGAGCCGCGCTCTCCCGCGGCTTGTGGGGGTCGGCTGGGGGCCCCCTCCAGGCTTGAAGGGGCCCCCTAACCGGTCGGGGCCCTGGTGCAGCTGCACCGGCTGCACCAGTGTAGTTCCGCCCCTGGTTTTATCTCTGAGACCCTTCATCCTCCCTACTTTAATTTTCTGAAGTAATGACCTTTGGATTTTCATTGGCTTTAAGCCATAATCATCAAAATTAACATAAACACTTGACATAGATTACTGTATTTGTAATGACTCTGTATAATACAGTTGTGGCCAAAAGTATTGACACCCCTGCAATTTTGTCAGATAATACTCAGTTTCTTCCTGAAAATGATTGCAATCACAAATTCTTTGGTATTATTATCTTCATTTAATTTGTCTTCAATAAAAAAACACAAAAGAGAATGAAGCAAAAAGCAAAACATTGATCATTTCCCACAAAACTCCAAAACTGGGCCAGACAAAAGTATTGGCACCCTCAGCCTAATACTTGGTTGCACAACCTTAAGCCAAAATAACTGTGATCAACCGCTTCCGGTAACCATCAATGAGTTTCTTACAATGCTCTGCTGGAATTTTAGACCATTCTTCTTTGGCAAACTGCTCCAGGTCCCTGATATTTGAAAGGTGCTTTCTCCAAACTGCCATTTTTAGATCTCTCCACAGGTGTTCTATGGGATTCAGGTCTGGACTCATTGTTGGACACCTTAGAAGTCTCCAGTGCTTTCTCTCAAATCATTTTCTAGTGCTTTTTGAAGTGTGTTTTGGGTCATTGTCCTGCTGGAAGACCCATGACCTCTGAGTGAGACCCAGCTTTCTCACACTGGGCCCTACATTATGCTGCAAACTTTGTTGGTAGTCTTCAGATTTCATAATGCCATGCACACGGTCAAGCAGTCCAGTGCCAGAGGCAGCAAAGCAACCCCAAAACATCAGGGAACCTCCGCCATGTTTGACTGTAGAGACTGTGTTCTTTTCTTTCAATGCCTCTTTTTTCTCCTGTAAACTCTATGTTGATGCCTTTGCCCAAAAAGCTCTACTTTTGTCTCATCTGACCAGAGAACATTCCTCCAAAACGTTTTAGGCTTTCTCAGGTACGTTTTGGCAAACTCCAGCCTGGCTTTTTTATGTCTCGGGGTAAGAAGTGGGGTCTTCCTGGGTATCCTACTGTACAGTCCCTTTTCATTCAGACGCCTACGGATAGTACGGGTTGACACTGATGTACCCTCGGACTGCAGGGCAGCTTGAACTTGTTTGGATATTAGTCGAGGTTCTTTATCCACCATCCGCACAATCTTGCGTTGAAATCTCTCGTCAATTTTTCTTTTCCGTCCACATCTAGGGAGGCTAGCCACAGTGCCATGGGCTTTAAACGTCTTGATGACACTGTGCACAGTAGACACAGGAACATTCAGGTCTTTGGAGATGGACTTGTAGCCTTGAGATTGCTCATGCTTCCTCACAATTTGGTTTCTCAAGTCCTCAGACAGTTCTTTGGTCTTCTTTCTTTTCTCCATGCTTAATGTGGTACACAGGGACACAGGACAGAGGTTGAGTCAACTTTAATCCATGTCAACTGGCTGCAAGTGTGATTTAGTTATTGCCAACACCTGTTAGGTGCCACAGGTGAGTTACAGGTGCTGTAAATTACATAAATTAGAGAAGCATCACATAATTTTTCTAACAGCCCAATACTTTTGTCCACCCCCTTTTTTATGTTTGATGTGGAATTATATCCAATTTGGCTTTAGGACAATTCTTTTTGTGATTTTTTCATTGAAGACAAATTAAATGAAGATAATACCAAAGAATTTGTGATTGCAATCATTTTCGGGAAAAAACTGAGTATTATCTGAGAGAATTGCAGGGGTGTGAATACTTTTGGACACAACTGTATATGTATTTCAGTTTATGTATTGAATTACTGAAATAAATTAACTTCTTGATGATACTCTACTTCATTAAGAAGCATATGTAAGCCTCTTCTTATTTGTAGCTTCTTTGCAACAATTTGACTATTTAGTCTTGTTTCCTGCAGTTTCCTCTGGACAGTTGTTGTCGAGGAAATGGGGGGGGGGAATGGAAACATAATCAGAGTGGATTACCACATGCAGAGCATCAAGCGGAAACTGAAGCCGTAAATGTGTTGCAATATGGAACCTCTCAAGCTATGTGCTCTCCGAAGTCTAAGTCTCCTTACTATCAAAGAGTTATTGTTTTTCCCCAAGTAATCTATTATATAATCGCGAATCGCAAAAGCGCCCCTTCACGCGCACTTTGCGATGTCGTCATGTGGATACGAATTTAACATTGGGCGCGAAGCGCCCAATGTCGCGCGAGCAATGGCCGTTAGGCCATTGCGAGTCGCTGGCCCAGGGCGAGCAATGGCCGCGAAGCGGCCATTGCGAGTCGCTGGCCCAAAATCGATCCACAGGCCCGGACAACACCTTAACGAGTTACCGCTCAGGCAGCGCGAGCAATGGCCGCCAGGCCATTGCGAGTCGCTGCCTGAGCCGCACGTCGCTACCCGGGGACCATGCAGCGACTCGCTGCCTCTGCCGCAACTCGCTCCCCGGGGACCATGGAACGCGTTGCGGCGGAGGCAGCCACTCGCTCCCCGGGGACCATGGAACACAGCCCCCACATGTCCGCACAGACACCCCCATGTCCGCACACCCATCCCCATGTCCCTACACCCACCGCCACGTCCGCACACCGCTGACACCCCATGTCCACACACCCACCCCCATGTCCCTACACCCACCGCCACGTCCGCTGACACCCCCATGTCCACACACCCACCCCCATGTCCCTACACCCACCGCCACGTCCGCACACCGCACTATCACCACTCACTATACGCCCCCCCCCCATTTTGTGGTTTCACATTTCACAGCCCACTTTATAAAGCGTGAAATTTGAAATCACAAATCCTTTCGCCTACCCGCTACCTGGAACACGGACTGCCGCATTACGAACCCGCAAGAACACTCGACCGCTACTACCCTACAGCTAAGATATCCTTTATAGCATGCTAATCCCCCCCCGATACCCCCTAACTCCGCTGCACCCCTACACGCTAAGCCCCGACCACCTAACACTCGACCCGCAGCATCCTAAACCCCCGCCGTCTACCCCCTAAGCCACCGCCGTCCCTAAGCCCCGCAACAGCCACTAACCCACTACCCCCTAAGCCCCGTAGCATCCTAGGCCCTCGCCGATAAACCCTAAGTCCGTCGCACCCCTACACGCTAAGCCCCGACCACCTAACACCCGACCCGCACCATCCTAAGCCCCCGCCGATACCCCATAAGCCTCGCCGTCTACTCCCTAAGCCACCGCCGCCCCTAAGTCGTTACCCGCTAACCTCCGCAGCAGCCCCTAAACCCCGCCGCCTATCCCCTAAGCCAGCGCCGACCCTAACCTCCCGACGATGTTCCCTGCCCCTCTCACTAAAGCCCTAAGCCCCCGCTGTCCCCTAACCTAACGTCCCCGTCGATCACTTACATGCCTTCAAGTCATCTGATCGTCCGATCCACAAGTCCGCCCTCCGTCCGGCCAGGCGTCCTCTTCCTCCGGCCCTGGAGATCTTCTGTCTTCTTTCCGCCATCTCCGCTTCTTCGTCCGGCTCCGGGGATCTTCTGTCTTCTTTTCGCTCACTTCCACCTTCGACGTCCTCTTCTTTCTTATTAAGATACAATGGACGACAAATCCGCCATTGCATCTCAATAAGATCTGAAGGACTGTTCTGATTGGTTGCTGGAGACTGCCTCAGCCAATCAGAAGAGCCCCTCAGCAGTTCTCATTCAGGTCCGCCTTTTTTTTCCCATTCACTTACATTACCGGTGTGTCGGCGATTTTATGGCCGCCCGCCTGGTTCTATTTCTCGGCCATAAAATCGCGGATACACCGCTAATGCATGTCTATGGCATGTTTAAAAATGGCGCCGCGATTCTCATTGGTCCCTATCTGCTAACGCCGACCAATCAGAAATCGCGGCGCCATTTTTAAACATCCCATAGACATGCATTAGCGGTGTATCCGCGATTTTACGGCCGACAAATAGAACCAGGTAGCCGGCCATAAAATCGCGGACACACCGCTAATGCATGTCTATGGCATTTTTAAAAATGGCGCCGCGATTCTGATTGGTCGCTATTTGCTAACGCCGACCAATCAGAAATCGCGGCGCCATTTTTAAAAATCCCATACACATGCATTAGCGGTGTGTCTGCGATTTTACGGCCGACAAATAGAACCAGGTAGCCGGCCATAAAATCGCCGACACACCGCTAATGTATGTCAATGCTAAAAAAAAAAGGCGGACCACAAAGAGAACTGTGTGTCACTTTAAATAAATAATAAATTAAATAATAAATAAAATAATTTAAAAATCATTAAAAAATAATAAAAAATAATAATAAAAAAATAATAAAAAATGCAATAAAAATAAGAATAAAAAAATTAAACATATGTATGTCACTTACAATAAAAAATAAATTAAATAATAAATTAAATAATTTAAAAATAATTAAATAAATAAAATAATAAAATAAAAAAATACAAATAATAATAATATAATAATATATATATATATAATAATAATATAATAAAATAATATAATAATAATAATAAATAAAATAATAAAAAAAATAATAAAAAAAAAAAATAATAATTAAAAAATAAAACAAAAAATTACAAAATTACAAAAAATAATCATTAAAAAAAAAACCCTAATAATAATTATATTACTGCTAATAATAATGCTAATAATTATGTTATTAATGCTAATAATAATGCTATTAATGCTAATAATAATGCTAATAATGCAAATAATAATCCTAATAATGCTAATAATTAGGCTATTAATGCTAATAATAATGCTATTAATGCTAATAATCATGCTATTAATGCTAATAATAATACTAATAATGCTAATAATTATGCTATTAATGCTAATAATAATGCTAATAATAATGCTAATAATGCAAATAATAATGCTAATAATGCAAATAATAATCCTAATAATGCTAATAATTAGCCTATTAATGCTAATAATAATGCTATTAATGCTAATAATAATGCTATTAATGCTAATAATAATGCTAATAATGTTAATAATTATGCTATTAATGCTAATAATAATGCTAATAATGCTAATAATAATGCTAATAATGCAAATAATAATCCTAATAATGCTAATAATTACCCTATTAATGCTAATAATAATGCTATTAATGCTAATAATAATGCTATTAATGCTAATAATAATGCTAATAATGTTAATAATTATGCTATTAATGCTAATAATAATGCTAATAATGCTAATAAGAATGCTAATAATGCTAATAATAATCCTAATAATGCTAATAATTAGGATATTCATGCTAATAATAATGCTATTAATGCTAATAATAATGCTATTAATGCTAATAATAATGCTAATAATGTTAATAATTATGCTATTAATGCTAATAATAATGCTAATAATGCTAATAATTATGCTATTAATGCTAATAATTATGCTATTAATGCTAATAATAATGCTAATAATGCTAATAATAATGCTAATAATTATGTTATTAATGCTAATAATAATGCTATTAATGCTAATAATAATGCTAATAATGCAAATAATAATCCTAATAATGCTAATAATTAGGCTATTAATGCTAATAATAATGCTATTAATGCTAATAATCATGCTATTAATGCTAATAATAATACTAATAATGCTAATAATTATGCTATTAATGCTAATAATAATGCTAATAATGCTAATAATAATGCTAATAATGCAAATAATAATGCTAATAATGCAAATAATAATCCTAATAATGCTAATAATTACCCTATTAATGCTAATAATAATGCTATTAATGCTAATAATAATGCTATTAATGCTAATAATAATGCTAATAATGTTAATAATTATGCTATTAATGCTAATAATAATGCTAATAATGCTAATAAGAATGCTAATAATGCTAATAATAATCCTAATAATGCTAATAATTAGGATATTCATGCTAATAATAATGCTATTAATGCTAATAATAATGCTATTAATGCTAATAATAATGCTAATAATGTTAATAATTATGCTATTAATGCTAATAATAATGCTAATAATGCTAATAATTATGCTATTAATGCTAATAATTATGCTATTAATGCTAATAATAATGCTAATAATGCTAATAATAATGCTAATAATTATGTTATTAATGCTAATAATAATGCTATTTATGCTAATAATAATGCTAATAATGCAAATAATAATCCTAATAATGCTAATAATTAGGCTATTAATGCTAATAATAATGCTATTAATGCTAATAATCATGCTATTAATGCTAATAATAATACTAATAATGCTAATAATTATGCTATTAATGCTAATAATAATGCTAATAATGCTAATAATAATGCTAATAATGCTAATAATAATGCTAATAATGCAAATAATAATCCTAATAATGCTAATAATTAGCCTATTAATGCTAATAATAATGCTATTAATGCTAATAATAATGCTATTAATGCTAATAATAATGCTAATAATGTTAATAATTATGCTAATAATGCTAATAATGCTAATAATAATCCTAATAATGCTAATAATAATCCTAATAATGCTAATAATTAGGCTATTCATGCTAATAATAATGCTATTAATGCTAATAATAATGCTGTTAATGCTAATAATAATGCTAATAATGTTAATAATTATGCTATTAATGCTAATAATAATGCTAATAATGCTAATAATTATGCTATTAATGCTAATAATTATGCTATTAATGCTAATAATAATGCTAATAATGCTAATAATAATGCTAATAATTATGTTATTAATGCTAATAATAATAATATTAATGCTAATAATGCTAATAATAATGCTTGCTAATAATTATGCTATTAATGGTAATAATTATGCTATTAATGGTAATAATAATGCTAATAATTATGCTATTAATGCTAATAATAATGCTAATAATGCTAATAATTATGCTATTAATGGTAATAATTATGCTATTAATGCTAATAATAATGCTAATAATGCGAATAATTATGCTATTAATGGTAATAATTATGCTATTAATGCGAATAATTATGGTAATAATGCTAATAATTATGGTATTAATGCAAATAATTATGGTATTAATGCTAATAATTATGGTAATAATGCTAATAATTATGATATTAATGCTAATAATTATGCTATTAATGCTAATAATTATGCTATTAATGCTTATAATTATGCTATTAATTTTAATAATAATGCTATTGCTAATATTATTGATGATGATATTGATGATGCTTTTGATGATGGTTTTCATGATGCTATTGATGATGGTTTTGATGATGGTTTTGATGATGGTTTTGATGATGGTATTGGTATTTATGGTATTGGTATTATTTATGCACATTCAATGTCCTTAAGTATTCAGTGACCTTTTAGTATTATTGATATGAATGAGAAACATCTTTATATATTTGTAATATGTTGTGGGGTACATTATAAGGACATACAAAATATGATATTTCAATATGTTCATTGTCTATCTGGAACTTATTATTTTCCTTAATAATTATTCTATACATTTCAAGAAGTCTTTTCTCCCAAAAAGCTTTTGTAAAAGCTCTTGCGTACCTATACCTCTCCAAGTATAGTATTACCTTTGTATGTTCTAACATGACTTCAAAGGATACTAGCAAGGATGTTGGCGGGTACAAAGCCAGATGGATGCGTAAGACACGTGCTAAAGAAACTGAAGAAGAGCGACAATGTCGTTTGGATAAGTCTAAAGCTGAGTATAAGCAACGCATTGCAACGGAGTCGCTGGAACAAAAACAACTACGGTTGGCCAAAAATGCTCAGAAGCTACATCAACGCCGTCAAAAAAAAAAGTGACACCATCAGTACATCACTCTGCTGATCAGACAGTAACCTCCTCAGAACAACAGTCTGCTGATCAAAGTGCAAGCTCATCTGTACAATACTCTGCTGATCTAACTCAGTGTGCTGATCAGACAGTAACCTCATCAGTACTACAGTCTGCTGATCCAACTGTAAGCTCACCAGTACTACAGTTTGCTCTAGCTCTTTCTAGCAGTTCACAGGATGAAAGAAGCACAATTCCTCAAGTTTCATCACCGCGCAAAGCAACAGCAAAGCGTAAACATTGTGGTCAGGAGACATCACGCACAAAACGTTTTCGCCTTGAACAACAACAAACTCCTTTGGAGGCACAAATTGCTCAGGAGTTTTCACTATCCAAACAGAGCCGCTTACGTAAAAGTGGTGCCTCCCGTCGTCAACACCGCAAAAAGACGTCTTCTACTGTTACACAAGTGGATCCTGACTCTTTTTCTGCTTTATTGCTTCAACGTCTCATCTATGTTGGTTTGCAGAAAGAAAATCGTATTTACCTACCTACACCTCCCTCTTCATATCCACCTGGATTTACAGATAGTGATTTTGGCATTGTGGAACATACCTGTGGCGCTATGATATTCATATGTAAGCATTGTCAAGCTCGACATTTCATGGATGAGATGCCATCGGATAAACAGTATACTCTCTGTTGTCACAAGGGGAAGGTCAAGGTTCCGTTACCTCAGTATCCAGAGATGTTGGAATGTATTCTTAAAGGTCAGAGTCCATACAGTCGGAATATGATGGATAACATCAGAAGTATCAATAGTTCATTTGGTTTTGCTTCTATGGGTGCAAGTATTGCTCCTCCACCCGGACATGGCCCTTATTGCTTCAGGATTCATGGCCAAATTTATCACCGTACTGGAACACTACATCCTGCTCCAGATCAAGCTCCTGCTTATGCCCAACTCTACATTTTAGATACTGCCACTGCTAATGACCAACGTTTACAGTGTGACGAAAATAAAAAATGTAATCCTAAATTGATGCGGCTCATTGCTAACTTATTAGATCGCATTAATCCTTTTGTTTCTGCATACAAAATGCTACGTTTTGTTGAACAAGAGGAACAAGATAAGGCAATTGAAAATGGTACTGTCATGCCTAATATCATCATGGCTCTTAAACAGGATCGAGAACAAGACCCAAGACGTTATAATAAGCCAATTGTTAATGAAGTTGCTGTGGTCTTTGAACATGCCGATGGAGAGCCACCCTTCAATAGAGACATTTTAATTCATCTCAAACCTGACCCAAACAATCCTTTAGCTCCAAAAACACAGCAAATCAGTATTCTCCACAGTAATTTAGATGCTTTACTGTATCCGTTATTTTTTCCGCATGGAGAACAAGGCTGGCATGAGGGACTGAAGCATCAAGGTGAAAAGCCACGGAGAATTACACAATTGCAGTATTACTGTTATTTGCTCTCTGTACGTCCTGAGTTCAATCCTATTTTAAATGGTGGAAAACTAACGCAACAGTATTTAGTAGATGCGTATATAAAAATTGAGGCTAATCGCTTAAATTTTATACGTCAACATCAAAAAGACTTAAAAGTGGAGGACTATTGCGTACTACAGGAACATCTGGAAAGAAAATCTTTTGAAAAAGGAATTCCTATTGGCAAAACGGTCATATTACCATCGTCGTTTGAAGGCAGTCCCAGAAACATGCAGCAGAGGTATCAAGATGCCATGGCTATTGTGACTAAATTTGGACGGCCAGATCTATTTATAACAATGACATGTAATCCCAAATGGAGCGAGATTATCCACAATTTAGAACCATGGCAGAGGGTGGAACACAGACCGGATTTAGTCGCCCGTGTCTTCAAAATAAAATTAGAAGCCCTATTAAAAGATATAAACAGTGGATTATTTGGCAAGATTTGTGCAATGATTCATGTAATAGAATTCCAAAAGCGAGGACTACCACATGCTCACATTTTGGTTATTCTGGATAACAATTCCAAATTACGCACTGAGGTTGATGTCGATCGTACTGTTTGGGCAGAAATTCCTGATCCATCTGAGTATCCTGTGCTCCATCAAATTGTGATGCAACATATGATTCATGGACCCTGTGGACAATTCAACCCTAATTGTCCATGTATGGATATTGGAAAGTGTAAAAAAGGATTCCCAAAAGATTTCCAACCAAAAACTCTAATAGCACATGATGCCTACCCAACTTATCAACGCAATGCAGGACCTTCATTTACACACCGTTCTCACATGGTTGATAATTCTTGGGTTGTTCCCTATAACCCTTTCTTACTATTAAAGTATAAGTGTCATATAAATGTGGAAATCTGTGCGTCCATTCAAAGTGTCAAGTATCTATTCAAATATGTTTACAAAGGACATGATAAAGCCAATCTTGAAATTTCTCAAACAAACATACAGCATGATGAACCTCACCAATTTATGGATTCAAGATACGTCAGTGCACCGGAGGCAGCTTGGAGAATTTTTGCCTATCCAATGCATAAACAATCACACAGCATTGTTCGCCTTGCCGTACATCTGCCACAGTCACAACCACTTTATTTTCATGAAGATGCTTCTGTTGAGAACATTGCTGCCATGACGCATAGAAAATCAACTCTTATGGCCTACTTTGAACTGAATGAGAATGACCCACATGCTCATGAATACTTCTACCGCCAAATTCCTGAGCACTATGTCTGGAAAGATGGTGCATGGGAAATTAGGCAGAAACGGGGATCAACTGTCATTGGAAGAATGTATACGGTCAGTATGAAAGATGAAGAACGCTACTATTTACGGTTGTTGTTACTACATGTAAAAGGAGCAAAAAGCTTTGAGCACATTAAGACCGTTAATGAAGTCGAGTACCCAACTTTTAAGCAGGCAGCAATAGCCCTTGGATTACTTTTGGATGACAGTGTTTGGCGAAATACCTTACTGGATGGCTGTGTTCTAAACATGCCTGCACAGCTTCGGGATATGTTTGCTTACATATGTATCTTTGGTCCTCCTGCTCATCCATTGGAGTTGTGGCAAGAATTTAAAAAAGATTTTATTGAAGACTACTGCCGTGCATATCACCCTAACAATGAGGACTGTGAGCATTGTGAAGGCTATGCAATGACAGATGTTCAAAATGTGTTAAAATTTCATGGCAAAAGCTTTACGGATTTTAATCTACCACGCCCCAAAAGAAAACAACAACTACAACCACAATACGACAAAGAGGAGGAGTTTAGAAGAGCCCAAGAAATGAAAGAAACTTTAAATCCACAACAACTTTTGGCCTATAATGCCATAAATGAAGCATTACAGGATACAAGTCAGCAAGCTAAGTGCTTTTTCATTGATGGTCCAGGTGGCAGTGGGAAAACATATTTGTATGATTTGTTAATTCGTCAAATAAGAGGAGAAGGAGAAACTGTGTCACCTGCTGCCAGTACTGGGATTGCAGCCAACTTATTGGAAGGAGGAAGAACCATCCATTCACTTTACGGGATACCTATTCCAATCAATGAAACGTCTGTTTCAAGAATAAAAAATGATACTGATGCTGCACACCATTTGAAGAATACTAAGCTTTTCATTATTGATGAATCCACTATGCTATCTAAATACGCACTGCATGTCATTGACCAACTATTAAAGGATGTTATGACCAAAGATATCTCGAAGAAAAATAAAACACCTTTTGGAGGGAAAGTCATTGTTCTGGGAGGAGACTTTCGTCAGTGTCTTCCTATTATTCCTCATGGAACACGAACTGATATCGTGGAGAGCTGTATTAAATATTCCAGACAATGGCAGATTTTCACTCAATTGCCACTACTTGACAACATGCGCTCTGTTGATCCAGAATACAGCAATTGGATACTTCAGCTGGGAAATGGACAATTGACCAATTCTTATAACCTTGGAGATGATGTTATAGAAATCCCTGAAGATATGATTTGCACAGGTTCACTAATATTTGATATTTTTGGTGAAAACATTGTAATTGATGTCAATGACAATGAAAGTATTAATACAGCAGCATCACATGCCATTCTTTGCCCCAAAAATGATGATGTGGATCAAGTCAACTCTAAGATCATGGATTGCATTGCTGGAGAGTATACAGAATACATTAGTGATGATTCCATTGATCCGGACGAGACAGAGGACCCAGAGCAATACCCTGTTGAGTTTTTAAATTCACTTACACCCACAGGGATGCCATCTCATCGTCTGAAATTAAAAATTGGCACCATTGTAATGCTTTTGAGGAACTTCAACAGCAGAAAAGGTCTTTGCAATGGGACTCGCTTAATTGTCACCGGTTTGTTTGTCAACATGATTCAAGCAAGAGTCATTACTGGGTCTGCTGGAGGAAATGTGGTTTTCATTCCCAGGATTGATTTGTGCCCATCAGAAACCGGCTTGCCTTTTAAGTTAAGACGTCGCCAATTTCCTCTGAAGCCAGCTTTTGCCATGACAATAAACAAATCCCAAGGACAAACACTTGAGAAAGTAGGGATTTTTTTGCCTGAACCTGTTTTTGGACATGGACAATTGTATGTGGCTTTTTCAAGAGTGAGAAGACGATCCAATGTAAAAGTCAAAGTGGTGGACACTCCAATCCAAGGCAAATTGCTGCCTAACAGTGACAAAGTATTTACCAAAAATATTGTCTACAAGAATATTTTGCACTGAACTCTTCCCTATGACTATTCTTCCGTTTATTAATCTTTTGAAAAAAAAAAAAAAAAAAAAAAAAAACAAAAAAAAAACAAAACAAAAAAAAAAATTACTGTTTCACATTTTATTCTTTTATATACTGATTCTACTATATTTTTGTGGACACACATTTAAAATAATATGAGAGATGTGTATCATCCACATATCTACAGTGGGTGATAGAAACCACTTTTTCAAGCTCCAGCACTATATGTGCTGAGAGATTTCATTGTCAGTCTTTACAGGGAGAGGTTTTTGTGAACAGCTAAGAGACGGGTGGGACGGCTGTTCACACACATCTCATTAGCAAGGTGTGTTCCACATGTTTAGATAGATAGGGACAAACATAAATTATTAATTAGATTCTACCACACCATTTTTCTTAGATTATTTTTCACTTTGTTGAGGAATATACTAAATGATAATAATTGATTATGAAGGACTCACCAACAATATACTTGCTGTAATTTTCATAATTGCATATATGTAATTTGTACTTAACTTGCGGTTTGTGCAGACAACATAGTTGCGGCAGTGTCATCCACATCAACTGCAGTCACCTGTGGTTAGTTAGTGGATGCATCTTATGCACCTGCTGAAGCTATGTTAACTCCATTTACCGTAGGTTAACTACAAGTTTTTTTGTTATTGCATGGATATTGCTGCAAGTCTGTAGTTGGTAACTCCTTCTGTATCAATTTACAAAATTTTATTATTTACATCACAATCCTCAAAAAATCTAAGAAAAATCCAGGTATAAAAAATATCTAAATTATATCAATTCGGATTTAGTTAGAGTAGGTCCCACCAGGCGTAAGGGCATCTTGACGCGATTGGTGGGCTGACACAAACTGCCTGATACACCTATTACTGTTATTAATTCATCAATTTTAATGATTGATGCATTAAGAAGTATTGCTACTTTGTGTTCTAAGACCCTTACAACATAATTATTCAATTTTCCTTATATGATATCAACAATACAAATATATGTAGTTGTTTTAAAGATGTCATTGGAATAATTGGATTATTATTTAAAAATCTTTAAAAAAACTATAAACATATTTTAGACAACCAATGCATTTGCATAAGTCTAACAGCTATAACTACTATAATCAAATTAACGCACGTTCTAGAATCCCGATGCATTTGCATCGGGCTCACAGCTAGTATCTATTTATATATGTATACCATACCATATTCAGTAATGCATTTATGTTTGTCTGTTACTCAGACATGTAATCCATGACTTAAGGCCCTGTCACACATAACGACACTGCTAACGAAATCGCTGTTGCGTCACAGATTTTGTGACTCAATAGCAATCCCGTTAGCGATCTCATTATGTGTGACACGAACCAACGATCTGGCCCCTGCTGTGAGATCGTTGATCATTACACACTGGTCTAGGTAATTTTTACGTCGTTGGGCTCTCGCTGGGAACGCTACATCGTTGTGTTTGACAGGGACAATGACCAACGATCTCAATGCTACACTATGGGGTGACAATTCCCAACAACCTCGGTATAATTCTGGATCGCTGGTGCGTCATTTTTCACATCACTGGTGAGATACCTGTTTGACATCTTACTAGCGATGTGAAAAATGACGCACCAGCGATCTCTGCACATCGTTATCATTTAGTGGGATCGCTGGTGTGTTGTTATGTGTGACTGGGCCTTAAGACCATGTAGGTTGAAATGCATGGGATTTGTTCCTTGCATTGGGATTGCCTCCATCTGCATGTCTATGTTTTTAACATGATGGCTCAATAAATGTAAAGTTTTCAGAATCTCCTGTGGCTGCTGGAGACAACTCTTCTTGTATATTGGATTTCTTTATGTCAGACCAGAGTGCCTCCGTGCGCTGATGACCAGTCAAGGAACTAGGACATAACGGAGTGAGCTAAATATTTTTCTCTTTATAAACTACACCTGGCTCTCCTGTGATGTGTTGGGTTTATACCCATCCATTCCCTACCATGAAGCACTCCATTCATTATCATAATATCTAGACAAATATAGTAATTATTCTGAAAATCTCAGAGTTCTTGCTAGTAGCCACAAAATTCTTGCTAACCACAACTATTGCACATTTGATGAGAGTTTGTTTTGCAGGGGCCCTCAGGGGACCTATAGAATCAAATATATTATAAAAGCAGTATTATATCAGCTGTATACTAGAATAAATTAATTATCATTATAGAACCCTGGAGGAAACCCCCCCAAAAAAACAAGCAAGGAGTACACCATCCCCACAGCATCATATATCAACAATAAGCAAAAGGTAGTATATATTGTCCCTGAATGTACTGGAGATGACTGTGCCACCCTACAATCCTATACAGGTAAGGTCCAATAAAACCTACTAAAGAGCAATAGCCAAACACAGGTGTATATCATACAATTAATGATAACTCCATCTCCTAGGTCACTCAGGACATATAAAATGAAAAAAAGACCCCAGTTATTAAAAGAAGAATGTGGAGAAAGATAAAATCAATAAATTGTTTTTAGCGTGTTTTAAGAGTGTTTTAAAGTGTGGTTTTTAGTGTGTGATGAGATTAATTTATAATAATAAAACCATTGTGATAAAAAATACACTATTTAAGTGAATATCATTTAATTAAGAACCATATATATGATTTAGCACATTATCTATAATAGATATACATACAAATTAATATCATTGGCACCCACACGGATATCCCCTAGAGAAATTGCAGCTCATCAAAACTGTTTTGCTCCGGAGTCATCTGCATATTATATAAAGTACAATTTGTAGAAAACCGAGCCACAACATTAAAAGACACACTGTCACCTAGTATGTACATAGATCCTAATAAAAAATTTAATGCATACATGGTTGAGCAGCATGGGTTTCTACAAACGGAGTGCAAATATATGTAAATATTGTAAATTTGCTAAAAAGGATAAAAAGTACTCTTCCTTCCATAGCAAAAAAGAGTTTATGATGAGTAATTTTATCAGCTGTAATACTGAGAATGCAATTTATCTCTTAGGGTACCTTTACACGCCGCGACGGCAGGCTGGATACATCGCGCTACTTCACGTGCACGAGCACGCTCAAACGGCTACAAACGGTCAACGCATCTCCTTTACACGCCGCCACAAGGTGCGCTACGCCACGCTACATCTATAGCTAGCTACATCACCGGGTGTCGCAAGTAGCCAGCTGTAGCTCATTTACACACCGCTATAACCAGCTACTATGGGCGGACCTGGTGCAGCAGGGCCAGCACATAGGCGTGCCACAATTGAGAGTACGAGACGTCCGTACGCTGATAGGACGAAGCAATAACATCCTGATTGGGCAGGCAACGCAGGAGGCTGAGTAATACAGCACGCTCGAGCGATTGTGTAGTGTGACTCGTCAGCTCCTTAAATATGCCTCCCTATGCAGCGACTACCAATCGGCACGCAGCAGCTTCCACCAATGATCGCACATGGGGCGTGGTAACACGGAGCCAGGGTCACGCCTTAGCTACATTGCAGGCTGTCCCGAGTTCCCTTCCGTTGCCTCTTTACACGCCGATACAGCTCGCTACCATCGGCGATATAGCCATCTGTTTTCGAGCAGAGCCCATAAACAGATGTATCTGTCGCCGGCTGTAGCGTCGCGTCTTCAGACGCCGCTACGACGGGCTACATTGACGCTACAAGCTACATTTGTAGCCTGTAGCGGGATGTATCCAGCCTGCCGTGGCGGCGTGTAAAGGTACCATCAGACTGCCTTCACACTGCATAATTTTCACATCGGTGTAGTTCCTTGAATTTCAAGGACCACACGATCTGTGCTAACTGATATTCATGGAAACATTTTTTAATAGATCCATCATCAGTTAGCAGAGATAGTGGTGAGAGGAGCTGTACCTTGCTTCTGAGCATGCTGAGTACAGTAAAACGGATCAGTTTCACGGATCCGCTCTCTATAGACATACACATTATTTGATACAGACAGCAATGGATCCGTGTCAGTCCAATGGTGTCAGTGATTTTCAAAGCAGCCCAAAATCGGAACAGTCTCCGACTCTGGGTACATGAAAATAATTAACACAAATGGATCAGTGACATGCACGGATGGCCACTTAGGACCACTCCATTCCCATAGGATAACATGGGAGGCCAAAACTAATCAGTGGCTGTCTGTTTTAGAACGGATAGACACGGATTATAAATTATGCAGTGTGAAAGCAGCCTTAAAAGGTGAAGCTTGTCAACTCCAGTATATGGGTTGTACAATGAATCCTCTAAACAAAAGTGCATACGAAAACACCTTTTGGATGCAGTAAGTCTTTCACCAGCAAGTGCCCTGGTAGTCTCATGCCACTTTGCCGATGTACATAAAGGAGATCTAAAACATTTTACTTTTAAAGGAATAGAGAAGGTTTTTAAACCTGTTAAAGTAGGGGTCTGCACAAAAAACTATTAGCTCATGAAAGTACCATATATACTCGGGTATAAGCTGACTTTTTCAGCATAGTTTTTGTGCTGTAAAGTACTCCCCGCGGCTTATACTCGAATCAGTCAGTATTTGCTGTAGGGGAAGCAGTGATCGGGGGCTGGAAGGGGCTGCAAAAAGAGTGGGAGGTCACTTGCCCCCATTCATTAGGGTAATGTAATATGAACTGCATCCCCCTGCCCATCACTGGTGGGAGGGGAGCGGCACATATTGCATTACACCTAACTATACTCACCCCCCAGCACAGTATCTGGCCCCCATGCTGCTGCACACAGTAAAATAACAAAAGATTTAACTTACATTTCCGTTGCATTCCTGCAGGCACCATGGTATTCTCCGGTCCTCCTGCTTGTGCCAGCATCATGTGACCAGCTCCGCAGTGACATCATAGCTGCACTAGTCACATGATGCCGACACAAACAGGAGGACCGGAGGATGCCACAGTGCCTGTAGGGATGCAAAATAAAGGTTAGTTAAATCGTTTATTATTTTATTGTGTACAGCAGCATGGGGGCCAGATACTGTGATGGGGGGCTATTTACACAGTAAAGGGGGAAGTCATGAACCAATATGGGGACTATATACAACGATGGGGGCCATGTACCAGGATGAGAGGGCTATATACAGTGATGGGGGCCATTCACCATGATGCGAGGGGGTTATATACAGTGATGAGGGGGGCAATATACCATGATGTGGAACATATACATGGATGAGGGGTTATATACCAAGATGGCATAAGCTATATACAGTGATGTGGTGGCTATATACCAGGATGAGGGGCTATAAACAGTGACAGGGGACAATATACCATGATGCGGGGCTATATATCAGGATGGGGACAGATATATCAGGATGAGGGGCTATATACAGTGATGGAGGGGCTATATACCAGGATGGGGTTTGCTATATACCAGGATGGGGATAGATATACCATGATGGGGAGCTGCTGCATTTCCCACCCTAGGCTTATACTCGAGTCAGTAAGTTTTCCAGTTTTTGGAGGCAAAATTTGGGGCCTCAGCTTATACTCGGGTCGGCTTATACTCAAGTATATACTGTAAATAGATATTCACATTGGAAACAATAATCCAATGATGGTCATTATTGCCAATCAGTTCAATTTATAATTTCATCACACCACAGGTTATGTCTCAAAAAATGTAGATCTTTGTTCCTGTGTGCATTTGCAGAAATAAATTTTGGCTTTTTGTTTCTTTTGGAGTAATGGTTTCTTCCTGGCAGAGTGGCCTTTCAGCCCATGTTGATACAGTACTCATGGATAATTACGCAATCTTATCAGCTACCGGGATCATCTTCACAAGGTCTTTTGCTTTTGTTCTTGGTTCATATGCACATGTCAGACCAAAACACATTCATCTCTTGGACACAGAACCCATCTCGTTCCTCAGCAGTTTGATGGCTGGACATTCCTATCTTGTTTATACTTGTGTATAATTGTTTGCACAGATGAACGAGGCACCTTCAAGTATCTGGATATTACACCCAAGGATGAACCAGACTTGTGTAAGTACACAATTTTCTTCCTGATATCTTGGTAATTTCTTTAGACTTTACAATGGTGCTACACAAAACAGCAGTGTGTTTCAGGTGTGCATAAAAGCACACCCACAGGTGTGTCTATAATTAACTCAATGTTGCCAATAAACCTATCTAAAGCTTTCAAATACATAACATTATCATATGGGCTGTCTAAAATTGTTTAAAATCATAGTATTCTTACTGTGTGTAAACTTGTGACTTTGCAGAAACTTATAAACATGCTTTAAAACATTCTCTTGTTCTCATTATGTCCACCCCAGGCCCGTGGGGTACTCGCAATCGGGCTTTGGGAGCGCATTCGGGGAAGTCACAGAGGTTGAGATCTGGGCTGCCGTGACCCTGGGGACCAGTTCTCTAAAAGTTCTGGGGGATAGGATTTAGGGGATAGGTGTCATGACGCCACCTGTGGTATCGGGCTATTGAGCCGGCGCTGCAGTGTGGGACCTCAGGGTTTGATGGATGACCAGCTGTGGTGTTATCGCTCCCCACAGGTGGATCGGTTCCCCGGGGCAACCGTAAGAGTCTATGGCGATGGTAGGCCATTTGGGTGCAGGATTCAGGGTGCTGAATAACTGACAGACACGCAGGGGTTATTTCCTTAACCTTTACTGAGGTAAGAACAACAAACACCACTTCACAAAATACCCCATCCTAAATACTTTGATTATTTTTAACTAACCTATCATATAGAAAAATTTTATATTCTAATTATTGGCTGAAAGACTCTTTTTATATATAGGTTTTTTAACCTATCATATAGTTTAATAATCTGTGGTACAAGAAGATATAGTATGGAAAATATTCAAGGAAGGTCCCATATACTAACACAACCAAAACAAGAAAGTCCATAACCAATTAGGCATGAAAACAGAGGCAGCCTCCCAATTTATGAAACATCATGGTCCGAAGTTTGATGCCCTCGGATACACCAAAAGAACTTATCCATGCAATGTGAAGAGCTGCAAGACCCGTGCTCACATAGAGACCAGAGACAGGATACATATCCCCAACACACAGCAGGATTATAAGATTCCTGGGACTTTCACATGCTCCTCTTCCAATGTGGTATATTTAATTATGTGCACCATATACCCAGTGGGGTCTTTTTATGTTGGTGAGACTGGGCAACGTATAAGAGCAAGGATGAGGTCTCATCGTCACACAATTACACACAAAAAATCCATTTGCCAGTAGTGGAACACTTTTCTGGCCAGGGACATAACATTGATAATATGAAGGTTTTAATTTTGAGAGGTAATTTCAAATCCCAAAAACATCGAAAAGTGTGTGAATCCAAGCTAATTAGAAGTTTTAATTGTATAGCGAACGGATTGAACATCTCTGATGGTTTTATGGCTCATTACCACGTCTACACAATGTTGTTCAAAGACATGGGAATCTTAGGCACCAAGTTTTCTTATAAATTAGTGTTATAAAGACTTTATTACCACTAGGCCTGCCTGATTGAAGATCCTCTCCAAGGCTGCTTTGTTTATTTTGCCAAATGTCCAGTCCCTGTAATGTTTATTCAGTCAAATGTCCAATCATTTTAGTTGTGCATGCATATATTTTGAGTTTCATTCAATATCTTGTCATACCATGCCTGATGAAGAGACCTGAGTCGTCTCGAAAGCTCGCCTTATAACATCATTTATTTTATTTTTGTTAGCCATTAAAAGGTATCACAACCACAAGATTTTTATCTTGTGTCTCACACTGAGAGCAATCAACATTTTCACAACTGGCTAACACGGTACCAAACCTTTATCTTCTAACAGATAATAGATTACATATCAAGAGCACTAATTGGAGCATTCCTTGATGCATATAAAATAAGTATATCTTTGCATACTTGATGAACAGTGCCTTACACATAAATTATATTATCATGAAATAATTTTTCGATATATAACAATCTCATATATGCATATATAATATCAATAATATCTCTCTAGGTGCATCTTGTCAAGATGAAGTATGTTATTGTTGAAAGACTCATTTCATCCATGTTGTAGCCATAATAAATTGGATGGTATTCCGTAGTTCATGTGTTCCATCATATCATTTTTCAGTCCATGTTTCAGATCCAAGTCCACAATTATAGCAACAAAAAAATTCATGGTTAGAGGGGCACTATAACAATAAAAGATTAAAAGCAATTAAAATCATTCTAGACCAAACAAAACATCCCCGGTATGGAGCTAAAATCATATTTTCATTGAGACCAAGTGGATGGACCGATTTCAATGTCCATATCCTCTTGGTCTCTATCTGGGCAAGTTTTTTAGTGATACCTCCTCGTCTAATTCCTAATTTAAGGCTATCAATCCCATGTACCCTAAATCCTTTGCTGTTGCAATCATGGAACTGCCTAAAATGTTTAGGAATGGTTTTTAGATGAAAGGGAAAAATGGTGTCTCAACAGTCCGCGCTGCCACGATCATCCAATCCAAAGAAAACACGTGAAGATGGAACTTCTACGAAATACTTTATTTCCTCCTGCCTCCTACGCGTTTCGGTGCCCTCCTGGCACCTTCCTCAGGGATACCATAGGAATGGTTTTTAACTTAAATTCATCTTTTTCCTTGGCCACAGCCTCAATACCTAAGACAAGTTCCCTAATACGAACCTTCAACTGCCTGGTAGTCATGCCCACGTAAATTCTCCCACATGGGCATGTCGCATAATAAATCACTGCATTGGTATCGCATATGATTCTACTTTTGATTGTATATGTCTTAGTATTGCTAGAATTGGAGAAAGTATCTGCCCTGTCCTCATTTGGACATGCGGCACATTTGCCGCAAGGCACACACCTAATTTTTGGTTGGAATTTGCATATGAAGCTTTTTTTTCCTGGTTCCTCATAATTTACATGACTATTTAATATGTAGTCATTACGAGGTACCAGAAAAAATAAGCTTCATGAGCAAATTCCAACCAAAAATTGGGTGTGTGCCTTGCGGCAAATGTGTTGCATGTCCAAATGTGGACTGGGGACTAAAAGAAAGCAGAAAAGCGCACATAGGGTCCTATCCGAGTGTAACGGGATGTGTGCGTGTAATTGCACTAACCTTATGTTGTTGTGAAAGTCACAACAACTTTTATGCAGAAAATCGACCCGCCCAATGGTAACGATTAAGGCAGTGGAAGAAAAGGAGGTTGTAAATGCGCTGCCGTTTATTCAATAGATCCAAAGATTCCAAGGAGTCGCAGGAACGTTAATGGCAACACCTTTATTGTTCTTACGCGTTTCGTGGTGCTACAGACCACTTCATCAGAGATACTCAAAAAGGTTTACAGACATACAAAGCAGACCGGTAGACCGGTAATAGATGTAGGAAGTCGACGTTAATAACGTTGCACCCTCAACATCCCATCTTGATACCAATTAAAAACAATTTTCATAAATTATGGCTAACATGTAAAAAACAAGCAACTACTTTAAGGGTACCGTTACATGTCGCAATACCATTCTGATATCGCATACAATTTCACGGGAACGCACACATTTTTGACACTTGTCCAAGATCTCATAGTAGATGTTACACAGGGAGATATCAGCAGGCAATACAACTAGGATGTTGTATGCAACTTTTGTGCGCTGAGTATGAGCAACCCAGCGTCCGAGCATTAACATTGTAGTGAATAGGGGAAGTTGTGTTCCACATCGTAGTTGCGCCGTCACACAGCACGATCATGCCAGATCGCATATGCAACATTGTACGGTTGAAGGCCTTGCACAATCTTCTTGCAATATCGTACCTGCGATTTTTTCTGGTCGTATTGCCCTGTTACACGACACAACGCACCAACGATATCAACTGCAACAACAACACCACGTGACTTTTTGTCGACGTTGAATTGCGATATTGCGACGTGTAACGGTACCCTTAGTCTCTGAAAAGATGGTCCTATAAAATCCAATTATATTCACTATAAAGGTCATATCAGTATTTCAAGTACTCATAATAATATCCAGCACGATTAACCAAAAATGATATACCTCTTATTTCATTACAAAACAGACATTTATATAAATGTTGACTACAAGATATTGTACCATGTCCCATCTTCATGTCACAGATAATGAAATCACTTGACCTTTGAATGTTGTAAAAAATTATTATTATGGGATATTAGAAAGAACTCCACATTTTGCAAGAATTAATGAATAAAAAACATCACAGGGCATTTATAAATCTCTTGATTGGGGGTCAAGAACTCACAAGATCATCTCCCTCAGTCTTACTCCTAGTGTACATCTCTTCTTATCCCCTCAACCATCCAAGCTCCGATGGCTGATGGATCACATTAAGGAGAAGGAATAGGAATCATCATAAACAGCCAATTGCTATTAACTGTGTCAAGACACCAGAACTTACAGGATAAATTTAACCTCAACTGAATAAATCATGTATGTCATTAAGTCCTTGCGGCACCAGAGTTTATAATTTATAGATCCAATAAATCTCTCTCCGTGACAGCATACGATCCCTGTCAGGAATGGACTCATGAACAAAATCTATAGGTGTGACTTTAAAGGATACTTTCTTAGCATGGTATATTGTACAGTGCTTAGACACCCCATGGGTCATTAACCCTTCTTTGACATTAAACCTATGTGAAGAATTGCGTTGTTGTAATTTTTGAGTAGTCTTACCTACATATTGCTTGCCACAACTGCAGCTTAACAAATAAATAACAAAGGAAGATTGACAGTTCAGATGGTGATTAATGGTAAAAGTACTATCCAATATATTAATTCAAAAGGATTTCATAAACATTTATTTGATCCACACTTGTATGACCCCAGTTTAACTTTTTTATCAATGATGGTTTCATTTACATTCTTTAACCTACTGGGAGCAAGTACACTTTTAAGTGTAGGGCCCTCCTAAATGTAATTTTGGGGGCTTCAGGAAATAAGTTGCTTAGAATGTCATCATTTTTTTGAATACCCCAATGTTTATTCAAAATTTGTTTAATACTTTCATGCTGCCGCGAATAGACAGTGACAAAATTATAAGAATAATCTCCATTTTGCGTTTTTTTTGTTGAAAAGGTCTTTTTAGTAGTCTCAATTAGACACTCCCGTGACACATTTATATTCTCTGTGAATGCCCGGTTTAAAAGCTTCCAGGGATAATTTTTCTCCCTAAATCTATTTCTCAATAAGGCTGCTTGGGAGATAAAATCTGGTAATAAGGTGTAATTCTTTCTAATACGCTGGAACTGATTTTTTAGGATGTTATTAATCCATTTCTTATAATAACCACTATCATAGTCCAAAAAACTGTTTGCATCCACTTTTTTAAAAAACGTTTTAGTAAAAATAGTGTCATTATTGTGGAATAAGGTAATGTCTAAAAAAATCAATTTTTTTGGTATCGCTTTCAGGGGTAAAGGTTAGACCCCATTTATTGTCCATAAAAGAATTTAAGAATAATCTATAATCTTTATTGTCATCATTATAAATAAAAATGAAATCATCTATATATCGATTGTAATAAATTACTCTATTAAAAAACTCACTATTAAAAATATGGATGGACTCGAAGGTGGCCATAAAAATATTTGCATAAGTTGGTACCACCTTCGAGTC
Source organism: Allobates femoralis (assembly GCA_033576535.1). Classification (NCBI taxonomy): domain Eukaryota; kingdom Metazoa; phylum Chordata; class Amphibia; order Anura; family Aromobatidae; genus Allobates; species Allobates femoralis. Next base: position 359,371,258 of record JARQOC010000002.1, read on the forward strand.
AATTGCTGTGCCAAGGATCTGATGGTACAGCTTTCCTTCAAACATAAAAAAATTATTGTGTAGTATAAACCTCATGCATTTCAAAAGGAATTCCCTTTGGATGTATGAAAAACAAACATCAGAAAATAATTTTTTTTTAAAACACTCCAGACCTATAGTGTGGTCGATATTTGAATATAAAGCAGAGATATCCACAGTAGTAAACCTGTATGATGCTTTCCACATAATTGATTTAACCTCTTGGATTAATTGCGTAGTGTCTCTCAGATAACTCTTCAGATTGAAGACATTAGGAATCATATTTCTATCAGTATATTCAGCCAGATTCACAGTTAATGACCCTATCCCTGAAATGATGAGACGGCCAGGCAGTTGTAGTGGTTCTTTGTGTAATTCCGGCAAATGATAGAAAAAAGCTAAAGGGCAATTTTTTTACTTTTAAAAAGGTGGATTCATTCTTATTAATCACCCCGGAGAGTGTCCTCTTTGCAATCAGCTTATTGCATGCTATAACAGCATTATCATACCATACCTTAGGAACAATCTCACAGCTATTGGTGTCAGACAATATCCTCAAAGCAAAAGGGAATGGGAAGCTCACCCCTCCTTCTAATCAAAGGACCCAGTCAGGTGCTCAGCGGCGGCCGGCCACCGCTCGAAAACCAGACGTAGAAACAAAGAAGCTGGTACTTGTATCCGTATGGTGAAGATTACTTTATTCCAAGAAGATCAATACATTTAAAATACAGGTATCTTGTTAGGCGGTCTGCCTCGTCAGACGCGTTTCGAATAAAAAAATTTTTGCAATGACAAAAAGCTAAAACCCACAACATACATTTAGGCCACTTGCACACGCTGAGTATTTGATGAGTTTTTTACCTCAGAATTTGTAGACAAAACCAGGAGTGGAACAATCAGAGGAAAAGTCTAATGGTGGGTTTACACGCCGCGATATCAGCGTCCAACTCCGATCCAACTCAGACAAAAAGTCACGTGGTTCGTGAGTTGGACCCGATATCGTTCCTGCATCGTACTGTTTGAAGGTACAATACGATGCAGGAACGATGGTAATCCGATATCGGGGGTCGAATGAGCGTGCTATTCAACGCCCGATATCGGATGCTGGTTGGAGCCGGATCGTTGCGTGTAAACATCCAACTCCGATGTGTACACCGACGCTACCCATTAACTCCCATGTTAAATGGTCGTTACTGGGTTGGTGGGCGTACACATTGTAGGGATGTTGTTTCCCGATATCGCAGCGTGTAAACCGCCGATGCGATTTCGGGAAAAGTGCTCAAAAAATGCGCGCTCCCGCGCCGTTGTATAGCGATATCGTCCCGGTATCGGGACGTGTAAAACCCACGATAAAAGAAACACCTGCACCACTTCTGTATTTAATTACAATTTACAATTTAATTTGGCCACAAATCCTGAGGTAAAAAACTCATCAAATACTCAACGTGTACACGTGGCTTTATACATACAGCAATGCAATACACCTGTTGATCTTTCAATAGTACACACCTGAAAGGTAATCAAGTGAGTAACAATCGCCTAAGGTTTCTATGATTGTATTTAAAAAATTCCAATACACCAAATTTATAAAATGTAACATTTTTTTGACAGTGAAAGTATATATACAAACATACATAAGTAAATACAAGCAGCGATTAACATTTTTAGAAATGTAGTATGGTATGGTAAAAATAGTGGAAAACAAATATTTTCCCAATATAATATATACAAAAATTAATGAACCATGCACACAGTGAACGCGTCTGTAGGACAGTGTTCATACCACCAAAAGACTGAATCACAAAAAAGCAGTCAAACAAACGTGTAAAAATACTCTGTTGTAAAAAAGCACATTAAAAAGCAAGTGCTGCTGAAAAAGTAAATACAGGGTATTTAATTGATATGTTTTTTGCAAAAAATGTATACTAAGCTGCTCTACCGCTTCAAGGTAACCCGTATCAGAGCAGTCCCTATCTGATGTATTTAAAACCTGACCATGTGTATTGGAGCCTAAAATGAGCAGGATCCAGATTCAGTCTTTTGGTGGTGTGAACACTGTCCTGTCGTGTTCACTGTGTGCATGATTCATTGGTTTTGTCTAAATGATTTCTTGTTTCTGCAAGATTGGGGAGTCTCCCACCTCTCCCCTTTGAGCCCTGCACATAAAAAGCTGTCTGGATCCTGCTCTTTTTAGGCACTAATACACATGGTCAGGTTTTAAATACATCAGATAGGGACTGCTCTGATACGGGTTACCTTGAAGCGGTAGAGCAGCTTAGTATACATTTTTTGCAAAAAACATATCAACTAAATAACCTGTATTTACTTTTTCAGCAGCATTTGCTTTTTACTGTGTTTTTTTACAACAGAGTATTTTTACACGTTTGTTTGACTGCTTTTTTGTGATCCAATATGTTTAAATAGTTGTATATCTGCATGCATTCAGCCTGTATAAAAGGACCAAATAAATAGCAGAAACTAAAATATGATAACACCATACTCAGAGTATTATGTTTCAGAAGAGATGGATCAGGATACAAAAAGCTGGACGTGCCCCATGGCTTGGTGACATAACCTGAAAAAGATTTATCAAAAATCAGCGGCCAAGTTTTTTTCTTAAAAACAGCGGCCAAGTTTCATCAAGAATCAGCAGTCAAATTGGCTCCATGTACACATTCATGGGCGAAATCATTCACATCCCACTGAAAAGTAATGAGATCACTTGTAGTAAGATTTCTGTAAAAATCATTAAGTGATTGGTGGCAAAAATTGTAATTTTTTTTAAAAGTGGATGTCATTATGTTATAATGCACTCAATTAATAAGGTAAATATACAGAGATAACAAAAAGGTAAAAAAACAGAGATAACAAAAAGGGCAACAGAAAACCGCAAGAAAAAGTCAAATAATGGCACTGATTTTATTAATGGAAGAACATACTTACCAAAATCAATAAAAGTACATGAGATCACTTCTATAGTTTAACCCCTTAGGGTATCTGCTATTTAAACATAGTATCCAATAGCTTTCGCGATTAAGCAAGTCACTGATTTGATTTCCTCCCCCCGGGGGGGTTCTCACTATCTCTAAACCTTGAACCTATAACTTACTCATGTCACCACCATGTTTTTCTCTGAAATGTTGTGAAAAACCAGAGATGGAGCGTTTTTCAGAGGCAGAATTTGCTCCTGAGATGTGCTCAGATATGCATTTCTTCAAAGTGAGGCTTGTGCATAGACCACATTGATTGTGTCCGCATCTGTAATTACCTGTATAGCACAGCCAAGTGGGCTTGACATTGCACTTGCCCATGGTAGAGAGACTGGGTGATACATAACTTGCAAGGTCTCTGCCCCTCCTAAACACACATCTGAAACCGTCTTTCAAGATTTCATGGAGTGTGTGGTCCTGATGAAGGATTGGCACATATTTGTATAAAATTTCCACAATTCCTTTATAATCTGTACTGTACGGTGTGGAGAAAGTGACTGTTTGTTTGACCCTTTTTGATCTATTATTCTGAGTCGGGGGTCCTTGATATGAATAGCAGTCCATTAGTTGTTCCCTTGATTTTTTTGATACTACATCTATTGCCCATTTCTTTTATCCCCTAGCTTGAGGTCTGTTCTCTATAATTCCAACTTGTGCATTTAAGTCATCCTTAGATGAACACATGCGCTTAGCTCTGATAAGTTCACCTATGGGCAAGTTATTGATGGTATGTGGTGGATGGCAACTCTCCGCATGTAGACTAGAGTTGCCAGATACTTTATTCCTATAAAGATTAGTCATGATTTTGCCAGTGTCAGGGTCCCCTGTAAGTGTACAATCCAAGTAGTCTGCACTGTTGACATGATCCTTGGTGGTGAATCTGATGTTTATTTCATTGTTGTTACAATAAGCCAAAAAAGCTTCCACGTTTTGGCCAGGAGACTCACCGACAGACGCCCCCCCAGTGGAAGATGAGGTCGTCGATATATCTCCTGTACCACTTTGCGGCATGAATAAAAGGATTGTCAATTGAAAAAAGAAAGTTCCTCTCCCATGCAAATACGTACAGGTTGGCCAATGAGGGGGAGAATTTAGCACCAATTGGACAACCGCACATCTGCAGGTAGAAGGTACTCTGAAATTTGAAGTAGTTATTTTTGAACAAGAAATCCACCCCCATGAGAACAAATCTGATAAAATCCTGTGTGAGGTCAGAATTTTATAATGTCATGGATAAAAATTCCAGTGCTTTGTGGTGTGGGATACACGAATAGAGGGAAACTATGTCCATGGTAAACCACCTATCCTCTAGTGCCCAGTTTTGGTTTCTCTCCCAAATAGTCAGATCTATTTTGTATAACAACACATTCCCCTTTATCAGCTGGTCGGATAATTAGATCATTTTTCTTTTTTAGATTATTTAGGGTCTCTTTTCCAGTTTTCTCAAGATTATGTGTGTACGTGCCTTTGTATTGTTTCATTGACTCAAAATCTCTTAGTACTAGATCACTAAATGTTTTCAAGTGGTGACCCTGATAATGAATGGGATAGAAGGATGATGCATTCTTTAACTCAGTATGTACCATTGTCTCCATCTGTAAGTTAGAGGAGACCGGCTGTAATTTATTTGGTAATGGCTGTGAGAGATTAAGAGGCTGCATGGCAAAATGTCGCCTCAGGGTCAATTTCCTTATGAAGGATTGTTAATCCATATATAAGTAAGTCCATTTGATTACTATTATTAGATGGACAAAAAGATAATCTCTTTCACAAGAGAGATTCTTCAGCAGGAGTAAGTGTATACGATGACAAATTGACAATATTAGAAGAGGCCGATTTTTCCTGTTTCGTTTTGCCCCCTCTGCATCCTCTATAGCATTTATTCTATTTCTTGGTTGCCCAGTTAGAAACTTTAATATTGAATTGGGGTTTTCTGAAGCCCTTGGTTAAAAAGGAACCAAGGCTTCAGAATGATTGGTATTGTCAATGGTAATCCTTTTATCCTTTTCATTACTCATTTTCTCAACTACGACCTCTTTGCCCTTATTTTCCTCACTGATGGGTGTAATGGTATCAGATGTTCTAAAACCTCAGTCTGTTGTACTTCATTGACAATTTCAATGATAGTAGCACATATTGGACCTTGCCTTATATCAGTGAAAGTGATCGTATCCGGTGCCTCTGATATCGTGGACTTTGAATTCTTTTCATTTTGTACATTCTCACTATTGATTGGTTGTAGGATTGTCTGTTGGTTCAGTTCGATTCGACCTATCTGATCACATATACTCTTAAGTAGTGTCTGTCTGTCTGGGATGGAAATACTCAAATCACCAGTGATAGATTTATGTAAAAAAGACAAGTCCTGAAAACCAGAAGGAAGGCTCACCGGGACTTGTTTCTCTCCTGTGCTGATAAAATTGGCAGATTTTGTGATTAAACAGGTTGCATTGATGGGAGGAGTGCTCAGACCTTGCTTGTTGTGTGATCCCTCCAACCCATCCCCAGGGGGATTGGCTTTTTTCTTTTGTATATCGTAAGATATTGGGATTGGAGTGGTCTCTCTCACGATTGTTATAGAGGTTGAAAGAGAGGAAATGTTAGAATTCTTATTTAAAAACGTAAAAGTACTATTAAAATTAAATTCCCTCCCTGTAAAGAAAGGTGTGTTTGGTGTTACAGCATTTTTCTTATTTTTATCATCTCTATTTATATTTGTATTTGTATCCTCTCGTATTGGTAATGAAGGGTCTACGTCTTTATTTTTCTTTGTAATCATTTCATAGTCCCCTCTATCCATATACAATTTCTTTGATTTTTTTTATAATTTTGTCTTGCTCTAATTGCAATATCTTAGTTGTTAAAGCTGAATTAATTTTATTATATTCTGGATGCGAGTTACCGTATATACTCGTGTATAAGCCGACCCGTGTATAACCCGACCCCCCTACTTTTGCCCCCAAAACCTGGGAAAATCTATTGACTCGTGTATAAGCCGAGGGTGGAACCCAGCACAGGTATACAGCCCCCAGCAGTGTGGTATACAGCAGCCTCCCCAGTGGTATATACAGGCCCCAGCAGTGTTACAGCAGCAGCCCCAGTGGTATATACAGCAGCAGCCCCAGTGGTAGTATACAGCAGTCCCAGAGGTATATACAGCAGCCCCAGTGGTAGTATACACGCAGCCCCAGTAGTATATACAGCCCCAGTGGTAGTATACACACAGCCCCAGTAGTATATACAGCCCCAGTGGTATATACAGCCCCAGTGGTAATATACACGCAGCCCCAGAGGTATATACAGCAGCCCCAGAGGTATATACAGCCCCAGTGGTAGTATACAGCAGCCCAGTGGTATATACAGCCCCAGTGGTAGTATACACGCAACCCCAGTAGTATATACAGCCCCAGTGGTATATACAGCCCCAATGGTAGTATACAGCAGCCCCAGTGGTATATTCAGCCCCAGTGGTAGTATACAGCAGCCCCAGTGGTATATACAGCCCCAGTGGTAGTATATATCAGCCCCAGTGGTATATACAGCCCCAGTGGTAGTATACATACAGCCCCAGTAGTATATACAGCCCCAGTAGTATATACAGCCCCAGTGGTAGTATCCAGCAGCCCCAGTAGTATATACAGCCCCAGTAGTAGTATACATACAGCCCCAGTAGTATATACAGCCCCAGTAGTATATACAGCCCCAGTGGTATATACAGCCCCAGTGGTAGTATACAGGGCCCCAGCAGGGCCCCCCTCATAGTTTGGCGCCCCCACCTCACTTGCTGGCCCCCCCCGCATGCAGCGCTGCGCATATACATTACCTGTCTAGCAGCTGTCACCCTCCGGTGGCGGATCGCGGCTCCTGGGCTCCGGGCTCCATCTTCCTCTCTGTCTTCCTTCTTGTCATGTGACCGGCCGGCGTCGCGATGACGTCATCGCGATGAGCCCGGCGGCCACAAAGCAGGAAGACAGAGAGGAATATGGAGCCCGGAGCCCAGGAGCCGCGATCCGCCACCGGAGGGTGACAGCTGCTAGACAGGTAATGTATATGCGCAGCGCTGCATGCGGGGGGGGGCCAGCAAGTGAGGTGGGGGCGCCAAACTTTGAGGGGGACCGTATTGACTCGCGTATAAGCCGAGGGGGGGACTTTTCAGCCCAATTTTTGGGCTGAAAAACTTGGCTTATACGCGAGTATATACAGTAAATTGTAAAAGCTCAAGTGATATAAGTGAGCCAGCTTCAGCCAGGGATTCTGCTACTGCAGATCTCTTTTTGAATAATGCTTGTAATAGACACTGCATACAGGTCTGTAGTATACCTTCTCATTCATCTTTGAACTCCTGGGTGAAAGGTGTTTTTAAATCAATTCTCAAGCCCCTAGGGCATATCTCCTCCATATAAATGGAAAGAAATGTGGACAGGGCAGATACTTTCTCCAATTCTAGCAGTACTAGGACATATACAATCAAAAGTAGAATCACATGCGATGCCAATGCAGTGATTTATTATGCAACATGCCCATGTGGGAAAATTTACATGGGTATGACTACCAGGCAGTTAAAGGTTCGCATTAGGGAACATGTCTTAGGTATTGAGGCTGCGGCCAAGGAAAAAGATTAAAAAGATGAATCTAAGTTAAAAACCATTCCTAAACATTTTAGATAGTTCAATGATTGAGACAGGAAATTATTTAGGGTACTTGTGATTGATAGCCTTAAATTAGGAATTATAGAAGGAGGTATCACTAAAAAACTTGCCCAGATAGAGACCAAGTGGTCCATCCACTTAGTCTCAATGAAAATATGATTTTCGCTCCATACCTTTGAGCGCAAGGGATGTTTTGTTTGGTCTTTAATGATTTTAATTGCTTTTAATCTTTTATTGTTATAGTGCCCCTCTAGCCATTAATTTTTTGTTGCTATAATTGTGGACTTGGATCTGAAACATGGACTGAAAAATGATATGATGGAACACATGAACTACCGAATACCATCCAATTTATTATGGCTACAACATGGATGAAACGAGTCTTTCAACAATAACATACTTCATCTTGACAAGATGCACCTAGAGAGATATTATTGATATTATATATGCATATATGAGATTGTTATATATCGAAAAAGTATCTCATGATATTATTATTTATGTGTAAGGCACTGTTCATCAAGTATGTAAAGATATAGTTTTTTTATATGCATCAGGGAATGTTCCAATTAGTAATCTTTATATGTAATTGACTCGCCCAGGGTATGACTCGGGTATCTGGGCCCTCTGCTTCAGTAGGGATGTCACTGGTGGCCTGCCCAGACCTGTGGCCCTGGGGTCTTACTCAAAAAAGGGGGGTAGTTGGTGTTGGAATGAAGATAATGCAACTGTAGGGATAAAGGTGCAGATGATGGAGGTAGTAGTTGCAGTGCAGCAGGGAATAAGCACACGGAGACTTAGTCACTCTACCTGGGTACTTCACTGGAACTATGCAGATGATGATACAGTTCACAGTGGCAAAACAGTCTTTATGCGGCCGGGTAGTCATAGTGGGCTGCAGAGTCTCTGGATGTCTCCCGTGGTATGCCTTCTTAGATCTAACCTGTGTCCTGCTGCTAGTGCCTGTCCTGCGATAGCCTGCTGAATACCAGGCCCGTTGAGGTGCTCTGATGATCCTGGCTTCCACTCTCTCCCTTTCCTGCTCTGGGATTCGACCCCGGTGGGTTAACCTGGTGTGACTGATCCCGCCAGACAGGGCGTCAGGGCCGGTAAACAGACCCACGACCTCCGGTGTTCTTGGCGCAGGGGCTGGACTCCCTGACTGTCTTCGGAACCGGTGCTCCGGTAAAGTGGACCAGGGTTCCCTCCCTGAGTATGGGCGCTCGGGGGGTCCCCTCCTTCCATCTGGGCTACCTGTTCACTCTCTCCAGGCCCCTCTCTGAAAGTCTCCTTTTCTCACTCGGAGGCTCCCTGTTCTCCATCTTTCCTCAGTGCCGTCTAGAACTCATTGTGTGTCCTCCCTCTTCGCCTAACTTCCCCACCAGGGTACAGGCCCACAACCATCTATTCTAGGTGGGTGTGTGGGAGTGCTAGGATGGGAGCCTCCCACAGACATCTACCTTCCACTGTGACAGGGGTAACTGCACACTTATTTATGGGTGCAGTACCCAAATTGTGACGCCTGACCAGGTGGGGTGCCACATTCCCCTTTCATGGAATACACTCGTCCATGAGTGTTGTTAACTGGGGTACAGGTGGAGTGAAATTTTTCTTTTTTTTAATGAAATAATAACAATAACAATGATAACGGGTAACATATTTACATTTTCAAGCATTGTGTTTCATCCATTTATGGGAGGCACCAAACTTAAAATGTTGCGTAATATAAAAAAAAATATTATTTAACTTGCGGATTCTTCAGCCTCACGGGAACCAGTAACTGCGCAGACCCAGCTGTAATGATTATCCTGCACAGTCCAGTGTGTCTTATCACCGCTGGGCCGCTTGGGGTTAAACATTATTATGTAATGGGGTAAGAGTTCTCATGAAAGTTTATGAGGTTCAAAGAAGGCAAAAAGGGCAAAAAGGGATTCATTATTCAGAGGCCAAGGCAAAATAAAACTATTTACAGTTCAAGGTAATGTCAATGTTTTTGTTACTTATAAGCGGGGCACCCTAATGGCGAACCATCCTATGGGTCCTGCATGCCACTCATAGGTGACCTGGTCTCCCAGGTACAGATCTCGCTCTGGGTGACCACGGCGTAAATGGGGCTCCACATCATGTCGTTCCACAAAAATGTCATCTCTTTGTCCTTCCTCGCGGATAAACCCCCACCCGTCCCCTTAACGGAATGATACAACAGTACCTGTCTTTTGTAGTTGTAATGGGGTTTGTAGGCGGGCTTCATCACTGGCATGGCGGCTCTCGGTTTCCAGTCGCCACTAGTCCTCTCAACGGCGTTGTCGGGCCTCTTGATCTTCCTCACTGATCTGGGGAGCGCTGGCTCAGGGAGAGTATGCTGAGGAACACCCCCGGGCCTGCACATTGTCCTTTCACATGATTAAGTTGCCATTTTGGGGTTCCCGGTAAAATGGCGGGAACCGGTCCTCGGTGCTGTATAACGGTGGTGAAAGTTCTTTTAGACTGGGTTTCAAAGTTCGTAAAGGCACACAATACGCGTTAAGTACAGGTAGGTTCAATCCTGTTTGTGACACGCCAGAAAGTAAATGACTCGAGCAGGGTATGGGGACTCAGGTATCTGGGCCCGCTGCTTCAATAGTGATGTCACTGGTGGCCTGCCCAGACCCGTGGCCCTGGGGTCTTACTCAAAAAAGAGGGGTAGTTGGTTTTGGAATGGAGATAAAAGTTTATCATAACGACAACCAAAGATCCTGGTGAAAGAGCACCAGCGCTGCTTCAGTCATCCGGAGGGTGATGGTACAGCAGCCGAGATGGTATAGCTCCCTGAAGGTTGAGCTGGCTCTCCGGGGAAGGGATGCACCTGTAGGGATAAAGGTGCAGATGATGGAGGTAGTAGTTGCAGCGCAGCAGTGAATAAGCACACGGAGACTCAGTCACTCTACCCGGGTACTTTACTGGAACTATGCAGATGATGATACAGTTCACAGTGGCAAAACAGTCTTTATCCGGCTGGGTAGTCACAGTGGGCTGCAGAGTCTCTGGATGTCCCCCGTGGTATGCCTTCTTGGATCTAACCCGTGTCCTGCTGCTAGTGCCTGTCCTGGGATAGCCTGCATAATACCAGAACCGTTGAGGTGCTTTGACGATCCCGGCTTCCACTCTCTCCTTCTCCTGCTCTGGGATTCGACCCCGGTGGGTTAACCTGGTGTGACTGATCAGACAGGGTGTCGGGGCCGGTAAACAGACCCACGACCTCCGGTGTTCTCGGCGCAGGGGCTGAACTCCCTGATCGTCTTCGGAACTGGTGCTCCGGTAAAGTGGACTAGGGTTTCCTTCCCTGAGTATGGGCGCTTGGGGGGTCCCCTCCTTCCATCTGGGCTGCCTGTTCTCTCTCTCTCCAGGCCCCCTCTCTGTAAGTCTCCTTTTCTCACTCGGAGGCTCCCGGTTCTTCATCTTTCCGCAGTGTCGTCTAGAACTTACTGTGTGTCCTCCCTCCTCCCCTTACTCCCCCCCAGGGTACAGGCCCAAAGCCATCTATTCTAGGTGGGTGTGTGGGAGTGCTAGGATGGGAGCCTCCCACAGACATCTACCTTCCAATGTGACAGGGGTTATCACACACTTATTTATTGGTGCAGTACCCCAATTGTGATGCCTGACCAGGTGGGTCGCAACATAATCTATAATCTGTTTTCATGCCTAATTGTTTATGGACGATACAGTTAGGGCCAGAAATATTTGGACAGAGACACAAGTTTTGTTATTTTAGCTGTTTACAAAAACATGTTCAGAAATACAATTATATATATAATATGGGCTGAAAGTGCACACTCCCAGCTGCAATATGAGAGTTTCCACATCCAAATCAGAGAAAGGGTTTAGGAATCATAGCTCTGTAATGCATAGCCTCCTCTTTTTCAAGGGACCAAAAGTAATTGGACAATGGACTCTGAGGGCTGCAATTAACTCTGAAGGCGTCTCCCTAGTTAACCTGTAATCAATGAAGTAGTTAAAAGGTCAGGGGTGGATTCCAGGTGTGTGGTTTTGCATTTGGAAGCTGTTGCTGTGACCAGACAACATGCGGTCAAAGGAACTCTCAATTGAGGTGAAGCAGAACATCCTGAGGCTGAAAAAAAAGAAAAAATCCATCAGAGAGATAGCAGACATGCTTGGAGTAGCAAAATCAACAGTTGGATACATTCTGAGAAAAAAGGAATTGACTGGTGAGCTTGGGAACTCTAAAAGGCCTGGGCGTCCACAGATGACAACAGTGGTGGATGATCGCCGCATACTTTATTTGGTGAAGAAGAACCCGTTCGCAACATCAACTGAAGTCCAGAACACTCTCAGTGAAGTAGGTGTATCTGTCTCTAAGTCAACAGTAAAGAGAAGACTCCATGACAGTAAATACAAAGGGTTCACATCTAGATGCAAACCATTCATCAATTCCAAAAATAGACAGGCCAGAGTTAAATTTGCTGAAAAACACCTCAAGAAGCCAGCTCAGTTCTGGAAAAGTATTCTATGGACAGATGAGACAAAGATCAACCTGTACCAGAATGATGGGAAGAAAAAAGTTTGGAGAAGAAAGGGAATGGCACATGATCCAAGGCACACCGCATCCTCTGTAAAACATGGTGGAGGCAACGTGATGGCATGGGCATGCATGGCTTTCAATGGCACTGGGTCACTTGTGTTTATTGATGACATAACAGCAGACAAGAGTAGCCGGATGAATTCTGAAGTGTACCGGGATATACTTTCAGCCCAGATTCAGCCAAATGCTGCAAAGTTGATTGGACGGCGCTTCATAGTACAGATGGACAATGACCCCAAGCATACAGCCAAAGCTACCCAGGAGTTCATGAGTGCAAAAAAGTGGAACATTCTGCAATGGCCAAGTCAATCACCAGATCTTAAAGGCCTGGCAAAGCATTAAGAAGGAGGAAACCCAGCGTTCGGTGATGTCCATGGGTTCCAGACTTAAGGCAGTGATTGCCTCCAAAGGATTCGCAACAAAATATTGAAAATAAAAATATTTTGTTTGGGTTATGTTTATTTGTCCAATTACTTTTGACCTCCTAAAATGTGGAGTGTTTGTAAAGAAATGTGTACAATTCCTACATTTTCTATCAGATATTTTTGTTCAACCCTTCAAATTAAACGTTACAATCTGCACTTGAATTCTGTTTTAGAGGTTTCATTTCAAATCCAATGTGGTGGCATGCAGAGCCCAACTCGCGAAAATTGTGTCACTGTCCAAATATTTCTGGCCCTAACTGTATGTGTTGTAATAGTGGTGATAAATTTGCACCCTAATTGAACATCTTTAGAGAGCTGTCTGATCTCCTTTATGGCCTTATATGTGGCACTTTGTATACAATACACACTTTGCATACAAGTGATGACCTGGAGCCTTCCCCAAATGTTGACAAAATAGATCATTACATAGCCATATATGTGTCTATAAGTATAGAGTTTTAGCTCTATCATAATTTGTAAAACTTTGAAGAGCAATCTATGTTCGAGTATCATGGTCCAGAATGCTGTCCATTCCTTGGCGTCGCTCTATCTGCAGTGACATCTTTATGGTAGGAGAGGAAGTGATCACGATCCTTCCTCCGCCCACCATGATGTCACAGGATGACGTAGCTCGCGCTGACTGGAGGAAGGCAGCAGCATTGGTTACCGATTAACTAAGCTCATGTATGATTGGCTGGAGGGTGGTATTTTAACTTTCCCTCACGCATGATAGTCACGTCCCCTGAAGAAAGAGCATCCGAAATGCGCATAGGGCGCATGGTGATATACACCACGAGGTTGTGCAGCCAAATATAAGGTAATTCCAAGCTATGTCTGGCAAATAGTTACTCATGACATTGACCATTCTTACTAATAGTTAGTAGCTGTGGGGAAAGTGGATTGAGAACGATATAGGAGTACAATGATAGATACAAACCCTGTGTTGATCATTACACAGATTGATCTGCTGTGTGCATAGTGCTAGTAGATGGCACCTGTGTGTTAAGTAGGTGTTTGAGTATTGGGGTGGATAATACCCTCTTGTGCACACTAAGAAATAATTGATCAACAGGTTATGTGGATGTATAAATAGTCATTCTCATATAAAACAAGTGATTCCTAAACTGTGCTGTAACTGAGGTCATGTGACCCGATTTGTGACGTCAGCACAAGGTCCTATAAGCATCAGGACCTTGCCAGAGGCAGCGGTGGATCGCCGGACAGGTGAGAATACAGTTTTTTTTATTTTTAACCCCGCACAGCTCATTATTTAGGCGGAAAATGCGTCAGATGTGGTTTTTGTCCAGATCTGTTGCATTTATGAACAAAAATCGAACATAACCTAGAAGTGCCGAATTTGAAGCAAATTGTTCGAATTCGGCGAATGACTCGAACACCATCAAAAACAACTCGACGTGCTGCTGTCGCTCGGTACTGCTACATACTGCTCCACTGTGTTACACAATATATCTAGCTAACAATCGCTTTTTAGATAGCATAGGAGGATGAGAGTGTCCATCCAGAAATAGGCATATTTTGTACTGAGAACAAATGGGAATAATAAACCTATGCGCTTTGGCAAAGCTGTGTTATTTACATATAAAACGGAATTGCTAAATCCTATGTGATTCTCAAATCTGTCAGTTTCACCTAAAAAGACCCTGTTTGGCCTGTAACCTGTTATTCTCCAATCCTTCAGTTTCCCCTAAACAGGCATTTTTTGCCTGTAACCTGTGATTCTCAAATAAATAAGTTTCCCCTAAGAAGGTTCAGTATGGTCTATAACCTGTGATTCCCCAATCCTTCAGTTTCCCCTAAAAGGGCTCTACTTGGCCTCTAACCGGTAAATCTCAAATCCTTCAGTTTCACCTAAAAAGGCATTTTTTTGCTTGTAACCTGTGATTCTGAAGTCCATCAATTTCCCCTAAAAAGGCTCTGATTGGTCTGTAACCTATGATTTTAAAATCCTTTAGTTTCCCCTAAAAAGGCTTTGTTTGGTCTCTAACCTGTAAATCTCAAATACTTCAGTTTCCCCTGAAAAGGCATGTTTTGCCTGTAACCTGTGAAACTCAAATGCTTCAGTTCCCCCCAAAAGGCATTTTTTAACCTCTAACCTGTTAGTCTCCAATCCTTCAGTTTCTACTAAAAAAAAGGCAGCTTTTTGGCCTCAATACAGTGATTGAAAAATCCTTCACTTTTCACTAAAAAGACTGTTTCTCCTTAAACATGTGCTTTCTAAATCTGTGTGAATAAAAGAGGAGCTGGAAATCTCGAGGATGTGGTGGAAATGGAAAAAGGTTGTTAAAAAGGGAAATAGGCTTGCTGTTGGAGGTGTACATGGGGTAGGTGCTACTGCTGATGTTACTGAAAGCTGTAATAACCAAACATTGGCTCATAATCATATCCAAGGCAAAGTGACAACTTCTGTTACTGGAAAGCCTACTACAGTCTTTTTTTCTTTTGCTAGCAGCACAGCGATATAAGTTGTGGATGAGGCCCAGCTTTTGCTACAGTTCATGAAAACTGCGGTATCAAGTGGCATGTCCTCCTGTTCCTCTACCTCAACAACACAAACTACAGTTCTCAGAGGTGGCATCCGAATTACCCATGTGACACCATGTGTCACCACAAGTCTCCAACTGCACAACTGATTGTGGGGAAAAACAAATGGGTGTTTCTGTTGAGATGTTCTCAAATTCTATTCGAAAAGCATCAGAGGTCTGCTCCAAAAATACACCAGAGGAGGAAAGCATCTGCACTGATGCCGAAATTCTTTTGGAGTTATATCTGGGGATGGAGGAAGTAGAGCCTCAGAAGAATCCAGACACTTGTCACCAGACATTAACCTCTGAGGGTGGAGGTGATGATGATGATGATGATGATGAGATACCTGAAGAACACCCGCACTATACTGTGTGTTCATGCAGGAAGTTAAAGAGGGTGACTCTCATGGTGAGGAGTGAGAAAACAGAGAGGATTATGATGATTATGTTCTAGATCCGACTTAGAATGAACCCAGTCTTCAGTATACAGCAGGAGACCACACTCAGCCCTCAATAATCAGGAGGCCATACACAGCTCCCAGTAAAAAGAAGGAGGCAGTATACAGCCCCACTATACTGCAGAAGACTGCACACAGCCCCCAGTATACAGCAGGAAACCATACACAGCCTAATTAAACAATAGGAGGTTGCACACAACCCTAGTATGCAGCAGGAGGCCACACACAGCCTGAGTATAAAGCAGGAAGCCAGACACAGCCCTCAGTGTACCGTAGAAGGCTCCACAAAACCTCCAGTTTTGTGCAAGAGGTCGCGCACACAGCCTCCAGTATACAGCAGGAGGCCACACATAGCCCTCAGTTAATACTTAAATACTTAAAAGCTAATACTTAAATACTTAAAAGTTAAAAATGAATACTGTAATTTCCTCCGGGATCAATAAAGTTTATCTTATCTTATCTCAGTGTAGAGCAGGAGGCCACCCACATACCCCAGTATAAAGCTGGAGGCCGCACACAGCCCAAAGTATACAAAAAAAGGCCTCACACAACCCTGAGTATACAGCACGAGGCTACACACAGCCTTTAACCCTAGAAAGCATACCTGGGGCCTCGCAGGCCTGCTAGTTTACTTGTTTTCTATTTTCTGCAAGATTACGTTAGTTAGAATTTTGAAACTCCAAGTATTCCTCAGATATATAGTTGTTAGTAATTTCCAGTTGTTCATATATTTTTATGTTATGGGCATTTCGGTAAAACAACTCTTTTTTCGGAGTACCACATATTCACATACCTGGGGCCTTTTAGGCCTGTACTTGGTTTACATGTGATCCTCAGTCTTTTTGTCTGTACTGTTGCTGGGGAAGACTTTGTCTTTATTACTCAGTCTTTATTATTCTGCTGTTGCTGGGAAGAGTGTGGATTCTGCCTGACTACATGGTCATGTGATCTTGGGAGGGAGGCTCCCTCACAAAGTCTTGCGTCTGACATCATCGCAGGGCTTTCTTGTTTCTGGAAAAATAAACTTTCTGAGTTTCAAAAATCCAGAAGTTTCTACTGCACCTAAAAGAAAGTGGTGACCTGCTGAAGGTAAGAGGAGAAGGGCTGCACTTTACCTTTAGCACACGTACTAACAAAAAGTGCACAACCCTGATTGTAATCTTTTTTTTTTTTTTTTTTCATTTTAGTTTACTGACATCTAAGGTTACAATGGCACAGTCTACATCCAGGGGTTTGAGTGACCAACAAATCGAGGCAATCATTTTTGATAGTGATGAAGACAGTGAACTCTCTTTGTCCGATGAAGAGTACATACCAGCAGCTAATGTCTCTACTTCATCATCCAGTGATTCTTCAGATGATGAAGAAGTAGTGGATCCAGCAGAACGTACAAATAGAACTTCCAAAACGAATGTTTTTTGGAACAGTACTGCTGGGGTTCTTGGAAGCACCCCATCACATAATATTATGAGAGTTGCTGAAGGCGCTGTAGAAATTCTCCAATTCTTGTCCAAAAGAGATGACATTTTTTTCCGATGATATTGCAGATGAGGTAGTTTTGTGTACTAACTTAGAAGGAAAACATCGCTTCAGGAAGGAAAAAAACATGGAAAAATATAAAAAAAGAGGAACTATATGGATATATTGCCCTTACTCTTCTGGCAGGGTGTACAAAATCGTACGATGTTCCAATCAGAGAATTATTTCTGAACCCTTTTTCAGATCCACACTACAAAGCTACAATGTCAGTCAATATATTTGAGAATAGTCGGAGAAGCCTTCGTTTTGATGATAAGAGAACTCTTCCTGTGAGGTTGGAAACAGATAAATTAGCCCCTAATAGCTACACCTGGAATCTTTTCATCAAAAACTGTACCATTCTAATGACAATGTGACAGTGGATGAGCAACTTCTTGTCTTTAGGGGACATTGCAAATTCATTCAGTATATGCCCAGTAAACCCGCTTAGTATGGCATAAACATTTTCTGGATGTGTGATTCTACAAGCTATTATGGCATGAATGGTCTGATTTACTGTGGCAAAGAAGCTGATGCTCCAGTCCAGACAGACCTATGTTCTGACATAGTAAAAACACTTGCAGTACCAATTTTCAATTCTGGAAAAAATATAACAATGGACAACTACTTTACCAATCTGGAACTAGGCAAATTTTTGCTTCAGAAAAAACTCAGACTTGTTGGTACTATGACGCCAAACCGCCGCGAAATTCCTCCAATCATGAAGCACAATCCCAAGCGACCACTTTATGGAAGTGTCTTTGGTTTCTGCAATCAAGCGACAATGGTATATTATAAAGCAAAGAAAGAAAAATCCATGATATTACTGAGTACAATGCATTATGATGGAAGTATTAACTCCGATGACAGGAAACAAAAACCTGAAATCATACTGTATTATAATAAAACAAAAGAAGGTGTCGACAAGATGGATGAAATCATTGGAGAGTATTCGTGCAAGAGGCAAACAAAACATTGGCCTGTAGTCATTTTTTATAATATCCTTGATGTGTCAGCCCTCAATAGCTATATAGTTTATAGTGAAATTCATCCAGAATTCCATGCCAACAGGAAGGACAAGGGACATCTATTCTTCATGGAACTTTGCAATGACCTTTTGATGCCTATCATGATGGAGCGAAGCAACACGAAATGCTTGCCAAGGCAAATTAAGGAAGCTATGATCCGATGTGGTATACATTTTCAGGAACATCCAGAGCCAAGAGAAAAAAAAAGAAAACACTGTTATATTTGTCCAGGAAAGAAGGAAAGGAAATCTGAGCGTTTCCGTACTACTTGTGGACAAAATGTCTGCAAGGAACATTCTTCTGAAAAAATATGTGAAAATTGTTGGGGGTAATCAGTAAAGTTGAAAAGGAAAGTTTTTGAAAAGAAATATTCCTGCACCATGTTTACTACAACTTTTATATAAAAAGCTTTTACACAAAAAAAAATCGTTATATGTATATATATATCTATTATATAATCGCGAATCGGAAAAGCGCCCCTCCGCGCGCTACTTCCGGCGTGGTCATGTGGATACGAATTTAACATTGGGCGCGAAGCGCCCAATGCTGCGCGAGCAATGGCCGCCAGGCCATTGCGAGTCGCTGGCCCAGGGCGAGCAATGGCCGCGAAGCGGCCATTGCGAGCCGCTGGCCCAAAATCCATCCACAGACCCGGCTACAACCTTAGCGATTTACCGCTCAGGTAGCGCGAGCAATGGCCGCCAGGCCATTGCGAGTCGCTGCCTGAGCCGCAACTCGCTCCCCGGGGACCATGGAGCGGAGGCGCCACAGCCGCCTCCGCTCCCCGCTACCCACAACTCGACACCCCAATCTCCGCACCGCACAGACCCCTACTACTGTAGTATACACCACTAAAGTATACTACAGTCTCATGCCCATAAGCGACATGGGACTGTAGTATACCATCGCGCTGTACACTACAGCCCCCTGCCGCTCTAACCCACTACGCGCTTTACACTAACACACTGCCCATTCAACGCCCAATCACCACTCACTCACACCACCACTACTGTAGTATACACCGCTATAGTATACTACAGTCCCATGCCCATAAGCGCCATGGGACTGTAGTATACCATCGCGCTGTACACTACAGCCCCCTGCCGCCCTAACCCACTGCCCATTCACCGCCCAATCACCACTCACTTTACGCCCCCCCGCCATTTTGGGGTTTCAAATTTCACAGCCCACTTTATAAGGCGCGAAATTTGAAATCCCAAATCTTTTGCCCTACCCGCTACCTCGATCACGGACTCCCGGTTCCGAGGCCGCAAGAAGACTCGCTCCAGGATTTCCAGAAGCAAGCTTCAAGACGACCGCTACTACCCTACAGCTAAGATATCCTTTCTAATCTAAATCCTTTCTTAGAACGCTCCCCAGCCCACACAGTACCAGCACCGCCGCCGCTTCTCCCCAGGCCACACACCACCGCTCCCGTCGCCGCCGCTGCTCCCCGCTTTACACAAACACACACCCCGCAACACAAACAACACGCCGCTACCGCCTAAGCCATCGCCGCACCTAAGCCTCTACCCCCTATCCTCCCGCCGATACCCCCTAAGCCATGCTGCCTACCCCCTAAGGCACCGCCGCCCCTATCTCCTAAGCCCCGTACCATCGTAGGCCCCCGCCGATACCCCCCAAGCCCCGCCGCCTATCCCCTAAGGCACCGCCGCTGTCCCCTGCCCCTCGCGCTAAACCCCTACACCCTAACCCCCTAACCTAACGACGCTGTTACCTAAGACCCTACACCCTAAGCCCCCGCTGTCCACGTCGATCACTTACATGCCTTCAAATCATCTGATCGTCCGTCCGATCCATATGTCCTCCGTCCGGCCAGCCGTCCTCTTCTTCCGACCCCGGAGGTCTTCCGTCCGATCCATATCTCCTCCCTCCGGCCAGCCGTCCTCTTCTTCCGGCCCCGGAGCTCTTCTCTCTTCTTTCCGCTATCTCCGCTTCTTCCTCCGGCCTCGGGGATCTTCTGTCTTCTTTTCCTAATTTCCACCTCCGACGTACTCTTCTTTCTAATTAAGATACAATGGGCGAAAAATCCGCCATTGTACCTTAATGAAATCTCAAGACCTCTTCTGATTGGTCGATGGATATTGCCCTCAGCCAATCAGAAGAGCTCTTCATTCAGTTCTCATTCAGGTCCGCCTTTTTTTCTCCATTGACATACATTAGCGGTGTGTTGGCGATTTTATGGCCGCCCACCTGGTTCTATATGTCGGCCTTAAAATCGCGGACACACCGCTAATGCATCTCTATGGGCATTCAACTCGCATTCTGATTGGTCGCCGTTCAATCCGAAATCGCCCTGACTGCCCATAGAGATGCATTAGCGGTGTCTCCGCGATTTTAACGCCGACATATAGAACCAGGTGGCCGGCCATAAAATATGAGACACACCGCTAATGTATGTCAATAGCAAAAAAACGCGGACCTGAATGAGAACTGCCTCTCACTCATAAGTAAAAAAATAAATAAATTAAATAATAAAAAAAATAATTAAAAAAGATTTAAAAAATAATAAAAAAAGATTTACAAAATAATAAATAATTTAATAAAAATAATAATTAACATAAAAAACAATATTCTTTTAAAATCAAAAATTTATTTAATAATAACAAATGTTAAAAAATAATTCTAAAAAAATTTAAAATATAATAAATAATTTAATAAAAATTATAATTCAAAAAAAAAAATTAGTCTTTCCAAATTAAATAATTATTTAATAATAACAAATATTACAAAATAATTACAAAAAAATTTAAAATATAATAAATAATTACATTACAATCATAATTAAAAAAAAAAATATTACTCTTTTCAAATAAAATAATTCTTTCATAATAAAAAATATTAAAAAATAATTACAAAAAAAAAATTTACAATTTATAAATAATTTAATCAAAATAATAATTACAAAAAAAAAACCTTTTAAAAAAAATTAATTCATTAATAATAACAAATATTTAAAAATAATTAAAAAAAAAAAAATATAATAAAAAATTACATAAAAATAATTATAAAACAAAAATCAAAATTAGTCTTTTAAAATAAAATATTATTTAATAATAACAAATATTACAAAAAAAATTAAAAAATACATTAAATAATAAATATTTTTACACAAATAATAATTACAAAAAAATAAAAATATTCTTTTACAATAAAATAATTATTTCATAATAACAAATATTACAAAATAATTAAAAAAAAAATTAAAATTTAATAATTATTTAAATAAAATTAATAATTACAAAAAAAAAATACTCTTTTAAAATAAAATAATTATTTAATAATAACCAATATTAAAACATAATTAAAAAAAAAAAAAAATTAATAAATTATTACATTAAAATAATCATTACAAAAAAAAAAAATATTCGTCTTTTCAAATAAAATAATTATTTCATAATAACAATTATTACTAAATAATTAAAAAAAAAATTCAAACATAATACATAATTAAAGAAAAATCATAATTTAATAAAAAAAATATTCTTTTACAATAAAAAAATTATTTCATAATAACAAATATTAAAACATAATTAAATAATACAATAAAATATAATAAATATTAAAAAAAAATACCAATTATAAACACAAAAAATTACTCTTTTCTAATAAAAAAAATATTTCATCATAACAAATATTCAAAAATAATTAAAAATAACATTACAAAATAATAATTAATTAAAGAACAATAATAATTAAAAAAACAAATATTATTCTTTTAAAATAAAATAATTTTTTAATAATAACAATTATTAAAAAATTTAAAAAAAAAAAAAAAAAAAAAAAAAATTATTACAAAAATAACATAACACTAATTATGTTACTCTTAATAATAATGCTATTCATCCTAATATGTATGCTATTAATGATCATATTTATGCTATTAATGTTAATAATTCTGCTATTTATGCTCATAATTATGATATTCATAATAATTATGCTATTAATGCTAATAATTATGCTATTCATGATAATAATTATGCTATTAATGCTAATCATAATGGTATTCATAAAATTAATATTACTAATAATCTTATTATTAATGCTTTTAATCCTAATATTTATGCTATTAATGCTAATAATTATGCTATTAATGCTAATAATTATGGTATTAATGCTAATCATTATGGTATTAATGCTAATAATTAGGCTATTAATTATAATAATTTGACTATTAATGCCAATAATTATGCTATTAATGCTAATAATTATGGTATTAATGCTAAGAATTATCGTATTAATGCTAATAATTATTCCTTTAATGCTAATAATTATGCTATTAATGCTAATAATTATGGTATTAATGCTAATAATTATACTATTAATGCTAATATTTATGTTATTAATGATACTATTTCTGTTATTAATGCTAATAATTATGCTATTCATAGTAATAATTATGTTATTAATGCTAATATTTATGCTATTAATGCCAATAATTATGGTATTAATGCAAATAATTATGGTATTAATGATAATAATTATGGTATTAATGGTAATATTTATCCTATTTATGCTACTAATTATGCTATTAATGGTAATATTTATCCTATTTATGCCAATAATTATGCTATTAATGCTAATAATTATAGTATTAATGCTAATATTTATGCTATTAATGGTAATAATTATGCTATTCATGGTAATAATTATGCTATTAATCCTAATATTTATGCTATTTATGCTACTAATTATGCTATTAATGGTAATAATTATGCTATTAATCCTAATATTTATGCTATTTATGCTACTAATTATGCTATTAATGCTAATATTTATGCTATTAATGCTAATAATTATGCTATTAATGGTAATATTTATGCTATTAATGCCAATAATTATGCTATTCATGGTCATAATTATGCTATTAATGCCAATAATTATGCTATTAATGCTAATAATTATGGTATTAATGATAATAATTATGCTATTAATGCTAATAATTATGCTATTTATGCTCATATTTATGCTATTTATGCTAATATTTATACTATTAATGCTAATAATTATGCTATTAATGCTAATAATTATGCTATTAATGCGAATAATTATGCTATTAATGCTAATATTTATCTTATTAATGGTAATAATTATGCTATTTATGGTAATAATTCGGCTATTAATGGTAAGAATTATGCTATTAATGGTAATATTTATGCTATTAATGCCAATAATTATGCTATTAATGCTAATAATTATGGTATTAATGCTAATTATTATGCTATTAATGGTAATAATTATGCTATTAATGATAATAATTATGCTATTAATGGTAATATTTATGCTATTTATGCTAATATTTATGCTATTAATGGTAATAATTATGCTATTTATGCTAAGATTTATGATATTTATGCTAATATTTATGCTATTAATGCTAATAATTATGCTATTAATGCTAATAATTATGCTATTAATGCTAATAATTATGTTATTAATGGTCATCATAATGTTATTAATGCTAATAATTATGCTATTAATGCTAATAATTATGCTATTAATGCTAATATTTATGCTATTAATGGTAATATTTATGCTATTAATGCTAATAATTTTTCTATTAATGCTTATAATTAGGCTATTGCTAATATTATTGCTATTGATAATGCTTTTGATGATGCTTTATGATGATGGTTTTGGTATTTATGCTATTGGTATTCTATATGCACATTCGATGTCCTTAAGTATTCAGTCACCTCTTACTATTATTGATATTAATGAGAAACATGTCTATATCTTTGTAATACGTCGTAGGGTACATTATAACGATATACAAAACATGATATTTAAATATGTTCATTGTCTATCTGGAACTTATTATTTTCCTTAATCATTATTCTATACTTTTCAAGAATTCTTTTCTCCCAAAAAGCTTTTGTAAAAGCTCTTACGTACCTATACCTCTACAAGCATAGTATTACCTTTGTATGTCCTAACATGACTTCAAAGGATACTAGCAAGGATGTTGGCGGCTACAAAGCCGCATGGATGCGTAAGACACGTGCTAAGGAAACTGAAGAAGAGCGACAATGTCGTTTGGATAAGTCTAAAGCTGAGTATAAGCAACGCATTGCAACAGAGTCGCTGGAACAAAAACAACTACGCTTGGGCAAAAAAGCTCTGAAGGAACGTCAACGCCGTCAAAAAAAAAAAGTTACACCACCAGTACATCACTCTGCTGATCAGACAGTAACCTCATCAGTACAACAGTCTGCTGATCAAACTACAAGCTCACCAGTACAACACTCTACTCATCTAACTCAGTGTGCTGATCAGACAGTAACCTCATCAGTACTACAGTCTGCTGATCCAACTGTAAGCTCACCACTACTACAGTTTGCTCTAGCTCTTTCTAGCAGTTCACCGGATGAAAGTAGCACAATTCCTCAAGTTTCATCACCGCGCAAAGCAACAGAAAAGCGTAAACATTGTGCTCAGGAGACGTCAAGCACAAAACGTTTTCGCCTTGAACAAGAACAAACTCCTTTGGAGGCACAAATTGCTCAGGAGTCTTCACAATTCAAACAGAGCCGCATACGCAAAAGTGCTGCCTCACGTCGTACACACCGCAAAAAGACGTCTTCTACTGTTACACAAGTGGATCCTGACTCTTTTTCTGCTTTATTACTTCAACGTCTCATCTATGTTGGTTTGCAGAAACAACATTCTATTTACCTACCTACACCTCCCTCTTCATATCCACCTGGATTTACAGATAGTGATTTTGGCATTGTGGAACATAGCTGTGGGTCAATGATATTCATATGTAACCATTGTGAAGCTCGACATTTCATGGATGAGATGCCATCGGATAAACAGTATACTCTCTGTTGTCACAAGGGGAAGGTCAAGGTTCCGTTACCTCAGTATCCAGAGATGTTGGAATGTATTCTTAAAGGTCAGAGTCCATACAGTCGGAATATGATGGATAACATCAGAAGTATTAATAGTTCCTTTGGTTTTGCTTCTATGGGTGCAAGTATTGCTCCTCCACCTGGACATGGCCCTTATTGCTTCAGGATTCATGGCCAAATTTATCACCGTACTG
Organism: Allobates femoralis; assembly: GCA_033576535.1. NCBI lineage: Eukaryota > Metazoa > Chordata > Amphibia > Anura > Aromobatidae > Allobates > Allobates femoralis. The sequence continues at coordinate 359,396,535 of JARQOC010000002.1, forward strand.
GAACACTACATCCTGCTCCAGATCAAGCTCCTGCTTATGCCCAACTCTACATTTTAGATACTGCCACTGCTAATGACCAACGTTTACAGTGTGACGAAAATAAAAAATGTCATCCTAAATTGATGCGGCTCATTGCTAACTTATTAGATCGCATCAATCCTTTTGTTTCCGCATACAAAATGTTACGTTTTGTTGAACAAGAGGAACAGGAGAAGGCAATTGAAAATGGTACTGTCATGCCTAATATCATCATGGCTCTTAAACAGGATCGAGAACAAGACCCAAGACGTTATAATAAGCCAATTGTTAATGAAGTTGCTGTGGTCTTTGAAAATGCCGATGGAGAGCCACCCTTCAATAGAGACATTTTAATTCATCTGAAACCTGACCCAAACAATCCTTTAGCCCCAAAAACACAGCATGTCAGTATTCTCCACAGTAATTTAGATGCTTTACTATATCCGTTATTTTTTCCGCATGGAGAACAAGGCTGGCATGAGGGACTGAAGCATCAAGGTGAAAATCCACGGAGAATTACACAATTGCAGTATTACTGTTATTTGCTATCTGTACGTCCTGGGTTCAATCCTATTCTAAATGGTGGAAAACTAACACAACAGTATTTAGTGGATGCGTATATAAAAATTGAGGCTAATCGCTTAAATTTTATACGTCAACATCAAAAAGACTTAAAAGTGGAGGACTATTGTGTACTACAGGAACATCTGGAAAGAAAATCTTTCGAAAAAGGAATTCCCATTGGCAAGACGGTCATTTTACCATCGTCGTTTGAAGGCAGTCCCAGAAACATGCAGCAGAGGTATCAAGATGCCATGGCTATTGTTACAAAATTTGGACGCCCAGATCTTTTCATAACAATGACCTGTAATCCCAAATGGAGCGAGATTATCCACAATTTAGAACCATGGCAGAGGGTGGAACACAGACCGGATTTAGTCGCCCGTGTCTTTAAAATAAAATTAGAAGCCCTATTAAAAGATATCAACAGTGGATTATTTGGCAAGATTTGTGCAATGATTCATGTAATAGAATTCCAAAAGAGGGGACTACCACATGCTCACATTTTGGTTATTCTGGATAGCAATTCCAAATTACGCACTGAGGTTGATGTCGATCGTATTGTTTGGGCAGAAATTCCTGACCCATCCGAGTATCCTGTGCTCCATCAAATTGTCATGCAACATATGATTCATGGACCCTGTGGAGAATTCAACCCCAATTCTCCATGTATGGATATTGGAAAGTGTAAAAAAGGATTCCCAAAAGATTTCCAACCAAAAACTCTAATAGCACACGATGCCTATCCAACTTATCAACGCAATGCAGGACCTTCATTTACACAACGTTCTCACATGGTTGATAATTCTTGGGTTGTTCCCTATAACCCTTTTTTACTATTAAAGTATAAGTGTCATATAAATGTGGAAATCTGTGCATCCATTCAAAGTGTCAAGTATCTATTCAAATATGTTTACAAAGGGCATGATAAAGCCAATCTGGAAATTTCTCAAACAAACATACAACATGATGAACCTCACCAATTTATGGATTCAAGATACGTCAGTGCACCGGAGGCAGCTTGGAGAATTTTTGCCTATCCAATGCATAAACAATCACACAGCATTGTTCGCCTTGCCGTACATCTGCCACAGTCACAACCCCTTTATTTTCATGAAGATGCTTCTGTTGAGAACATTGCTGCCATGACGCATAGAAAATCAACTCTTATGGCCTACTTTGAACTGAATGAGAATGACCCACGTGCTCATGAATACTTATACCGCCAAATTCCTGAGCATTATGTCTGGAAAGCTGGTGCATGGGAAATTAGGCAGAAACGTGGAACAACAGTCATTGGAAGAATGTATACGGTCAGTATGAAAGATGAAGAACGCTACTATTTACGGTTGTTATTACTACATGTAAAAGGAGCAACAAGTTTTGAGCACATTAAGACCGTTAATGAAGTCGAGTACCCAACTTTTAAACAGGCAGCAATAGCCCTTGGATTACTTTTGGATGACAGTGTTTGGCGAAATACCTTACTGGATGGCTGTGTTCTCAACATGCCTGCACAGCTTCGGGATATGTTTGCTTACATATGTATCTTTGGTCCTCCTGCTCATCCATTGGAGTTGTGGCAAGAATTTAAAAAAGATTTCATTGAAGACTACTGCCGTGCATATCACCCTAACAATGAGGACTGTGAGCATTGTGAAGGTTATGCAATGGCAGATGTTCAAAATGTGTTAAAATTTCATGGCAAAAGCTTTACGGATTTTAATCTACCACGCCCCAAAAGAAAACAACAACTACAACCACAATACGACACAGAGGAGGAGTTTAGAAGAGCTCAAGAAATGAAAGAAACTTTAAATCAACAACAACTTTTGGCGTATAATGCCATAAATGAAGCATTACAGGATACAAGTCAGGAAGCTAAGTGTTTTTTCATTGATGGCCCAGGTGGCAGTGGGAAAACATATTTGTATGATTTGTTAATTCGTCAAATAAGAGGAGAAGGAGAAACTGTGTCACCTGCTGCCAGTACTGGGATTGCAGCCAACTTATTGGAAGGAGGAAGAACCATCCATTCACTTTACGGGATACCTATTCCAATCAATGAAACGTCTGTTTCAAGAATCAAAAATGACACTGATGCTGCACACCATTTGAAGAATACTAAACTTTTCATTATTGATGAATCCACTATGCTATCCAAATACGCACTGCATGTCATTGACCAACTATTAAAGGATGTTATGACCAAAGATATCTCGAAGAAAAATAAAACACCCTTTGGAGGGAAAGTCATTGTTCTGGGAGGAGACTTTCGTCAGTGTCTTCCTATTATTCCTCATGGAACACGAACTGATATCGTAGAGAGCTGCATTAAATATTCCCGACAATGGCAGATTTTCACTCAATTGCCACTACTTGACAACATGCGCTCTGTTGATCCAGAATACAGCAATTGGATACTTCAGCTGGGAAATGGACAATTGACCAATTCTTATAACCTTGGAGATGATGTTATAGAAATCCCTGAAGATATGATTTGCACAGGTTCACTAATATTTGATATTTTTGGTGAAAACATTGTAATTGATGTCAATGACAATGAAAGCATTAATACAGCAGCATCACATGCCATTCTTTGCCCCAAAAATGATGATGTGGATCAGGTCAACTCTAAAATCATGGATTGCATTGCTGGAGAGTATACAGAATACATTAGTGATGATTCCATTGATCCGGACGAGACAGAGGACCCAGAGCAATACCCTGTTGAGTTTTTAAATTCACTTACACCCACGGGGATGCCATCTCATCGTCTTAAATTAAAAATTGGCACCATTGTAATGCTTTTGAGGAACTTCAACAGCCGAAAAGGTCTTTGTAATGGGACTCGCTTAATTGTCACCGGTTTGTTTGCCAACATGATTCGAGCAAGAGTCATTACTGGGTCTGCTGGAGGAAATGTCGTTTTCATTCCCAGGATTGATTTGTGCCCATCAGAAACCGGCTTGCCTTTTAAGTTAAGACGTCGCCAATTTCCTCTGAAGCCAGCTTTTGCCATGACAATAAACAAATCCCAAGGACAAACACTTGAGAAAGTAGGGATTTTTTTGCCAGAACCTGTTTTTGGACATGGACAATTGTATGTGGCTTTTTCAAGAGTGAGAAGACGATCCAATGTAAAAGTGAAAGTGGTGGACACTCCAATCCAAGGAAAATTGCTGCCTAACAGTGACAAAGTATTTACCAAAAATATTGTCTACAAGAATATTTTGCACTGAACTCTTCCCTATGACTATTCTTCTGTTTATCTTTTGAAAAAAAAAAAAAAAAAAAAAAAAAAAATTTACTGTTTTACATTTTATTCTTTTATATACTGATTTCTACTATATTTTTGTGAACACACATTTAAAAAAATATGAGAGATGTGTATCATCCACATTAAAACAGTGGGTGATAGAAACCACTATTTCAAGCTCCAGTACTCTACGTGCTGAGAGATTTGATACTTATTCTTTAAAGGGAGAGGTTTTTGTGAACAGCTAAGAGACGGGTGGGACGGCTGTTCACACACATCTCATTAGCAAGGTGTGTTCCACATCTTTAGATAGATAGGGACAAACATAAATTATTATTTAGATTCTACCACACCATTTTTCTTAGATTTTTTTCACATTATTGAGGAATATAATAAATGATAATTATTGATCATGAAGGACTCACCAACAACATACTTGCTGTAATTTTCATAATTGCATATATGTAATTTGTACTTAACTTGCGGTTTGTGCAGACAACATAGTTGCAGCAGTGTCATCCACATCAACTGCAGTTACCTGTGGTTAGTTAGTGGATGCATCTTATGCACCTGCTGAAGCTATGTTAACTCCATTTACCATAGGTTAACTACAAGTTTTTTTTTAATTGCATGGATATTGCTGCAAGTCTGTAGCTGGTAACTCCTTCTGTATCAATTTTCAAAATTTTATTATTTACATCACAATCCTCAAAAAATCTAAGAAAAATTCAGGTATAAAAAATATCTAAATTATATCAATTCGGATTTAGTTAGATTAGGACTCACCAGGCGTAAGGGCATCTTGACGCGATTGGTGGGCTGACACAAACTGGCTGATACACCTATTACTGTTATTAATTCATCAATTTTAATGATTTATGCATTAAGAAGTATTGCTACTTTGTGTTCTAAGACCCTTACAACATAATTATTCAATTTTCCTTATATGATATCAACAATACAAATATATGTACTTGCTGTAAAGATGTCATTGGAATAATTGGATTATTATTTAAAAATCTTTAAAAAAACAATACACATATTTTAGACAACCGATGCATTTGCATTAGTCTAACAGCTATAACTATTATAATCAAACTAACGTACGTTCTAGAATCCCGATGCATTTGCATCGGGCTCACAGCTAGTACATATATAAAGAATTATATAGAATGCATATATTGGGCGTTTTAAGCTGGTGTAATTACTTTTTTTTGTTTTCTGCACATAAGTATAATGTTTTGAAATAGTCACATCTCAAATAAACTTTGAAAAGTATTTCAATTTGGGTTACTCCATGTTATTTGCACACAGGCCTAAAAGGCCCCAGGTTTGTGAAAGTGTAGATTTCTATGGCTGCACGTTCAAGGGTTAATATACAGTAGAAGGCCACACACAGCTCCCAGTCTACAGCAGGAGGCCACACACAGCTCCTAGCATGTAGTATAGTCCCTGTTTACAGCAAGAAGCCACCCACAGTCTCCAGTATACATCAAGAAGCCACACACAGTTCCCAGTAGTACAACTGGAGTCCACACACAACCCCTAGTATACAGCAGAAGGCCACACACAGTGCCCAGTATTATAACAGGAGGCCTCACATAACCTCTGTATTCCATCAGGAGCTTATACATAGCCCTCTCTATTACAGATTGTGCCCACACATAGCCCCTATATTAGACCAAGTGCCCAGACATAGCGTCTTTATTACACTTACAGCCTTTGCCTCACATAGCCACTGCATTATAGCCTGTACCCAACATAGTCCTTTTATTACAGCTTGTTCCCACTCATAGCCCCTGTATTTCAGCGTGTGCAAACACATAGGCCCTGTATTACACAAGAAGCCCACACATAGCCCCTGTATTACACCAGGAGCTTACACATAATCCCTGTATTACACTTATAGCCTGTGCCTCACATAGCCCCTGTATTACAGCCTGTGCCCACACATAGCCCCTATATTACACCAGGAGCCCACACATAGCCTCTGTATTACACATGCAGCCTGTGTATCTCAGTAGAGAAAATCAAGACTTTGTTAACCCACGCTATTTGTTCTATCTAAGAACTCTTAGTTACCATCCCAGGCAACAACAGGGACTACAGCTAGTAGTAAATATGCTAAACAAAGGAGTAATACATCACATGCTACATACATTAGCTACAACTTGTTTTTCAACTTGTAAAAAAAATACTGTCCATGCATTTTTTTGCTTACATAAGTTATGGCTCTAGGATTTTTTTAAACCATCCTGTAGCTTTCCATATTGTGTTCTCATTTTATAAGTTTGTAACTAATTCCATAATAGTGCAATTTTTCAAAGCTGTTAAGCTTTTAATTCTTCTTTGTTTGTTACTTAGAGTAATGTCCTCCTTTTAGCCCAATGCCACTCTTCTAATGCTAAAATAATATGACTATTGAGACACACGGCTGAGACTTAAACTGTTACTTCGTGATCTTGTATTCTAACTCTGATTTTGGCTCCCACCAGGGAAAGGATTAGAAGGAATAAGTCTACTAATTCTTCTAATATCCTTCAGAATCTGTGCAGAGCAGAGAAGAAGGGTGATGCCAGCCTTCGTAATTGGAATGAAATGGCTTGTCACAAGCAGATGGTCAAGGACCCTTGACAATACTCATAATTTCAACAATTATCTCAGCCACCAGGTACCTGCCAAATAAAGTCATGTAGAAATAATGGCCTTTATCAATGCAGCTGTGGCAATGATAGACATTCTAGACCATGTTAAAGAAAATGTGTTTTCTTTTCCTGTTTTAAGTACCTGTCTATTAACCATTTAATTGAATCAGAACATGTGTACTGATCAGTGCAAATTAGCATATATGGCAGTAAACAGAGCATGTCAAGTAAAGATAATCATTGTGCCTTTATGGGTAAATAATATTGAGGAAAAATAAAAATGTGGAGAAAGGTTTGTAGTTTTATTGCACAAATGTATATTTTCTGTATCTTCTCATTTTAGTCATCCAGGGGTGAACCTAGCCTCTCTGCTGCCTGAGTTGAACTGCAAAATGATGGCGCCCCTCTCCCCCCGCTAGCCAATTTTGTTAATCGGGGGAAATTATTATTATTATTATTATTATTATTATTATTATTATTATTATATCTGGTTCATACAGATTTAAATCTATCCTGTAAAAATGAGAACACAAGTGGCCATTTTAATTTACAGAAATATATAAAAATATGTCCAAACACAAGGATGTCAATGCAATCACACGCATATGACCCACCCCAGGGCCGTGGGGTACCTGGTTCCAGGTGTTGATTTACTGGGGAATGTCACATGGCCCTGGTGGCCGCTGAAAAAGGGGAAAAATAAAAATAAAAATTGAAATGTCTCGTGACGCCACCTACAGATCCCGGTAATGATACCAGCGCTGCTTGCAGACCTCCGGGGTGATGAAGATAAAGCTAGCTGATAACACTCCCGTAGGTGGAGCGTGATCCCCGGGACAGTTGTGGAAAATAGGGATTTACACAGGAATGCGGTTCTGTTACAATCTTAGTTAAGGAACAAGTGTGCGACTCCTCAGGCGTAGGCAAAGAAAGATATATCACACAGTCTTTAGCTCTGTACGGGCTTCCACTGTAGACTTCAGGCAGCAAATCGGTGTTACAGTCTTAATGGGTTCTGCTGGGCTGGGTAGTTCATCTCACTTGGGACTAGAGATGAGCGATGTTCGACTTGAATAGTTCGCCAATCTCAAATTCGAGTCGATTTTGGCGCTATTCGAATCATTCGCCAAATTCGAACAATTTGGTTCCAATTCGGCGAATTTCGAACATGTTTGATTTTGGTTTGAAAATGCGGCAGATGCGGTCAGAAAACCGCATCTGCCGTATTTTGAGCCAAAATAAACATTACCTAAAAGAAAGAAAGTGTTAAAAATAAAAAAATAATCTATGCTCACCTGTCCGCGGTCCACCGAAGCCTCCGGAAAGGTCCTGGGGCTTCTAGGACCTGTGGTGACGTCATGTTCTCACGCGAACTCCGGTCACATGACCGGAGTTCCGCGAGAAGATGACGTCACCACAGGTCCTGGAAGCACAGGACCTTGCCGGAAAGCTTAAAATAGATATTTTTATGATTCGGACCCTTTCTTTAAGTAAAAGTTATTTAAAGAAAGGGTCCGAAACATAAAAATATCTATTTTAAGCTTTCCGGCAAGGTCCTGTGCTTATAGGACCTGTGGTGACGTCACGTTCTCGCGGGAACTCCGGTCATAAGTAAAAGAAAGGGTCCGAAACATAAAAATATCTATTTTAAGCTTTCCGGCAAGGTCCTATTGCTAATAGGACCTGTGCTGACGTCACGTTCTTGCGGGAACTCCGGTCACGTGGCCGGAGTTCCCGCGAGAACGTGCCGTCACCACAGGACCTATAAGCACAGGACCTTGCCGGAAAGCTTAAAATAGATATTTTTATGTTTCGGACCCTTTCTTTAAGTAACTTCATGTGACCGGAGTTCGAGCGAGAACATGACGTCACCACAGGTCCTAGAAGCCCCAGGACCTTGCCGGAGGCTTCGGTGGACCGCGGACAGGTGAGCATTGATTATTTTTTTATTTTTAACACTTTCTTTCACTTTTTTTCACTTCCACAATGTATGTATATACATTGTGGGAGTGAAAATGCCCCACAGGCCGGGTTTGTTCGTTTTCCGGGGTGTTCGACGGTGTTCGTCGAGCATTCGACGAACATTCGTCGAACACCCCGTCGATTCGACGAATCGAATCGAATTCGAACACCGGGGTGGTGGCTCATCTCTACTTGGGACCCTTGGTGGTGTACCTGCCTTTCCTTTCTCTTGTCCCTCACCGCACTCTCTCTCCTGCTTCCTAGTAGTGCTCCTGTGTGTGGAGCCCTCAGCCAGCTCTCACGGATCCCCTCTGGAGGATTCCTCTCCTGGTCCTCCGGAATCTATACGGGGCCTTTTGGTGATTACGCCCGATGTTGGCAATGACTTCCTACTGAGGCTTGTGCCTCCAGTTTGGCGGCTCAGGGAAGAACACTCGCACCTCTCTTGGAGCTGGCCCTTCATACCGGGACTGAACCCCTCCAGCCGGTAGTCATACTGGGCCTGGATTCAGGTGCACCACAACACCTGGTGCCCGTAGGTTCCCTTTCTTTCCCGACAGCTTCTCCACCATCCTGTCCTCTTTGCTCCCCACAGGAGCTCTCCTCAGCTTCTCTCTCACTGACTGTCTTTCCGCTTTTCCGCTAACCCACCGGGTTTCCTCCCACCGGGACTGGGTCTCCCTCGCAATGGGTCCACCCAAGTCCCCTGCTCTAAAGTGTGTGGATGGGAGTAATGAGGGTCCCTCATGTGACATCCCAATCCCCTAGTCACAGGAGTATCACACTCTCTTTTATGAGTGCAGTACCCCTACGTGGCGTCCTGACCAGTGGGGCACCACACTTATACAAGTACCACACAGAAGAATCCAGAACAAGGATCATTAATGGTAATGGCAAGTCTGGCACAAGCATACAGACAGACAGTGATAGCTGCAGAGCTGTAGTCCTGTAGGCAGCCTGCTTCCTTATAGCACAGGAGGCAGCACTGATTGCTAACCTATTATCTCTGGAACATGCTACAAAACTGTGGTCAGCTCCATACACCGCGCCAGCTTTTCCCGAAACACTCAGCCAGTGACAAGCGCTGCACATGGGACTGTTGGGAGAAAATAGCAGGGGCCGTCCAATTGGGTTGACTATGGAATGTGGGATCAGGAAGGGGGACGAGCGCCACCGACATACTGCCACTCAAGAGAGACATGGCTGGATGCCTGTATGTACCGAGGGGCGGCATTGGACCTAGTGTTTAAGCTATGGCCAATCAGTCCTGCAGCAGAGGGACATCCTGCACCAGGAATGTACATAGAAATCATGGGGCCCCATAGCAAAAGTCCTTTTTGCCACCCAAAAATAAAATATTTGGCTGGGTCACATAGGTACATACATATCTCACAACGTTTGAGCCCTGACAAAGAAATTTTCCTCCTTTCCTCCTATTAAAGCCCCTCTTTCCTTGCCCCTATAAAGTACAATGCCAACGTTGTGTGACACAAACACTGAATGATGCCCCCCTAGTGAATTCCTCCATGCGCACAATATGATGAGCCTACTGTACCCCCTTAACTACCCCGGCACAGTATGATCCTCAACTGTGACCAACACACAGCCCTCCATACAGTATAATAGCTCCACACCTCTCCACATGGTATAATGGCCTTCAATACAGCCCTCATATAGCCATCCAAGTAGTATCATGTCCTTACAGAGCCCTCCAAAATTATAATGGCTCCCATATGGTAGAATTGGCTTCATATATTATAATGCATAATTCATAGTCCTCCATATATTATATTACACTACCATAGTCCTCAGTATAGTATAATTGACTCCATGTAGTCATCCAAATAGTATAATGCACCACTACAGTCCTCCATATAGTATAATGCACCCCAATAGCCCTTGATGTAGCATATTGCATGCCCAAAGTCCTCTATATGTTGTAATGCACTCCATAGACCTCCAAATACTATAATGCTCCCCCATAGTCCTCAATATAGTATAATGCACCACATAGCCCTCTAAATAGTATAATGCATCCCTCGTAGTCATCCAAATAGTATAATGCATCTCATAGTACTCCATATAGTATAATGTATCCCCCATAGTCCTCCTAGAAGTATAATGCACCCCATAGCCCTATAATACTATAAAACACTCCCTATAGTTCTCCAAGTAGTATAATGTACCCCATAGTACTCCATATAGTATAATGTACCCCATAGTCACCAATATACAATAGTTAACACTCCCCATATACAATAGTCAGAAACACCCTCCATATACAATGGAGCCCCCTCCATATATGATATGCAGTACACCATATACAATGCAGCATCCCCATAGAGTCACCCTCTACAATACAGCACACCCCTATATACTACACAGCATCCCACCATAAACAATGCAGCACCTCTCCATATACAATAGTCATCAAAGCTCCTCATATAAAATGCAGCACCCCCACATAAAAAAGTCAGCAGCACCCCCCACATACAATGCAACACCCCCATATAAAATAGTCAGCAACACCCCCACATGCAATGCAGCACCCCCATATAAAATAGTCCTCAGCACCCCCTATATACAATGCAGCACACCATACACAATGCAGCACCCCCCATAATCCTTCTATGTTATACATCACTTGATTGTTATTTATTAAAAAAATAAAAGAATACTCACCTCTCTCCTCAATCCTTGCTGCTCCACCTCTGGTCTCTTCAGTATGTGTCCCGCGCTATTCATAGCAAGATGCTGGATGATGATGTCAATACTCCCCAATGTTCAGAGCTGCAGTGTGTATACAGTGGCAGGAAATGTGAAAGAAGGGATAGCGGCTGCCGGCTGGCTTAGTGTGCACATTGTGGGTGGCGGTGGCGGGCAACAGGCGGTGGACCCCATAGAAGTTTCTATCTGCAGGGTGCCTGCCGCAATGCCATCCCCCTGTTTAGTAGTGATACCGCCGCCTGAGGCGACCAGCTTAACTGGCCTCATCGTTGGTGCGCCCCTGGAGTCACCTTATAATGGTTGAGACACAAGGATAATTAAAGAGGTAGTCTAGCATTTTATAGATTTTACATAAAGCACATAAGCATAAGGACAGCACACTGGCTCAGTGGTTAGCACTTTTGCTTTTCAGTGTTGGGCTCTTGGGTAGAGATGAGTGAACCTTTCAAGGTTCAGTTCAGTTCATATGCACAAACTTCCTTGTGTTGACCAAACCTGTTTGGGTTCAGAGTTTGAGTGCTTTATGTTTTCACAGCACTGGAGCATGCATCGGTGTGGTCAGGTATAGTTGGTGCTTGGCCAAATGCGAGCTATGTGCAGTGTTTGATCAGCTTGCACTAGGCTTAAAAGCATAGTTTTTGGGTGTATTGTGTGTCCAAAATTAATTAAAAAAAAAAAACACCCTTCAAACCCCAGAATTGTTTTACTTATGGCTGGCTGATCTGCCAAACAGTGACTTCCTTTGAGGTTTGGGTCAAGTTCAGGGTCACAAACAGTGTGCCAAAAAGTTCAGCTGCACCATCCCGAAATTCCAAAGGTATGCTCTTCTCTAAGGTATGAACAAGAACTCCAGCAGCACTGGTTCCAACTCCAAAGCTTTATTCCAATATTCATAAAAACATGGACAGCTGAGACAATACAGGCATCATGAAGAGTGGCATAACTGGGCACCGATTTATACGTTTTGAGGCTACTTGTGCCTCATAGTCATAATTTCTTTGTTAAAGTAGCCTTGAAACTTGTAAACTGGTGCACAGTTGTGCTACTCTTTGTGATGCCTGTATTGCCTCAGTTGTCCATTTTTTTTGAATATTGGAATAAACCTTTAGAGTTGGAATCTGTGCTCCTGGACTTCTTGTTTATACTTTGGATTTATTTGTTGGATTACTTCCAAGCACAAATGGACAGTTGAGCAGAATACTTTTTTGATTATATTTGCTCTTCTCTAGTCTTGGGTTCTCATCCCACCATGGACAAAATTTTTGTTAAAGATGAAGTATATATGAGCGAAGCTTAGGAAGTTCAAATTCGGTTCAGTTCGCCAAATGATAATTGAACACTTTGTCGAACAGTTCGTCGAGCATCCAAACCCCATTCAAATCATTGGGAGGCAAAATCAAAGGCCTAGAAAACACCTTCAAAGGGGCCCAAAAGCTGCCAAACACAGCTCAAAATGTTTTAAAGTTGAGCCCCATTGTTTTCGCACAGACATTATCTTCCTACACTATTACATAAAAAGTTTCAGCACCGCTGTATCACTCCCCATGCTTGTGTGGGGCCCCTGCAGATCCAGTCACCCCAACAGTACTGAACCCCTGTTGAGGTGTAGTACCCAACTCTCAGGTAAGGGAAGCACAGACCAGTATAGGGACACCCCCTTGCCACGCACTACAGTAGTCCAGGTCAGGGTTAGGGTGAGATTGCTCCTATGGGAGAGCACAGTACCTTATTCTGTCTGGAGGGAGGAACCAGGGTAGTGGAGATGGGTGTAGAGGAAGTAGTTAGGGGATCACCTGGGAAGGAGTCAAGTCAGGGAGAACACATGTAGATGACATGGGACATGTGACAGAGGGTATATATAAAACAAGAAAAGATATGGAAGTTAGTCGAGTTGGCGGGAAGCTAGTGAAAGGAAGTCTGTTGAAAGAGGATTAAGAGCTTGAGAGAAGTGTCCAGTGGACTTGAACCCGGGGAGCTCATCCTGACTGGGGAGCCGAGGGAGAGAACCAGGGTGCTCCAGGAGGAAGAAGGGGCCCTAGAGGCATGGGTAGTGAGCAATCCACCCATGGGGTTCACATCCATTGCCAGTCATAGGCAGTGGAGGGACCAGGTCGCTGAACAAGGGTACCAGACCCGTAGACTAGTGGAGAATGACCAGGCTCAGCTAACAAACCAGAGGATGTGGTTTTTCTAAGTTGCCGTAGCCGATACCGAGCACATCCGCTGAAAAGGTGGCCAAAGAGGGTTCAAGGAAAGACTGTGAAGTAGCCCTAGGAAGGACTCGCGGTCACTGGATTGTGGCTCTGTGTGAGCGAGGTGCCAGGCAGGAGGGCAAAGCAAGCACAGTGTGAAATGACTGAAAAAGGACAGAGAGACAGGTTACCGGTTGAGTGTAATCCCACTACCCGTAGTAGCTGGATCCCTTCCTCCAAAAACTAAGTGCTCAGCGGGCTGTTGCACAGTGACTTTGAGTAAACATCTCAAGACTACAACCCGCTGTGTCTGTGACCTTCTTAATGCTTCATCAGTCTTGCGCTGAAACATAGCTACCAACTTTTTTATTACCATCTGCTTCCCTGGAGTTAACCTTACCCATGGAGGTTGTACCAACTCTGCTGCATTGTCACCAGCTCCAGAGGAACTGTATAGCAGTGGTGGTCATCAATAGCCGCAACCTGCGGGATGCGTCACGAGAAACAAGAATAATCCCCAGGTCCCATGTCCAGAAAATCCCTTAGAAGAGACTTAGTAAACTGAAAATCCCCCTTTTTATTAACATCTTCAGGGTCACAGTCTGGGTCACGCCACCGTGACATCTTGTTCCCCTCCTCTTGACCAACACCATCAAGCCTGGCTCCAAGTACCCCATGGCCCCCACGGGGCGCGTCATTGCAGGTGCATTTACAAACCTCAGACATTTGCATAACTCCTCTAAGCTTGTCTCAGGTTAAACAGGGGTGTGAGGCACCGCCGGCATGGTCCCCATGGCCGGGGAGCATCACATGGAGGATCAAGGTATGATCCTGTCCACACTAGCCGGTTTTACTGTGATGATGCTGTGTGAACCTACCTGGAACATAATGTGTTAAATCTGAGAGTGAGTGCTGTAAATCTGACACATAGATGAGCCTGATGAGCGGCTGTATGGGAACCGTGTGTCCTAATTGGTAGCAGCCCAGGTGGGTGTCCTGAGTAATAGCAGCCCAGGTGGATGTGTCAGTGTGGGCGTGGCAGGCACGATAAAGAGCCTGCCAGTTGATTGAATGGGAGATCATCATTAGCAAGACATTCATCAGCCTGAGAGCACCAGAAGAGAGATTGAGCCACAGATTGAGATCTAGCCTGACTGAGAGCAGAGCAGTGCAGGGCTCTGTGGTGTGCGGACATGAAGGGAGCATGCTAGCTCCATTCCAGTGGCCAGAACCTGGGTCTTGACAGCTCCTGCAGTGGGGAAGCCATGGCTGAACCAGGTGGATGCTGATCCAGACGTGTGGCGAGATACGTCCGAGAAGGAGCCCTTGGGGATGCTTGGTCTACCCGTGACTCAGGTAGCGAGACCCGGATCCGTGCCTGGTAAGAAGGCAGTTCCCGTATGCTAGAGTGAACTGTGTACAATGTGCGTAAAATGTGCCAGGCGGGCATAGCCGCCATGGGGTCCGACTAAGTAGTCAGTGAAGGGACCCATTGAAGTGTATGTGGCCCTATGGGAGGCAGACGTATGAATTATGCCAGGCGGGCATAGCCGCCATTGGGTTTGACTAAAACAGTCAGTGAATGGACATGTTGAAGTGTATGTACCAGTGGTCAAAAGCAGGGGTTAGAAGGGCTCCTAGACTAGGGAAACCGTGGTTGAACCATGGGGCGCTGGTCTGGACGTGTGGCGAGATACGTCAAGGAAAGAGCCCTTGGGGGTATGCATGGCGTACCCGTGACTCAGGTTGCTCAATCCCTGTTCTGAACCCAGAGGAGCCATAGTCCATGGATAAGTATATGAGGGCTGTGAGCGTGTGAAAGGACGTATGTGATCCATGGATGCTTATATGTTGGATCACATGCGGTGTGAAAGAGCCCCGGCCAGGCTGGTTTGGACATGTGGAAAGACACGGCCAGAGGGTGCCTGTATTCCGGGGTTGTGTAGAGCTGGATAAATAAAGCCAGGCGGCTGGTACTGCCATTGGGACCCACAGGGCCCTTTGATGAATATGGTTACTTATGTACTGCTAATGTATGGGGAACGTGTAGATAGGCCGGAGGCCGTAACCACCACGGGAGCGGTTGTTAGTGCTCCAAGGGTTTGAAAGAGAGGTGGCGACAGGTCCGGGGTAACTATAGGACGTTATGTGCAATATATGTGTTCTGAAATGTTATATGTAAATGCATTGTGTGTTTATGTACTGTGCTTATAAACAATGTGCAATGTGTCTAACATGCTACCCGGGTTATATTATGTGTGTGAGCAAAAATAAACGGGTAGACATTGGTTAAATTATAAGCACGTGTTGGTGTTGTTATGCCGCAAGCGAGTTCCCTGGGTCGCTACCTCACAGGGGGTATCACACAGCAAGATATCCCGCTGTGCCCACAGTACATTGTTTGATGATTCATTTTAAGTAGATTTTGAGAATCTGCATCAAAATCTGCATGTCTATCCATAGGCCAGCAAAGCCTATGAGAGTTCAGAAGTGCTGTGCCAACAAGTTTTTTTTTCTTGCAGATTTGGTGCAAATTTTTTGGCAGAAAAAGAAATCTGAAACACAAGGACAAAAAAAGCAAGGTTGGCACAACACTTGTGACCTGTCCTAGACTTTGCTGGCTTCAAGATGAATACGCATATTTTGATGCAGATTCTCAAACTTTGCATCAAAAAAAGCATCACATAACGCACCATGGGTACAAGGTCTAAAGGCCACTTTACACACACAGATATCTGTGTCCAACTTCTGAACAGATCTCTGGTTGCAGTGAAATCATGGACATATTGCTCCATTTATACACAGCCACAAAATGGAATAATGTGTCCATGATTTCACTGCAACCAGAGATCTGTTCAGAAGTTGGACACAGATATCTGTGTGTGTAAAGCGGCCTTAGGGCTCGGACACACTCATCTGAGTTTCACTGAGGAGACTCTGAAAGGGCTGGAGCAGTGACCCTGAACGGCTTCTCCCTATCTGGGCGGGGCTGTCAGCTGCTTGTGTTTTTGTGCAGCTCCACACTCCCCGTTTAGAGAGGGAGAGGCCGTTCAGGGTCACTGCTCCAGCCCTTTCAGAGTCTCCTCAGTCAAACTCGGATGTAACTAGGAAAGTGTGTCCAAGCCCTTAGGGTAGGGACACACTTCAGTTCCTGATCAGTTTTCCTGATCAGTTTTTTTGATCAGTGTTCATCAGTTTGTGTGCCAAAACCAGGAGTGAACCTTGCAGAGAAAAAGTATAATTGAAAGATTGACACCTGTGGTGGGTTTTGGAGTCACTCCTGGTTTTGGCACACAAACTGATGAACACTGATCAGGAAAACTGATCAGGAAAACTGATCAGGAACTGAAGTGTGTCCCTACCGTAAAAGAACTTGAGGATTCCTTCAAGGTCTGAACACAGTATAAGTTTTCAAGATTTCCTTGGTGTTGCACAGCTGCTAATTTAATCACCTGAAGTGGTGATGATTCCAACACCTTGTGTAATGCCAAGTAAATCCTGAAAACATGCATTGTTTTCGGCCCTTGAGAACTGCACTTGGCCAGCCCTGTTCTTCTGGATTGGGTGTAGTGTCTTGTATTTCCGTACCTTAGACTATCAGGCCAGAGGCGTGCGGCTTGTTCACCAGTCTCTGAAGGGCAATATTAAAGCACCTGTTTGCAGTAACAGTCTAGCACACAAGGAGTGAACTAAAAAAAAAATACTTTAACACAGACTATGAGTCTCAAACACAAAAATAACAATACACACAATATATAAATATAACAAAAGTCCCACAGGGATCAATCAGCAGCACACAGACTGTTAAAATGCAGGAAAGTCCATAAAGCGAAGAGTCCATTAAAGTCTTTGAGTTGGACCCCAAAGGTTGCATGCATGCCCAGTAGGGGAAGCACAAACAGGGCAAAACGTGGGGAGGGGAAATATAACTTTATCAAAAACACAAGCCTCGGTCAAAGAAAAACTGAAAAATAAACAACTCAAAAAAAGTCCTTCTCTAGCCAAAATGCCAACTAAGGGATGGGTCATTGACCAAACAAGATGCCTTTTTTTAAGAAAATTCCATTGTACATGTTGTACAAACTATCAAATAGCTTTCTCAGCATTGCCTGAAGGCCAGGGTTGCTGATGGTACTCCACTGACAGATGGTCATGGGGGGGTTGCATGGGCGACTCCTACTGGGGCATTCTCTGTCACAACCTGCCCCCCCAGCACACTCCATCATGCCCACTGATGGAGAAGATGATGGAGGAACTAGGGGATGACCATGCCCTTTAGGACACACATTACCTGCTTGAGGAACACCGACAGGTCCTCTCAGTTTTGGTGCAGCTGACTGGCCAACCAAGATAGACCTAGTCTGCACCATAAGCAATATTTCCTCTAGGTTGGCCTCCTGCTACTATGCAAAGTCATCGGCGGTGCCGACGTAACGTACACCACCCATGAACCACCCCTTGCTGCCTCCCACCTTCATGAAAGTGAACTCCTCACAAGATGATGCGTAGTCATGAAGGAAGATTGTCCCACAGAAGGATGGACCAGTTGATGTAGCACCAATGCTCAATACCTGGTTCCACTTTGAAACCAAACCCCTTATCCTGCAAGAATGCTACCACCTTGCCTTAGGTACACTGGTTGTAGAAGTCATTGCCCTTAGGCACATGCAATCAGTCCCGGGCAATGACATCTGTGAGCTGAATCTCCTCAATAAGGGAAACAGGGCTTTCTGCCTCTGCCACCTCCTCCTCTTCTCCCTCATACATCTCGTACTGCTCATCATGCTCATGAATTTGCTGATACAGTGGCTGCGGCACTAGCTGCAAGTGTAATAATGCCAGGCACGCTGCAAGATCCTCCTTAGTGTGACATTTGCTGCTACTCATATATAAAAGAAGAAAGAAAAAAATAGCTTCACGATCGCGCTGTCCTCAAAGATGATAAATCCATGTGCCCATGGACTCCGACCAACTCTTTATTCCACTGTAAACTCTACGCGTTTCATGTACACACTGTACACTTCCTCAGGAATTGAAGTTAGGTAACTTCAACTCCTGAGAAAGTGTACAGTGTGTACACGAAACGTGTAGAGTTAGGTAACTTCAACTCCTGAGGAAGTGTACATTGTGTACATGAACCGCGTTTATTTATATATCTATATATATAGAGATTTATTATCTTTGAGGACAGCGCGATCGTAAAGTCGTTTTTTTTCTTTCTCCTTTTATATATGATCTGCTATACCGGTGGATTGCTGCAGTTCTATGGATGCTGTGGATTTTACTCGGAGGTGCTTATGGTTGTTGTGTCCCACACAACCAAACCAGGTGAGTGGATCCATATAGAAAATTGACTATATACATTTGAGAAAAGACCCTATAGTGCACTTTCATCCCCTCTATTATATCTGCTGCTACTGGTTGGCATTGGGAATGGCTCACCTCCTGACTGTGAGCCTAGTGCTGGATTCTGACTTCGCTACATATGAAGCCCAATTTGGGTAGTGTTATGGAGCTCAAGGTGACATATGTGTCCTATGTGGGCTGCTCCAATTCTGGAGCTGAAGCACCCTCTTTCCCTGCGGTGGTGAGGAAGATGACATCCTTCAGAGCAGGCATATCTATATCACTAGTTGCATACTGCAGGCATACAGTATCAATTTGCAGCAGAGTTTGGCTGCATTGTACTGCACTGCTAATATGTTGCTGGGTTCTGCGATGATACCTCTTTGCTTTGCCTCAGGGCCTACCTCTTTTAGTGTAAAGACACAATCACTTAGAGGATATTATTGCTTTCACAATATTGTTGTCTAATCTTCATTAACCCCTACATTGGGTGGGCTGCAGAAGACATCTGACTTACATTTCAAACTCCTTTCCTCATGCCACATGTAACACCTGGGCTAGCGGTTGGGTGGAGTGATTTGACACCTGACATATTTAGAGGAGAAATAAGGAAAACTAAATAGTTTATTCAGCTCACCAGTGTATCTGGAATGCTGAATAAGGCTAGTAAGCAGCAATGCTCTGAGAACTGCCCTCGATGTTCAGATGTCATTTTAATCTGTGTGCTTTTTATTTCATTTTAGTTCACATTCACTGGTCTAGGCTGTCTATGGATCCCCTGTGGAAGTAGTTTTTACTACTATTGGAACAGATGGATTTCACAACATTTAACGATTATGTAAACTGTGTTATGTTTATTTATTGTTGTTAACTTGTGTTCCTTATATTTGAGTATATTACTTACTTCTTCTGTCTGTGATATTAGGTGATGTGAGGGCTTATTAGATGGGTTGTGAGCTCTGCTCCATCTAATTAGGCGGTGAGGGTTAATTTTCTTCACCGCAAGTTAATACATGACCGCCCACATCCTTCCTAGGTCTGTTGTGCCAGTGCGCATGCGTCAAAGCTGCGGTCATGTGACCGTGACGCGGCCACAATGGGGTGGCACCCGGAACCATGACATCAATAGAGGGTTTTCCTCCTTCCGGGATGCAGCCCTGCGGCCGCGTCGTGGTTTACCACTGGCTGTGAGGTGTAGACATTTTATGCGCCGTGATTGGCCCGGACAGTACACAGGTATCCTTAAATAGCTCTGATCCCTGCACACATGCACCACAGCCCCCTGATGAAAGCAGGGAAACACGTGTCGGGGTTTCCCTGACACTCAGTCTGCCACAGTCACTATGGGTATGAATTTGTGATGTGATACATTACTCAGGAAATGCTGAAAGCACATTGCGATACTGGTGGGATCTATTGGCTTATTGGGGCTTTGGTCTTATGAAACATTGATTGTTAAACAGCTTATTTTGTATTGACTACTGCTCAGCCATGTATTTATAGGTCTGGTACTAGAATTGCTCTATTGTACACTGCTAAAACTGAGTTTTATATATTTTTTGCATACTCTGTGAGTTGCATTATTGGCACTGCGTGTCTCTCTCCTCCCTTTTTGCCTGACTTGTCCTCTGTATTTATTTACATTATCAATTCCTGTTTGTTGCACTGCACTTTTTCATTAAAATCAGAATTTTAACTGCATACAAACTTGAGTTTTGATTCTATATATTATTATTATTATTATTTATTTATATAGTGCCATTGGTTACATGGCGCTTTACATAAGGAGTGGGGGTAACAAGGACAGGTACAGTGCATATGAGCAGTCAATGCTTGCTGATACACGACGGGAGAGGATCCTGTCCATGAGGGCTCACAGTCTACAGGGGTGGGGGGGACAGGAATGCATTTATACATATTTTGGTCCATTGTTTTTAGAAAGTGTAGATGTAGTATCCAATTACAACAGAGATCCTGTTGGTTCCCTACTAAGAAATTAAATGCTCAAATAAGTTCAATATTAATGATACATTTAACACATTTGTTCACATGCCAAAAGTCTGTATTGTAAACGTATGCAATGAAATGAAATATAGTAAATGCACATTTTCAAGAAGCAATATCCATATATCCATATTAGTGTTTCATGACTGTGAACAGAACTATAAGACCATGTATGTGAAGATATAATGGCCCAATGCTAATTTTATATGAATTGCCATCACATAAGTGCAGAAGAGACGTCCGTGCACACTGCTGACCCTCTGCAATACAAAAAGTTTGCTCTCCAAAAAAAAATAACTAAGGCTAGGGTCACATTTAGAATGCACATTACGATTACCGCATCCAGATCCGGATGCGGTAATGTAATGTGCATTCAGACACATTTTGGACACAAAATGTGTCCCTAAACCCGCATCCGGTAACTCATAATGTGCAATCCGGTTGCCGTATGCTTTGTTCATCCCTGCTGCTACAGGAATGAGCAAAGGGTTATTGTTAATAATAGATGTTGGCAACATGTCTGTAGGGAGTGCCCACCCTCCCTACAGACATGTTCTAAACATAGATCGTCATGTTAAGGGTTAATTTCTAAAATTACAGTATTGCCGGCTTTTGTCAGCTTTTACTATTTGAAATGACAGGCGGCGGCTCCTGGCTGTACTGGAGTTTACAGTACGCAAAGTGTGTAAGCATATTACAGGGCTACATCCTCAATGAGGAGCTGTCTGTGGTGCTTACGCAAATTGCGTACTGTACATGCTGCTATCCATGGTGCTGAAAGTTTTAACATTACTTCTATGGCGGTGCGCTGGCCATAGAAGTAATGTTAAAACTTTCAGCACCATGGATAGCGGCATGTACAGTACGCAATTTGCATAAGCACCACAGACAGAAGAACCAGCAGCCACACCAAGACCCCAAGCCAAGCCTCAGTCGCTGATCCAACTTACCGACATTCCGGACGAAGTCACCTGGATGCGAGGGAAGCAAGCTACAGCCTACAGAGGAAGAGCCACTGACCGCTACAGCTCCACTGGGAAGCCCATCTGCCGCAACTGTAATCGCACCGGTCACATCGCCAGGCGCTGTCCTTTAAACGGGCAGTCCCTGGGGGCCGGGGCCAAACCTCAGGACTAGATCAATAGGGCCCAGCCCTGCAAGACTTTCATTGGACAGAGGCCGTTTCTGTCCATTGTACTGGAAGGCATCCCGACACCTGCTCTACTGGACACCGGGTCACAGGTGACCACCATCCCCTATATCCTTTACAGAAAGTATTGGGCTGATGCAGAACTGAAACAGCCTGAGATAGATCTTATTCTTAATGTATCTAATGGTGAACCGCTCACTGTGTGTCACGTTGGGAGCGGGAGAGGCACTCAGCGTAGGACCACGACGGGGGGGGGCAATAAGGAGTCCCTAAAGCTATGGGCACAAGAGGGAGAGGGTGACCCCTAGTCTTACTGGGGCTGACCCTGTCTGCCCTAACGTCCCTATACAGTTTCCTCAACTGTCGCCGACCACGAACCTCGTCCCTCTCTGATCCTAGCACTACCTTATCTAAGGATCAGATGGAGAGGTTCACTAGACCCCTCCACTAACAACTAAAGACAAACACAAGGAAAAAACAAACAATGGGGAAAGAAAACACTTATCTTGCAGCAGAGCACAGCAACCTCCACAACCTCAGCTTCTGCTGGAGCAAGGATAATGAGTGCACAAGGAAATATCACCTGCACCGAGGGAGGGCAATGAAACTCCTTATAAAGGTGGGAAGAACCTGCTGGGTCCTAGAGACCCAGAATACTGGTGTAGAAACCAGACCGAGCACAAGACCTTCCCAGCCGTCTCCCCATGATAGGGAGATCTTATCATACCTTCTCTTTATCTACACAGAAGGTAAATGCCCCTGCAAGACGGACCGTCCTCAACCTTATGGCTGATTGGCCAAACGCTGGGACCGTCTGCGCGTGGCCTCTACCCTGTCATCCGTGCCACCCGTGACAGTACCCCCCCTGTCCACGAGTGGCCCCCGGACACTCAGGACCAGGCTTATCCGGATGGGAACGGTGAAAAGCGCGGACCAGCCTAACGGCGGAGACTTCCGACGCCGGCACCCACATCCGCTCCTCAGGACCGTATCCCCTCCAGTGCACCAAATACTGAAGAGAACGGCGCAACCTGCGAGAATCAACCACCTTCGAGATCTCAAATTCCAAATTCCCCGCCACGCAGATGGGCTCCGGGGGCAAAGGAGACGGGTTAGACGACGGCACATACGGTTTGAGGAGCGACCTATGAAATACATTGTGGATTTTAAGAGCGGGAGGTAACGCAAGACGAAACGCCACGGGATTGATAACTGCGGTTATCTGATAAGGGCCAATAAACCTGGGCCCCAACTTCCAAGAGGGCACCTTCAGCCTCACATTCTTGGTAGACAACCACACGTAGTCATTCACACACAGGTCCGGACCTGGCGCACGCTTTTTGTCAGCCATACGTTTGTACCTGTCGCCTAAGAGCTTCAAGCTACTCTGTACCCCCCGCCAAACCGAGGAGAGGGATGAGGTAAATCGGTCCTCCTCAGGAACTCCGGAAGGACTAGTACCACGAAAAGTACCAAACTGAGGATGAAACCCATATGCACCGAAGAACGGTGACTTGCCAGTGGACTCCTGAAGACGATTATTAAGGGCAAATTCGGCCAAGGGCAGATAACTCGCCCAAGTCTCCTGATTGTCAGAGACAAAACACCTCAGATAAGTCTCCAAATTCTGATTCATACGTTCGGTCTGTCCATTAGACTGAGGATGAAAAGCAGAAGAGAAGGACAAAGCAATTCCTAAACGTGCACAAAAAGCCTTCCAAAACTTGGAGACAAACTGAGTACCACGATCAGAAACCACCTCGGAGGGAACTCCATGAAGCTTCACAATCTCACTTACAAACACCTGTGCCAGTGTCCGAGCATTAGGAAGTGCGGGCAGTGCCACAAAGCGAACCATCTTACTGAATCTATCAACCACTACCAGCACTACCGTCTTGCCTGCCGACGCCGGGAGATCGGTGATAAAATCCATTGACACATGCGTCCATGGCCTCTCAGGAATAGACAATGGCAAGAGAGAACCAGCCGGACGGGTATGCGGAACCTTAGCCCGTGCACACACACTACAGGCAGATACGAATTCCGCTACGTCCTTCCTCAACCCCGGCCACCAAAAGCGGCGAGATAAAAGATCGAAGGTGGCCCTACTGCCGGGATGCCCTGCCAATACGGAGTCGTGATGCTCTGACAGCACCCTGAGACGCAAAGATGATGGCACAAAAAGTCTCCCAGAAGGACAGGAGGCAGGGGCGCCCCCCTGGACCTTCAACACCTCCCCCTCCAGATCAGGGCAAAGAGCAGAAACAACCACCCCCTCCTGTAAGATGGGAACGGGACTTTCATGAGCACTACCACCCGGGAAACTACGCGACAACGCATCAGCCTTCACGTTCTCAACCCCCGGACGGTAAGTGACGGTAAAATTAAATCTCGTGAAAAACAAGGACCACCGAGCCTGCCGGGGATTGAGACGCTTGGCGGACTCAAGGTAAGACAGGTTCTTGTGGTCGGTAATAACCGTGATAGGATGGACAGCCCCCTCCAGCCAGTGACGCCATTCCTCAAAAGCCAATTTAATAGCCAACAGCTCCCTATTACCAACATCATAATTCCTCTCGGCCGACGACAACTTCTTGGAGAAGAACGCGCAGGGCACCCATCTCCCAGGCGAAGGGCCTTGCGACAATACAGCCCCCACCCCCACCTCAGACGCATCCACCTCCACCACGAAGGGCTGAGAAAGATCGGGCTGACGGAGAATAGGCGCGGAAACAAAACAACGCTTTAGGGAGGAGAAAGCCCGGCGAGCAGACTCCGCCCACTCGGAAAAATCTGTCCCCTTCCTAGTCATGTCCGCAAGAGGCGTCACCAGCACCGAATAGTTCCTAATAAATTTACGGTAAAAGTTGGTAAACCCCAAAAAACGTTGCAATGCCCGTAGATTGTCCGGTTGTTCCCAGTCCAGCACCGCCCGGACTTTTTCCGGATCCATCCGAAAACCCAACGGCGACAGGAGGTACCCCAAAAACCGTACCTCCTGAACGGCGAAGACACATTTCTCGAGCTTAGCATACAGCTTATTGTCCCGTAAGACCTGTAACACCTGCTTGACATGGGACTGATGCGTCTCCAAATCGGGGGAATAGATCAAGATATCATCTAAGTAAACAACCACAAATCTACCCACCAAATGATGGAATATGTCATTGACAAAGTGTTGGAAAACCGCAGGGGCATTAGTGAGCCCGAACGGCATTACGAGACTTTCAAAATGGCCGTCCGGGGTATTAAATGCCGTCTTCCATTCATCCCCCTCTCTGACCCTAATCAGGTTGTAGGCCCCCCTCAAATCCAACTTGGAGAACCATTTAGCACCCACACCTTGACTGAATAAATCAGGAATCAGAGGGAGGGGGTACGGATCACGGACAGTAATCCGATTCAACTCCCGGAAATCCAAGCAAGGACGGAGGCCCCCATCTTTTTTCTTAACAAAAAAGAAACCAGCCGCAACCGGCGAGGTTGAGGGCCTGATGTGACCCGTCTGCAGACTCTCGGAAATGAAATCCTTCATCGCCTGTCTTTCCGGACCCGATATAGTAAACATCCTAGCTTTGGGCAGTTTAACTCCGGGAACGAGGTTGATTGGACAATCATATGCCCGATGGGGGGGCAGGTCTTGGCACCCCTTCTCTGAGAACACATCCTCATACTCTGATAGGAACGGGGGCAGAGATACAGCAGACAACACCGAAAACGAGGTAACCAAACAATTCTCAGAACAAAAATCACTCCATTCCACAATGTCCCGGGACTGCCAATCCACTACGGGATTGTGTTTAATCAACCATGGCAAGCCCAGGACAATGGGAGCGGGGAGACCGTCTAGAACATAGCAAGATATCGTCTCTTGATGTTGGGATCCGACCGTCAACTTAATGTCATGTACGATATGTGTGAGACTACCTTGAGCAAGAGGTGCTGAGTCGATGGCATAGATACGGATGGGGCGAGACAATAAACAACAGTTAAGCCCATGAGCGTCTACAAAATGAGCATCCACCATGCTGACCCCCGCACCACTATCCACAAACACAGAAATACCCTCCGTTGTGCCCTCCAGCGCCACCTCCGCACTTAGGAGGAAACGGGAAGTACAAATGGAGGATACACACACCTCCCGCTCGACCACCTCCACACCCCCCATAGTCACAGAAGGTCCAGGCCCCCCAGTCCGTTTAGGGGTGTAGGGACAGGCCCCAATAAAATGGTCCCCTTTCCCACAGAAAAAACAGACCCCCTTCCCCTTGCCCCGGGAGGTACCGGAGGAGAACCTCGAGGCTGCCGCTCCTCCTAGCTGCATAGGTTCCTCCGCACTCGGGAGGAACGACTCACCCTCCGCGTGACCTCCCGGTAACCAGGAATCACCACGAGAATGGCCCCCAGTAACAGGAGGTCTACCCCTCCGCTCCTGGAGGCGTCTATCCATACGAATAGCTAACGACATAGCCGCATCCAGGGACGGAGGGGTTTCATAAACCGCCAGAGCATCCTTCAGCCTCTCCGAAAGACCCTGACAAAAGTGACTCCGGAGTGCCGGATCGTTCCACTTCGTGTCCGTAGCCCACCTGCGGAACTCAGAACAATATGATTCCGCCGACCGAGTCCCCTGGCGGAGATGGCGCAACCTGGATTCAGCCAAAGCGACACGGTCAGGGTCATCATATATGAGGCCCAGGGCGTCAAAAAATTCATCCACCGAGCGGAGACAAGTAGAGTCCTGTGGCAGAGAGAAAGCCCAGGACTGGGGATCTCCCTGCAGTAGCGACATAATAATTCCTACACGCTGCTGCTCATCACCAGTGGAATAAGGCCTAAGCCTAAAATATAATTTACAGGCCTCTTTGAACACAGTAAACTTATCTCTACCTCCTGAAAACCTGTCAGGGAGGGCAACCTTAGGTTCAGGTCTGGCCTGACCCAATGCTTGATTCCCCAAGACACCATTTTGCGGTTGCGGGCCCTGTAAAGCCGACCGAAGGTCCGCAACCTCCAAAGACAGGGACTGCAGCTGCTGGGCCAAAGCAGACACAGGATCCATAAGGAAAGGAAGAAAAAATCGGTTCCTCCCCTGTCCTTCAGTTACAGTATCGGCAGGTGATAATGTCACGCTGGGAGCGGGAGAGGCACTCAGCGTAGGACCACGACGGGGGGGGGCAATAAGGAGTCCCTAAAGCTATGGGCACAAGAGGGAGAGGGTGACCCCTAGTCTTACTGGGGCTGACCCTGTCTGCCCTAACGTCCCTATACAGTTTCCTCAACTGTCGCCGACCACGAACCTCGTCCCTCTCTGATCCTAGCACTACCTTATCTAAGGATCAGATGGAGAGGTTCACTAGACCCCTCCACTAACAACTAAAGACAAACACAAGGAAAAAACAAACAATGGGGAAAGAAAACACTTATCTTGCAGCAGAGCACAGCAACCTCCACAACCTCAGCTTCTGCTGGAGCAAGGATAATGAGTGCACAAGGAAATATCACCTGCACCGAGGGAGGGCAATGAAACTCCTTATAAAGGTGGGAAGAACCTGCTGGGTCCTAGAGACCCAGAATACTGGTGTAGAAACCAGACCGAGCACAAGACCTTCCCAGCCGTCTCCCCATGATAGGGAGATCTTATCATACCTTCTCTTTATCTACACAGAAGGTAAATGCCCCTGCAAGACGGACCGTCCTCAACCTTATGGCTGATTGGCCAAACGCTGGGACCGTCTGCGCGTGGCCTATACCCTGTCATCCGTGCCACCCGTGACACTGTGATGGGGGTTAGAGAGGTGCCCATAAAGGTGGGGAGGGTGAAATTACAGAACCAAGGGGTCCTTGTAGTAGCAGAAGCCAGTAATGCAAATGATCCTTATGTTGTACTCGGTACCAATGTTGTTAGCAATTGCATGGAGGAAATTTTGTCTTTGCTTCGACAGATTGCTGAAACTGCCAGACCTGGCCAGAGGAAGGTCCTCCAGCGAGAGAAATTGGTGCAGCACAGGTAACCAACCCGATACCTATTGTGATACCCCCAACGAGTGAAATGATGATTTTGTGTCGAGCAGCTATAGGTCTGAGAGGGCAGGACTATCAAGCGTTAGTAGAGCCCGTTAGCACAGAGCAAAGACCTACACTGTTGACAGCCAGGGGGGTGGTTGATGTACACAATGGGAGTGTACCTATTCGCATCTTAAATTGTGGCAGGGAAGAGGTTAAATTACCCAGGTATATCACCGTTGCCAAATTATAATCAGTCAGTAACAAAGAGATCCAAACAGCAGCTCCATGTCGGAACTGACACCACTCCTGTGTATGAAAAGCAAGGTGTATACAGGGTAGCCCAAGAATTTGAACAAGTCTTTAGTAAGCATCCACTTGATTTTGGTAGGATAAAAGGGGTACAACATCACATCCCCAGAGGAACACATCCACCAATCAAAGAGCGGTACAGGCGTATTCCACCTGCACATTATCAAAAAGCCAAAGAAATGTTACAGGACATGAAAGACGCAGGGGTTATACGAGATAGCTGTAGTCCCTGGGCAGCTCCATTAGTCCTAGTCAGGAAAAAGGATGGCAGTATGAGGATGTGTGTAGACTATAGGCAAATAAACTGCATAACACACAAAGATGCTTACCCGTTACCACGTATAGAAGAATCTTTCGCTGCGTTGAAGTCTGACAACTACTTCTCCACCTTAGATCTCACTAGTGGGTATTGGGAGGTGTCCGTAGCCGAAGAAGATCGAGAGAAGACGGCATTCGCAACACCTATGGGCCTATGTGAGTTCAACAGCATGCCCTTCGGACTATGTAATGCACCCGGAACCTTCCAGAGATTGATGGAGAGTTGCCTGGGGCATAAGAACTTTGAGACGGTACTGCTGTACCTGGATGATGTGATCGTGTACTCCAAGACCTACGAGGAACATGTTGCCCATCAAGGAGAGGTGTTCGAAGCTCTGGCCAAATACGGTATGAAGCTGAAACCATCAAGATGCCACCTGTTAAAGCCAAGAGTACAGTACCTGGGACACATAGTCAGTGCTGAAGGCGTGGCCCCTGATCCAGACAAGGTGACAGCAATCAGAGAATGGCCAGAACCCAAAACCATCAAGGAAGTACATCAATTCCTGGGTTTGGTGGGCTACTACCGAAGGTTCATCAAGGAGTACACCAAGAAGGCTGCTCCTCTGCAAGACCTACTAGTAGGCCAACCCATGAAGGGCAAGTCCAAGGATTCTCCGTGGAGTTGGGGTAAGGAACAAGAGGAATCGTTCCAGGTGATGAAGGAAGCCCTGACAGGAGAAGAAATCTTAGCTTACCCGGACTACAACCTGCCATTCCTGCTGTATACAGACGCCAGCAATGTGGGACTTGGAGTCGTCCTTTCCAAAAGCAAGACGGCAAGGAGAGGGTGTTCGCTTATGCCAGCCGAAAGCTGTGACCCACAGAGAGAAACAGAGAACTACAGTTGCTTCAAGCTGGAATTCCTGGCCTTGGTCTGGGCCATCACCGAGAGGTTTAAACACTATCTAGCCTCTAGCAAGTTCACCGCCTACACGGATAACAATCCGCTCACCCACCTGGAAACTGCGAAGTTCGGAGCCATGGAGCAGAAATGGATGGCCAGACTCTCCAACTATCAATTCACCATCAAGTACCGGGCTGGGCACCAGAACGGAAATGCAGATGCTCTATCTAGGATGCCTCACTTATCTGAAGCGGGAGTAGATGAAGACGAGTTGGAAGAAGTGGAGTTACCTGCCTTCCATCATGTAAGAGTAACCCAAAGCCAGCAGACTTGTGAAGACTTCTCTACAGAGACAGTGAAACTATTACCTCACTTCGACTGGGGAAAGGCGCAGGACCAAGACCCGGCTGTCGGTCTCATCAAGCAAATAAAAGTGCAAGAGTTAGCGAAGCTGCCAGCAAACCCTCCGTCTGATGCCAAACATCTGTGGAACAAACGAAGTAAATTGTTCCAGTACCAGGATAAATTGTGCCGGCGGTACATAAATCCAAGAACCCATGAAATGGCGTGGCAGATCATCGTGCCGAAATCAGATGTCTCCGTGGTCTTAAATGCTTACCCTAACAAAACTGATCATTTCAGATGGAAGAAGCTCGAAGTGCTACTAAAAGACAGATTCTTCTGGCCTGGTATGCGGTCATCCGTTGAAAAATGGTGCAGAAATTGTCAAGCTTGTATCTTGAGAAGAAAAGATGTACAGAGCCAGAAAGCTTCGCTTAATCCTATCGTAACCAACCAGCCTCTAGAATTAGTCGCCTTGGACCATGTAAAACTGACGTCAAGCAGATTCAGCTATACATACGCCTTGACAATGGTGAACCATTTTTCCAGATTTGTGATGGTTACCCCTGTAAAAGATTTGACAGCTGCAACTGCTACAAAAACCTTCCAAAAAGTTTTCTGCAGACCGTTGGGATATCCAGAACGTGTTCTAACTGATCAAGGACCAGCATTCGAAGTAGAGATCTTTCAAGAGTTTTGCCAGATGTATGGGTGCAAAAAGATCACAACGACCCCGTATCATCCTCAAACTAATGGACTCTGTGAGAAAATGAATAACATCGTCATCGACATGCTGAAAATCCTCCCGTTGGAAGAAAGGAAAGTGGGTGGCAGAAAGGGGGTGGGTGGCAGCCTGTACCTTGTCCACTGAACACTGTTCATTTGTATCAAAACATTAGCCCTAAGGGCTGTGTCATGGTTGACGCATTGCAAGGGCCTCCAATGAAAATTATTATTTAGGTAGGACTACTGTCCTGGTTGGTCCTCTACACAATGTGCATTCTGTTTAAAAAAATAGTCCTAGGGGTTGTCATGGTTGACGCAGGAAGACTTCATCCAAGGACCTCCAATGACAAATATTATTTAGGTTGGACTACTGTCCTGTTTGGACCACTGCACAACGTGCATTGTGTTTCCACAAATAGTCCCTAGGGTCTGTGTCATGATTAACACTGGAAGACACCATCACAATGGCCTCCAATGACAAATATTACTGAATGTAACATTGTTAAGATGTTGTTGACCTTGAAGTACATGTGGCAGATGCAGTAGTAGAATAGAAATGTAAGAAGAAGGAAACAGGTTTGTATGGGAAGTAATGGACATAAACAGCAGTAGCATAAATAAACAATTTTGGTTAATTTAAGTTGGCTTTTGTCACGTGGAAGTATTACAAACTGTGGAGAAATTCAGTCATTGTTGAATTTAATCAGAGTAAGCCTGTCTGCATTTTCCAAAGAAAGGCGTGTGCACCTATCTGTGATGATTATCCCAGCAGAACTGTAAACACGCTCTAACATCACACTAGTAGCAGGGCAGTGTAGCACATTCAAGGCATATAAGGACAGGTCGGTCCTGCTGTGTAGCTTGAACACCAATTTATTGAAGAGAACTGAAGCGTCAGGAAGGATGCAGGTATGGTTACTTAAGTACTCCTTGACCATGTTGTTCAACTTTTCCCTCTCTGGCATTGTGACAGGCACAGATAGCCCTTGCTGTTGTGTTAGTTTATTGAAAATGGCCAAGTTTGTACATATTTCCCCCACCTCTGTTGGACTTGGTGTGCGTGTCTCTTCTCAGTAGCTGTTGAAAAGAGCCAATACCTCTGCCACCAGTGTTGTCTGAGGGTGATGTTTTCAGCAACTGATCTACAACGGCCCTCTTGAAGGATTCCATTTTGCAAGCCTTTGCTGAAACCAAAAGGAGAGAAGGAAATTTTTCCTTGTACCGCGGGTCAAGAAAGGTGGCCAACCAGTATAGGTTGGTTGCAAAAATGTGTATCTCGTGAGGGTCTTGGGACAGACAGTTGCACATGAACTGTGCCATGTGGGCAATGCTACAATCCGTCAAAGGTTCTGTGTCCCCAACAGGAGAAACATAGCAACATAGTAACATAGTAACGTAGTTTTTAAAGTTGAAGGAAGACTTTAAGTCCATCTAGTTCAACCCATAGCCTAACATGTTGATCCAGAGGAAGGCAAAAAAAACCATGTGGCAACAATAAGCTCCACATTGGGGAAAAAAATTCCTTCCTGACTCCAGATACGGCAATCAGACTAATTCCCTGCATTAACGCCCTATCAAAGAATGTAGTATATATAACCAGTAATATTATTGTTTTCAAGAAAGGCATCCAGGCCCTTCTTAAATGTTAGTTGTGAGTCAATCATTACAACATCATGTGGCAGAGAGTTCCATAGTTTCACTCCATAGTCTCCATAGACTCCATAGTCTCCATAGTCTCAAACAATAGCCTTCCTCTCATCACACTGACTTACCTTCATCTCCTCCTATCCAGCCCATCCATGCTGGACAGACATGAAGCTAGTGTTGGGAGTCTCATTCTCCTCTTTGACATCCTCATCATCACCCAGTGTTGCCTGAGAATATTGGCTGGGCTGGGTAGTATCACCCATTGAGAAATCTTGCTCCATAGTCACCTGCTGGGCATGCAAAGCTTCCTCTTTCAGTTTATGCAGCGATCGTTTCAACAGACAGAACAGTAGGAAGGTTGCGCTCATAATAGCCTCATCACTGCTCATGATCTTGGTGCAGTACTCAAAGTTTTCTAGAACCTCACAAATGTCAGCATTCCACACCTACTTGACAGTTGTTATGTGTGGTGGCTGAATTTTAGTCTGACGGGCATGTTAAAGCTGATATTAAGCTTCTTCCCTCTGCTGCTCACTAATCCTTTCCAACATTTCATAAGTTGAGATCCAGCATGTAGTCGGGTCACAAATGAGTCAGTGATGAGGTAAATTCAAGCTATTTTGCAGCACTGCAAGACCAGCAAGAATGGTACAGGAATGCCAGAAATGGGTGCTAATACAGCATACTTCTCAAGTAAGTACGACAAGTCAGGGTATGTTTTTAACAACTTATGGACAACTAAGTTCAGAACGTTTGCCATGCATGGAATGTGTACCAGCTTACCCAGCTTTAGAGCCGCAACCAGGTTCCGCCCATTATCGCACACAACCAGACCGGGATGGATGTTCAGCGGGGAGAGCCACTGATCAGCCTGTTTGTGTATCCCTTGCAACAGCTGTGCTGCAGTGTGTGGTTTATAACCTAAACAGATGAGCTTCAGCAGAGTGTTACTGCTTTGCCAACACACTGCTCCACAGAGGATGAGAAGCAGGAGGATGAGGGTAGACAAGAAAAGGCATATCAGAAGTTGTGCCTGCTATTCTTAGCATGGGTAAGATGTATGATGTTCCAGTTTGCGACTTTGTTACACCCTCCACCAGGTTCAACCAGTGTGCCATGACAGAAATATCTTGTCCCTACCCACAACAACTTGTTCACATATCTGTTGTTAGGTTTACCTTCCCGGTTACAGTATTGGAGAGAGCACAGTTGATATTTTTTAACACGTGCTTGTGTAACACAGGGATGACGCACCAAGCAAAATAGTGGTGGCTGGGAACAAAGTATCATGGGGCAGCCACAGCCAAGAGATCACGGAAAGAGTCCGTTCCCACAAGCCTAAACGGCAACATCTCCACAGCTAGCAATTTGGCAATGTGAACATTTAATATTTGTGCCTGTTGGTGCGTGGCTGTGTATTTATGCTTACTTTTCAAGCTCTCTAGATGGGCAAATGTACGCTTCGCTGGGACAATGAAGTGGATGGGGTTGAGCTTTGCTGTGTCTGTGCAATTGCAGCTTGTGGGCAGGAGTTATGAGTGCCTGCTTCCTGTATAGCAGATTGTGAAGGACATAGCACATGCGAAATGGTAATGGTTTGAACCACTGACACAGATTTGGTACCCTGGTGTTCCATCCACCTACTGGGGTGCTTGGCTGCCATGTGTTGGTGCTAAGGTTATCTTTGCCCTAACCTTTACTCAGCATGGTATGGCAGATGCTACAGATTACAATGTTTTTCTATGAAGGACTATCAGAAAAAATGTTCCATATAGCGGTTGAATGCCCCCTTGCCTTGACTTGAGGCACAGTAGGGGTGCTCTTGGGAATAATTGAACCAGTTCTCACTTTCGTCATATGATTACCCCTTCATGCATGCATTTATTTCTACCTATCCATCTTCCTCTGTGCTGCTGTGTTTATCAAGTTTGCCAATGGGCCAGGTTGGATCAGTGAACTCATCATTGAACACCTCGTCTTCCATCTCATCCTGCTTCTGAGTTGAGATTGTAGTAAGCTGACCTGATGGCAACTGTGTCCCATCATTATCATCCTCCACCTCTTGAGACAGTAAATTACATTGCTCAAATTGGCTTTCTTCTGGCCTTGGGTGCTCATATACAGTATTTGTGCATCATTGTCTGCTACCTCCTCACGTTCCTCTTGAATACTGCATGCTGAGAGGCCAGAGCGAAAAGAAGGATATGTACAAAATAGATCCTCATAGTAGCTAAGCTTGGGGTCATATGTCTTCTGTGATTCATGATGGGGGAGGAAGGAGGACCAGGTTGAAGATTGGATGTATGAGGCTATGGCTATCAAAACTTGACTGTGTGGAAAAATTTGGTGCTGCTTGAGAAATGAGTAAAGAGTTTGTCTGCCATCAAAGACAGAATCTGCTTGTGCACTTCTGGCTTCCAGACATGTTTACTTTCCAGACAGGGAATTTTTATTTTTACAGGAACAAGTAGAAGCATCCACCTTCTTATGACCAGTCAGAGACTCAGTGCCTTGACAGGCACCATTGTCAATGCCATGCCCATGTCCACACTCACGTTAGCATTTTGGGTTTTGGTGACATATTGGTGACCTTTGGATGGCACAAGCCAAGCTAACTGTGACCCACCAGGGCCTTGGGATACTCAGAGCTGGGCCGGTTAGTTCTTGGGAGATCACGGTGGCAGTGAAACCGCTCCATGACCCCTGTGCATGCAGTTAAAGGGGATTATTGATTATTTACAGGGGAAAGTTAACTAAGCCACCTGTGGTGTTCAGCCAGGGACAGCCGACACTGCAGTTTCAGACCGCTGGGACAGATGGCAAGGCAGCCTGGATGGTGTCGGTCCCCACAGGCAGAATGGAGCCCCAGGGCAGATGGAAAATTCAATAGCAGGGACAGGGCTGTGATAATGAACAGGGCCACAAGGCATGAAAGGAGGAAATGCAGACAGTTCGAACAGTTCTTTACCGTTACTTGCTGTACGGGCAAGGTTACCCAGGCGGGTACTGTGCTTCTCCAGAATGCAGCCAGGTTAGTCCCCAGGCGATTGGGATCACTCCTTTCATGGGCCTTCCCAGGTCGCTCTTCCCTCCGCTGGCTACTCACCTCTCCAGCATAACGCCATCGTGAACAGGGTCCCAGGCTGATGGCCTCGGGCCTTGTCGGGTGTCTGCAGCGGCATGTCCCCTGGCCCTAGTTCTAGCCACTGTCCTGTGGATTATCCATGGTTTGTGGCCACTGCTCCTGCAAAGCCAGTGGCCTCTGGTTTTCCAGGTCAAGGCCTGGAGCACCCAAACCAGATCAGGTTCGGTCCCCTCCAGCAACCAGTCCCTCCGGCCTACTTGGGTAAGGACCAGATTTGGGACACACAGGTGGATCCCCCGCTCCCGTGTCCCCTAGGACTCTCTCAGCCATGCGTCCGCTCCGGATGCCTTCCTCAGACGTTCTCTCACTTCTCTCTGACTAGTGTCTAACCCCTCCTTCTAACTAGTAGATGGGGCTCTCCCTCACAATAGGGTCCACCTGAATCCACTAGCCTGGAATTGGGATGATGTTGTGTGCAATACTGTGTGTCTCGGGTTTGCAAACCCTCTCACCTGAGAACGGTGACACCACAAATATGGAGTAGGGGCAGCATCACTCTGGCGACCAGTCCAGAGGGGCGCCGCACAACATCTATGTGTGCTGAAAAGATAACTGTTCTAATATGGAAATACTGGAACAAGACTTTAATGTCTCCCTTCAACAAAAATTCTCCTTCCCTATACTATAGTGCCCTAGTCACAATGGTTTTAGCTCCGAAAAGAGCTGTGGAATTCTGGTATTATACAAGTACTGGAACATTGGTTTACACTCTCTCTTCGCAACAAACTCTCCCTCCATACACTACACTGACCTACTATACACTCCATGTAGCTCTGAAAAGAGCTTTTGTGTTATGTAGATTCCAGAAACACTGTTTCTACATGCTGCTTGCTCTCTCCCTACACTACTACTGCGCTGGTTCCAGATTGACTGTATGCAAGATGGCAGGGGCAGGGCTTATATAGACCTTATGATGCTTGGCGGCCAGCCAATCATAGCAATGTCACAGACAACATGGCTGCAGAATTACTGTGATTGGTTAGCAAGCCGGTTGCAAATCAGGCGCCAAACATACTGGGCAGGAGATTCGAGGTGAGGGCGCAAATACTTGCAATGTAACGAGTAGCATGAATATGGCAATATTCATGCAAGTACCGAATAGTAACGATTGCACTTGCTCATCTCTAGTTATCACATAAAATGACACATAGCAGATTTATAATATTTGACTTAGTCACTACATACTTTAGACTGTAAAGCTTATTAAACATCTGTAAGAAGGGATTTAGATAACATACTGTATAAGCTATTTCCTTTTTCATAAATAAAAAATAATTTCAGGGCTGTATTTTTTACTGTAAATATTGCATACATTAGAAATTGTCAATCAGAGGCTATAGATAAAAATAGGTTCATTATTAGAGAAGCTAAATAATATTAAAATGGACTATATAGAAATAATGTAAAAATAATGAACATGCTTGAAATTAAATATGAACATATCTCAATTTCAATGTAAGATTTAAATAACTACTGTATCAGACCACTTCGCTCACTCAAGTGGAAAAAATAGTTTTGGATTTATATTTACTTAAAACAAGTGAGTACCTGTTATTCCATAATTTACCAAAGAGAGAATTAGTTCAGTTGACAGTACTCTGACCACCGATGCAGCTTTTGTTCTTACTTAACCTAGTTAGTGGTAATATGCCTAATAAAAGGGACATAAAGAGTGTAAAAAATATATTAAAAACTTTTCAGTGTCCAGGATTGGGTTTTTGGAGGCTCATAAAGTTTAAAATAGGGCCAATATGTTTTTTTTTAAAGGATCAGGAGAAGGGAGAGCGTTAAATCCCCATTACACATAGCGATATCACTAACGACATCGCCGCAACGTTACAGGTTTTGTGACGTAGCAATGACCTTGCCAGCGAAGTCGCTGTGTGTGACACTTAGCAGCGATCGGCCCCCCGCTGTGAGATTGCTGATCGTTAATGAATGGCCTTAACCATTTTTTGATTGGCGATCTCCCACTGGGCATGCTGGATCGCTGTGTGTGACAGGGGCAATGACCAGCGAGCTCCATGCTTCGCCCAAGAACATCACAGATCCCAACGACTGTTGGGTGTCGCCGCATCGCTGGGTAATCGCTGGTAAGTCTGCCTGTGTGGCATTTCACCAGCAATCATGTAGCGACACACCAGCGATCCCTGCCAGGTCGGATCGTTGTTTGGATCGCTGGTGCATCACTAAATGTAATGGGGCCTTTACCTATATGATTGTAGATAGTTGGGTAGTAGGCTGGTTTAATTATACTCCATTGGGAGGGTTCTTGTAGTACATCTTTTTGATAGGTGTGGATACGGACCCTATCTCCCACCTGTGACTCCTGTCCTCTCTTATATTGTGTAGTTTTTATTAAAAATTGTCCAAAGAGACATCTTTAACAAAGCAATTTTATTATACATTCTTATTAAACTTCCCCTTTTCAGGGGCTTTTTTAATCAGTTTAGCAGCGGTGTGTTATTTATGTATCTTCAAAGTAAGATTTGCCTGTTTCTTTTACAGCATCATGTAATGCTTGAGAACGCTTACTAGCATGAGTCCTGTAATAAAAGCAAGTCTCATAATAGTCATAGGTTTAAAGCAGAATTTTCGACAGAAGATATCATTTAAAGGGGATTTTGTAGGATGGGGCCTGAAAATGTCTTCTATTGATCTCCTCGTTTTTCAGCTGCGTAATCAGCTCGCTCATGACTTCCTTTATCCTCATGAGGAAATGATTGATGTGCCAGACAATAGCGGCTGCTCTCATCAAGTGCATAATCTGCTACCTACAATGCATGCCATCAAGGATGCAATACATTTACTTATCAGCCTTTTGTGGGGTGATGGGAGTACTCTGCCTTAAAGGACGAGGCTGTCTCTTATAATGTCAAATTCAAATCCCAACCCTATTCTATTCAATTGAAATGCTTTGCTAATTATTGCATGTTTAAAATTATTTATATCTAATAGAGTTTTCTATGCACTTTTATTTAACCTACCAAAAAGTCATCATAACTCTCTAAATTAGGAAGTCAAACAGTATAAGCAAGATTTATAAATATGTTAAAACATCAATTTATTTTAATTGGACGGGCTCTCAGTAGAGATGAATGGACCCATGGAAGTTCAGATTCTGGGGTTCATCGTGATTTTATGTAAAGTTCTGCTCTGAACTCAAACTTCACCTGAACCTCAATAGAAGTCACCGATTAGGCAGTTTGGTTCTCTGCCCACATGTAGCCAGCCATAATCAAAGCATTTCCAGGGAAGGGAGGGCAGGGTGTGATCATTTTTTTTTTTACATTCCACATCAGATAATGGTGAGCTATTCAAACACTGCAGGTGACTTGCACTGGGCTGAACACCGAGTGAACCCGAGTTAAACAATCCTCACTCCAGTGCTTTGCGTATGTAAAGCACCCAAACACCAAACCCAAACACTGAAATTTTTCGTAAAGTCTGTGTTCAGTACAAACATCAACCTTAAAGGCAGGTTCACTCATCCCTAGTTCTCAGCAATCAAATGAAGTGTTGAATAATTGATAACTCCCCCTTGCATTTGTAAATTCCCCTGCAGTGGCTCAATAGGGGAAATTAACTATTACAAAGATCACACTTAAAGGGAACCTGACCCCTAAAATTGAGCCCCGGCCTTTTAAGACCTGTCCCTCCACCATCCTAATCGATTTCTAGCCATCCCTTTGTCTGAAAAAATGGCTATTTGTAAAGTTTATATAAGTTAGTTTTTTACCTGCAGAACTGCGGCTTCTCATTTCTTGAGAAGTCACACAGGGCGTTCCCTGTGCCTTCTCATCGCCGTCTGCAATGTAATTATTCACGCCCCTATGGGCGTGCTAAACAATACAGTGCCTCCACGTAATTGTAGATGGGCAGTATAGCCGCTATGACGCTAATCGCGTCATATCCGGCTATACTGACGTCAGTACACCCAATGTGTGTACTGCTTACTTCGCGATGCACATTGTGCATGCGCAAGCTTGGTATTTGGCAGCTTGTCTGTGATGAGCTGCCGTAAACCAAGCTCGCGCATGCGCAATGCGCATCGCAAAGTAAGCAGTGTACCCACCTGGATATGGCCCATACTGTTTCTGCATACATGGCCAGATCTATCATCGAATGGGAATACTACATCCATCTGATGACCAACTCCCAGCATTTGCCCAACTTTATATTTTCGATACTGCTACCGCTAACGAACAATGCTTACAATGTAAAGAAAATCAAGAATGTCATCCTACATTGATGAACATTATTGCCCTTCAAATACAAGCTATCAATCCTTTTGTGGCAGCTTATCACATGTTATGTGATGTGGAACAACAAGAACATATTAAAGCTCTACAAAACGGAACTGGCATGCCAAACATCACCATGGCTATTAAACAAGATCGTACTCAAGACCCTCGACGTTACAATAATCCCACTGTCAGTGAAGTCGCCGTCATCTTTCAAAATGACAATGGTGAGCCGCCATTCAATAGAGACATATTAATTCATTTAAATCCGGATCCACACAACCCTTTAGCTCCAAAAACACAACAAATCAGCATTCTCCATAGTAATTTGGATGCCCTCCTATATCCCATATTTTTCCCTTATGGAGACCAAAGGTGGCATGATGGACTCAAGCAACAAGGATAGAGTTCACACAGGATTACACAACTCCAATACTATTGCTATATGTTATCTGTCAGAAATTATTTTAATCCACTCCTCAATGGTGGTAAGCTAACACAGCAATACTTTGTAGATGTTTATGTCAAAATCGAGGCTAATTGTTTACATTACATCCAAAAACACAAAAAAGATTTAAAAGTGGAGGATTACTGCCTACTTCAAGAAGATTTACTCAAAAAATCTATTCAAAAGGACATCCCAATTGGAAAAAACCGTCATTTTATTATCTTCTTTTGAGGGCAGTCCCAGAAACATGCAACAAGCTAACAGGATGCTATGGCTATTGTGACAAAGTATGGTCGACCTGATCTATTTATCACCAAAATGGAGTGAAATTACTACACATTTAGAACCATGGCAGCGTGTTGAACACAGACCTGACTTGGTTGCGTGCGTCTTTAAAATTAAACTGGAATCCCTCTTAAAAGACATTAGCAGTGGATTATTTGGAAACGTTACTGCAATGGTCCATGTCATTGAATTTCAAAAGCGTGGTCTCCCATACGCTCACATTTCAATTCTTCTTGATAGCCTGTCTAAATTAAGGACTGAGGAGGACATAGACAATATTGTGTGGGCTGAAATCCCAGATGCTACTTACTACCCTCAGCTCAATAGCATTGTTCTTCAACACATGATTCATGGTCCCTGTGGAGAACACAACCTGAATTCTCCCTGTATAGATCTTGGAAAGTGTACCAAAGGTTTTACTAAACAATTTCAACAATCTACCATCACACCAAAGGAAGGCTATCCTACTTACCACAGACCCATGGGCACAACATATGAACACCATTCTAAGACGATTGACAATTCCTGGGTAGTTCCGTATAACCCTTTTTTATTCACCCAATACAAGTGCCATATTAATGTCGAAATATGTGCTTCCATTCAAAGTGTAAAATATTTATTCAATTACGTTTACAAAGGACATGATAAAGCCAATCTTGAAATTACCCAAACTAACATCCAACATGATGAAACAAACCAATTTGTCAATTCCAGATATGTTAGTGCTCTTGAAGCAGCGTGGCGAATATTTGTTTATCCTATGCATAAACAATCTCATACCATCATTCGCCTAGCGGTACATCTGCCTCATTCTCAACCACTATATTTTCATGAGGATGACTCTGCCGCCAACATCCAACAAAAACTCCATACCAATTAAACACTTATGGCATACTTTAACCTTAATAAGATCGACCTGCATGCACATAACTATTTCTAAACAAATTCCTGAACACTATGTTTGGAAAGAAGGCACATGGGAAAGTAGAAAACGAGGGGGTCACACAGTTATTGGAGGAATGTATACTGTTAGTGTCAAAGACCAAGAACCATACCATTTATGTTTGTTGTTATTGCATGTAAAAGGTGCAACCAGTTTTGACAGAATTAAAACCGTCAATGGAGTTACACATCAAACATTCAAAGAAGCTGCTTTAGCGCTAGGATTATTATTAGATGATAGTGTGTGGAGAAAAACTTTAATGGATGCCTGCATTCTGAACACGCCTATCCAACTTCGCAATATGTTTGCTTACATCTGTATTTTTGGCCCTCCCACAAATTCACTTGAGTTGTGGAATGAATTTAAGGAACACTTTTTACAAGACTACTGTCATGCATACCACACCAACACTGACAAGTGTGTCAATTGTGAATGATATGCTATGAAAGATGTCCAAGATGTCCTCATAGTTCATGGAAAAACTTTTGCTGATTTCAATTTACCATGCCCAGCAAAGAAAACACAACAACTCCTACCACAGTATGATTAGGAATATGAGTTAAGAACAGCTGCGGAGATGAAAGAAACTCTAAATCAGGAGCAACGTTTTGCCTACGATGTCATTACTCAAGCTTTACAAGACAGCAGTTTAACACCAAAGTGCTTTTTTATTGACAATCATGGTGGCAGTGGAAAAACCTACCCATACCATCTACTTATACATTATCTAAGGAGACAAGGAGACATTGTGTCACCTGCTGCCACTACAGGAATAGCGGCTAGCTTGCTTCAAGGAGGCCGAACTATCCACTCTCTGTATGGCATACCAATACCTATCAATGAAACATCCGTTTCCAGGATTAAAAATGATACAGATGCAGGGAACCATTTGCAGAGTACAAAACCTTTATTATTGATGAGTGCACAATGGTACAAAAAACATGCATTGAATGTGATCGATAGACTTCTACGGGACATCATGACAAAAAATGTGGCTCAGAAACAAAACACCGTTTGGAGCTAAAGTTATTGTTCTTGGAGGAGATTTTATACAATGCCTTCCCGTCATCGCTCATGGAACAAGAACAGATATTGTAGATAGCTGCATTAAATATTCGCAACAGTGGCAATTTTTTACTCGACTGCCGCTGTTCAACAACATGCGCTCCACTGATTCTGAATACAGCAGTTGGTTGCTTAAACTGGGAAATGGTGAGCTATCTAATGAATACAATCTTGGTGATGATGTCATTGAAATTCCTCAAGACATGCTCTGCACTGGCTCTATAGTAACCTACATCTTTGGAGACAATATTTGCATTGATGTTAATAACAGCGAAAGCATAAATACTGCTGCATCACATGCTATACTATGTCCAAAAAATGATGACGTTGATTATTTGAACTCTTAAGTCATGGATCAACTGAGTGGCGATTATACTGTATATACCAGTGATGATTCTAGCGATGGTGATGAAACTGATGAATGTGAAAACTACCCAGTGGAATTTTTAAACTCACTGACACCATCAGGAATGCCATCACATTGGCTACAACTTAAAATTGGCACCATTGTCATGCTATTACGCAAACTAAACACCAAGAAAGGTCTCTGCAATGGTACTCAGCTAATTGTCACTGCCTTACTCGGCAACATCATACAGGCTAAAGTCATTACTGGCTCAGCAGAAGGAAATATTGCATTTATTCCACGCATCAGTTTGTGTCCTTCAGAGACTGGGTTACCTTTTAAATTAAGATGTCGACAGTTTCCTGTAAAGCCGGCACTTGTAATGACCATTAACAAATCACAAGGGCAGACCCTCAATCGAGTTGGCATTTTTCTACCTGAACGTGCATTTGCCCATGGTCAATTATATGTTGCATTCTCAAGAGTAAAGCAACGCTGCAATGTTAGGGTCAAAGTGGTGGATACACCACTTCAAGGAAAATTAATACCTAATAATCCGAAAATATTTACTCGAAATAATGTTTACAAAAATATGTTTTACTTTAAAATAATTTAACTTCTTCGCTAATGGACTTATAGATAGATATATCATATATCAATAATACCTGTATTTAACATTGATGTAGATAATATTATACATAGTGTAATACATGTAATACATAGAGATTTGATAAGCTGATAGATACAGTCATATGAAAAAGTTTGGGCACCCCTCTTAATCTTACTCATTTTTATTTGTTTAAAATTGGGTTTTTGCAACAGCTATTTCAGTGTGATATATGTAATAACTGATGGACACTGTAATATTTCAGCATTGAAATGAGTTTTATTGTACTTACCAAAAATGTGAAATATGCATTAATTCAAAATTTGACAGGTGCCAAAGTATAGGCACCTCAACAGAAAAGTGACATTAATATGTAGTAGATCCACCTTTTGCAAAAATAACAGCCTTTAGTCGCTTCCTGTAGCTGTTAATGAGTTCCTGGATCCTGGATGAAGGTATTTTTGACCATTCCTCTTTACAAAACAATTTCAGTTCAGTTAAGTTTGATGGCCGCCGAGCATGGACAGCCCGCTTCAAAACATCCCACAGATGTTCAATGATATTCAGGTCTGGGGACTGGGATGGCCATTCCAGAACATTGTAATTGTTCCTCTGCATGAATGCCTGAGTAGATTTGGAGCGGTGTTTTGGATCATTGTCTTGCTGGAAGATCCATCCCCGGCGTAACTTCAACTTTGACACTGATTCTTGAACATTATTCTCAAGAATCTGCTGATACTTAGTGGAATCCATGCGACCCTCAACTTTAACAAGATTACCGGTGCCGTCATTGGCCACACAGCGCCAAAGCATGATGGACCCTCCCCCAAATTTGACACTGGGTAGCAAGTGTTTTTCCAGGAATGCGGTGTTTTTGTGGCGCCATGCATAACGCCTTGTTGTATGACCAAACAACTCAATCTTTGTTTCATCAGTCCACAGGACCTTCTTCCAAAATGAAACTGGCTTGTCCAAATCTACTTTTGCATACCTCAGGCGACTCTGTTTGTGGCGTGCATGGAGAAACAGCTTCTTTCGCATCAAACTTCCATACAGCTTCTCCTTGTTCAGTGTGCGCTGTATTGTTGACCGATGCACAGTGACACCATCTGCAGCAAGATGATGCTGCATGTCTTTGGAGGTGGTCTGTGGATTGTTCTTGACTGTTCTCACCATTCTTCTTCTCTGCCTTTCTGATATTTTTGTTGG
The DNA here is from genome assembly GCA_033576535.1 of Allobates femoralis. Lineage (NCBI taxonomy): Eukaryota > Metazoa > Chordata > Amphibia > Anura > Aromobatidae > Allobates > Allobates femoralis. Next base: position 359,440,889 of record JARQOC010000002.1, read on the forward strand.
CCTGCCACTTCTGGCCTTTACAAGAACTGTCCCTGTGGTCTTCCATTTCCTTACTATGTTCCTCACGGTGGAAACTGACAGGTTAAATCTCTGAGGCAACTTTTTGTATCCTTCCCCTGACCAACTATGTTGAACAATCTTTTTTTTTCAGATCATTTGAGAGCTGTTTTGAGGAGCCCATGATGCCACTCCTCAGAGAAGATGCAAATAGGAGAACTACTTGCAAGTGGACACCTGAAATAGCTTTTCTCATGATTGGATACACCGGGCTATGAAGTACAAAGCTCAATGAGGTTACCAACCCAATTTAGTGCTTCAGTAAGACAGTAAAAAGTAGTTAGGAGTATTCAAATCATGAAAATCAGAAGGGTGCCCATACTTTTGCACCTGTCAAATTTTGAAACAATGCATATTTCACATTTTTGGTTAGGGCAATAAACCTCATTTCAATCCTGAAATATTACTGTGTCCATCAGTTATTACATATATCACACTGAAATAGCTGTTGCAAAAAAACAATTTTAAACAAAAAAAATGAGTAAGATTAAGAGGGGTGCCTAAACTTTTTCATATGAATGTATATTAGACATAAATAGTCTGTTTCATAGATATGTCAGATACTCATACACATAAATAGAAACAAACATAGGTATTTAGATACAAGAAAAAAACATTAAAAAAAGCTATATAACATAGGTTATAATTATACTATTAATTTAATTCTTTTATATAGTGCTATTAATTCAATACATCAGTAATGCTGTCCCTCTTGAGGGTCACTATCTAAATATCCTAGCTACATAAATACACAGGTGTGATACATTTACACATATTTCTAAATCTAAGATTAACACACATTTAGTATAAGAGGGGAGATGTGTATAATCCAAATACTTTTATTTGGTGATATGAACCCAGATGTTAAGGTCCAGCAGCATAGCTGCTGAGAAATATTATTTTCTTTTACAACAGGGACTGGTTTTTGTGAACAGCTAAAGAGATGGGCGGGATGACTGTTCACCACATCTCCATCTCAAGGTGTGCTGCTCTTACTGTCACACAAAACATCCTCAACATCACATCACCATCCTCCCGATGCGATAGCATCGGGCAATAATCTAGTTCAATATAAAGTTGAATCTCAATAAATGAGAATTAAGAGTTAATTTATTCAGTTATTCAATACATAAAATGAAACACATAAATTATGAAGAGTCATTACAAACAGTGTTCTATTTCAAGTGTTTATTTATGTTAATGTTGATGATTATGGCTTACAACCAATGAAAACCCAAAGGTTATTATCTTAGGAAATTAAAGTAGGGAGGATGAAGTGTTTGAGAGATAAAATATTACGTAAATAGGTATCAGAGGCTTCACCTTGTATGGCTGTGAGAGTCACAACCACTATGAAAGCAGATCACGGCTGCTGCAGTCCCCAGCATGGTGCATGTAGAGTAGGGAGGATGAATGTTTAAAAACCACACTGCCGTATTCCATGAGACATCAAAGGGTGACTATAATATTGATATATTAGTAAATGCATTTCAGGGCTCTCTGGCTCCATCCCCAGATCAAATCAATATTATATTGCCATGTTTCAGGGTGATTTAGGGAGCCCTGAAATGTGTTGGCTAATAAATCAGTATTATATTCATTGATGTCTCGTGGAATACGGTAGTGTAGTTTTTAATCCTTCATCTTCCCTATTTGAATTTTCAACAATAATGACCTTTGGGCTTTCATTGGCTGAAAGACATAATCATCAACATTTAAAGGACTAAACACATGAAATAGATGACTCCGTTGTAATGACTCTAAATCATACATGTGTTTCACTTTTTGTATTGAATTACTAACAAAAATTAACTTTTTGATGATATTCTAATTAATTGAGATGCACCTGTAGGTGGATTTTCTAGTGGGTACTACACCCTGTACAGGTGCCGCATCACTCCTCATAAGATGGCCACCTTCTTCTGTTGCTAACCTGCTGATGGGCGTCCCCACTCTCGCGACTGAACAGGGGTAGGGGTTGACTGTGCCAGGTGTCACTGTTCACAGGAGCACGAAACTGCTGCACTCCACAGGTTACTTACTTTGTTTGCTCAGGTCCTTTCCTTTTTTTTTACTCTTTCACATGAGCTGAAACAGCGCAAATCTAGTTCTTTTGTTAAATACATCACAGTGTATATAAAATTATTCAAGCTTTGTTTTTTAAAATACTTAAAAAATTCAGAAAAATAGTGAGTGTTACTGACATCTAGTGGTCAGATGTTATCGTTACAGGTGTGACCCATATTCATAGTTACAACTGAAGATTATAGCTCTGTTCACCCTCTTACATATTTACACATTCACAGATAGACCTGTCAGTCTATTGGAATAGTTGTACCAGTCGAATACCATATTTTTCAGACTATAATGTGACGCCACCACCAGAGGTACTGCACTCTCCCATTAGTGGGAGAGTTGGGCATCTGATCTCCAGGTACTGGGATGGTGCAGTTGAGCTTCATACACACACAACACTTAGGACCCCGGGACGGTGGTTGGACCCAGAGAGAGGACCCAAGCATAGCCTGGAGGGAAAGTGTAGAGTTAAAAAGAGAGAGAGGAAAGAACATTGCAGAGAAAGGAGTGGAATTGTCGAGCCCACTGGAACGGGGTACTCGGTACCGGACTGGGTCTGCTACTGGGGAAGTCACGGGTGGTCCTGGTCCGGACCGTGTCTCGGGCCGGCAAATAAAAGGGGATATTTACAGGGGATTGTCAGTCGTGACGCCACCCACTGTGTGCGGCAAGTAGTGGGGCCGCCGCTGCTGCAGAACCTCCGGAGATGATGTAATGGCAGCGTAGATGGTATAGTTCCCGTGGGCAGAACTGTATTCCCCGGGGCAGTGATGATGAAAGTCTATGGTGTAGTGTGCAGGCTTGGTGCTGAGTGCAATTCACTTACTGGCCAGATGCTGCAGGAATCCTTCCTCAGTAATGGAGCTGGCAAGCTGTGGCTCTGCAGGTGGAGGGTTGTTATAATCCTGTATGGAAGGAATAGTACGCTTGCAGAGACAGACAAGAGAGACGTATTCTGGGTTCTCCGTGTTTACTTCTCAAGTTCTCAAGCTTCAGTTACAGCTCAATACAGTTGGTTACAAGTCTCAATACATGGGCTCACTCTCCTCTCCGGGGTTCCCTTTACTCTCTGCAGCCAGGTCTCTTTCTCTGTGACCCCTCACTCTGTCTCTGTGTCCTTTCCGGGCTGTTAACGTTCTCTGGGTTCACTTGGTTGTGCGTGACTCCGGACAGTATGGCGGTGACTCGGGCCCCTGTGGGTCCTCCTGTTTGTCACTGAGCGGCCTGTCCTTTGGGGTAGGGACCCTAACGTGTAGCTGTGGTCCCCCGTCGGTTGTCTGGGGATGCCGGGTGAAACTACGGTCCCCTCTAGAGCCGACACTCTACTCAGCCCAGCCTCCAGCAGTCCTCCCGTGTGAGGCTCTACCAGGCTCTCTCTACTGTGTCTTCCAGTGTCATAGGAGGGCTACTCCGCCTGCAGTCTGTCATCTCGGCTGTAGTTCTAGGGCCCGGGTATCACCATCCCTCTCTGTCCTCTCACACTCCTCGGGATCTGGCTTCGGACAGGCTTTCTCTCTCCTCCGGCTTGCACTGGCTCGGTACAGATTCTGCGCTCCTACACCTCACTCTTCCAGGACGTGTGATTCCATCTTTCCTTCTCAGCTTAACGGCCTACTGCTGTCTCTCGGCCTGTGCCGTGCTCCTCAGCCTGCTGCTGGTCTGTGTCTTTGCTGCTCAGCACCCTGGGCCTACTGACTCCTTCCTCCTCCCCCTTCACTATTTCTACTGTCTGTCACCTGACTTCGTGTGTGCCCAACCCACTCCTCTAAACCCACCACCCCTCGCCTGCATAGAGTTCCTAGGCTCCGGGCTGGATGCTGCCATCTACTGTACATGGGTTGTGTGGGCAGTGAGGGTGTTGGTGTGCAACTGTCGTCCTACCTGCCTGGCTGCAGTTCCCTTTGTGGCCTCCTGGACGCAGGGGCGCCACAGAATGGAGGTCAGTAGTGTAGGAGTGGTGTTGTGCTGACTCCTGTGGGTTGGAGCACAACCACGCTCGCCCCGGGAGGGAAAGACCAACAGGTGTAGAGGAGGAAAGGAGCCCTTGGGGTACGGAACGAGATGTAAATCCCCATATGCCTGTACTTGGCAAGACAGGACTGGTGGATGACACAGGGACCTGGCCCTGAACACGGCTCAGATGCTTTAGGCCCGAACCGTTGAAGAGAAGTCCCCAAGTTTCTAACGGGAGGTGTGGCCGAACCCTCGACACAACTTGGTGAAGGTGGCTGAACTAGGGAGAAGTGCCCGGAAGGGGTACAACTGAGCACCCGTGGCTGTCGGTACGGTACCTGAGCTCTGCTGCGGAGGCACTGAGAAGAGTGGCGAGACTATAATATAGAAACTTACCATCAATGCCAAAAGCAAAAAACCAACACAGCACTTGGTAGGATGCAGTCAGACCCCATTATGTAGCGCAAGCCAAGGTGCAAGCAGATAAATCACCTCAACCTAGAAAAAGAGGTGCAGCTGGGCCCCATGGGGCGCCATTCATCTAGTGGTACAGAGACATTGTACTGAGAGCCCAGTTGGTCGGGTGGCAGGATCAGTGGGTAGCTGTCAGACACTCTGCATCATATGTATCAGTGTAAATGGTGTCCTATGCAAGACCATTATGTGCATGGCAAGTCGCCTCCCACATCTTTTTGTAGGTTGAGGTGATTTATCTGCTTACACCTAACGAACATCTGCTCAGATACGAACTGACTCCTCCATCCTGCTGCCCTGGGGAAAACACTCCACCTGCAGGAAGCGGAACCATCCAAGCTGTCGGTCACCATCCCCATAGGTTCTGAAGCAGTGGCGGCTATCCTGGTCTCATACCGCAGGTGGCATCACGAATACCCCTTTTCCCTGTCATCCTCTGCCATCTACTTCGTTTGTTAAATGACACCGCCAGGGTCACGAGATCAGGTCTTGGCCCCCGTCTGTCCCTGTGAAAAGAACCGAGAGTGAAGAACAACTGCTGCTCAGTTTCTGAGTACCCTCGGCCCTGGAGTGGGTGCGTCAACCAGATGCACATTTTTCCCTTCAAATTTTGGAGAAAAGTGGGGGATGCATCTTGTAGTCCAATATAAGAGCGGAGCTAATGGTCGAGTAGGGTCAGAAGAGCAAGTCATGGTCCCCACTGAAGAATCTGGTGGCTGGAGCAATCATGTGTGCCAGCTAATTAATGTCATGAATATTCACTTGTTCCCCAGGAGCACCTCTCAGCACTAAAGACAGCACATAGGCTCTGCTTGATTGTTGCACATGTGTTTGGGCCTGTTCTGCTCTTATCCATGGTTGCTGGTTGGGCAGTGTGGGGGTCAGATCTGATAATGTCCGAATGTCATGTCCGGACCTGGTCTGCCTTTATCTGCGCTGCTTTCCTGGCGCCATGGGAGTAGTTCAGTAATGCTTCAGGTACGTGTGCATTTGATATGGTTCTGCTTTTAATGCATTCAGGAGGCCGTAATGGCACAGCGTATTAAAAAATGTAGAGTAGGACTGCCCCATCTGAGAATGCCGTGACGTGGCGGGGTAGCTCAAAGAATTGATCAATTGTTTACCAAATGTCTCAGTTTAAAGTACAGTTAGAAATTATGTGCACATGCACTTTCTGTATTGTGTGCTAACCATAGGCAGCGCTGGCTTCTTGGCTTTTTTATTAGCACAGAGAGATGGGTATGAGGAGCAGTGAATACTCTGTTACTCTAATAGCTGGCACACGTAGCTGCTCGGTAGCTTACTGCACTTTTGGAGAGATCATGCGTGGGCTCTTATAAATGGAGGAGCAGGGTGAAGCGGTGGTGGCAAGTTAATCAGCATCACGCTTGTGCTGAAGCACTGCCATGAAGACAGGGGCAGAGCAGCACATGTTTGATACCTTATAACTAGGGATAAGCGAGTAGAATCGTAACTATTTGGTACTCGCCAAATAGTAACAATATTCGGGCTAATCGCTACTCCCCGAGTTTCTTGTGATTACACGGGAGTAACGAGTAGTCCTTTCACTTTCGCAGTCTATCTATACACACCTTAGAAAGTGCAATAAAAGTGAATAAAAGTTGTTAAAAAATAAAAAAAAATATCATACTCACCTATCCGACACCTGCATCGGGACCGGCAAAGAAGACATCCGATCAACGACAAGGACCTGTGAGTCTGACAGCCAATCAGATGGCCAGACGTCACAAACCACCTGATCGCTACCAGCCACCTGATTGGCCAGATTGCCAGGTCTTGAACGTGCATCAATGACCTGGTAATCTTGCCAATCAGGTGGCTGGTAGCGATCAGGTGGTTTGTGGCGTCTGGCCATCTAATTGGCCAAATCGCTACCAGCCATCTGATTGGCTGTCAGACTCACAGGTCCTTGTCATTGATGCAGGCATCGGATAGGTGAGTATGATATTTTTTTATTTTTTAACAACTTTTATTCACTTTTAGTGCACTTTCGCAGTGAATATATAGATACACTGTGAAAGTACTCACCCGGCCCATTCATTAACATTCGACTTTCTATACTCACAATGAGTACCGAGTTTCGATTAGTTCTGTACTCACTCATCCCTACTTATAACAGGTATCTTATTACAGCATTCCGCGATCTATCTACTTACTTTAATTTCTTCTGCTTAGCCCTGTCACACACCGAAAACCAGCAAGTGACCAGGCTCCAGATCCAGTTCTGCTGCTGTTGTGATGTCCTGTAATGAAGAGGCAGAGCTGGAGCATCACACAACAACACAGTGTACTGCCGCCCTGGCCCTGCCTCTTCATTACAGTACATTACATATTCATTACAGTACATCATTGCAGCACTTGATCTAGAGACCAGCCACTTCCTGGTTTTTAGTGTGGTGACAGTGTGGCTCCCAACTGGTCAGGCATCACAGTTGGAGTACTGCACCCATAGAAGAGTGTGCGGTTATCCCTGTCACAGTGGGAATGCAAGGTTTGTAGGAGGCTCCCACCCCAGCACTCCCACACTCGAGCCTAGGCAAATGGTTGGAGCCCAGTCACTGGGGGGTGAGTTAGGGTGGGAGGGAGGTAGAAAAACAGGGAGTTTTAGTTTGCCCCGAGGAGAAGAAGGAAAGGGAACCCTGAGAGAGGAAAGGGGTCTCCAAGAGAGGGGGCCTGAGAGAAGAAAAGGCAGCCCAGGAAGAAAGAGAGGGAACCCCCATACCATAGTGCCCTTACTTCATGGGCAACCCTGGTCCACCACGGGGAGCCGGCTCCGAGGACGTGCAGGGAGTCAAGCCCCTGAGCCGCCAATACCAGCCGTCGCGGGTCAGTCTACTGGCCCCGACACCCTGCCTACACAGCACCGCCACACCAGGATCGCCCACAAAAAGATGAGCCCCCTTCTTAAGAGCTGGGAAGCATGGGAACTCAACAGCACCTCAACGGCCTGGTAGTAAGGGGGTAGTGCAAGGACAGGAATCAGCAACAGGACCTGGGATAGTCAAGAGAAGGCATATCACGGGAGAGATCTTGCATCCCGCTGTGACTACCTGGCCAGCTACCTCACGAAAAAGACTTTTTCACTGTGAACTGCATTGTCATCAGAATTGTTCAGAGTATCCGTGTGTTTGTCCTATTACTACATTGCTGATAATTTACTTCAACAGACTGCATCCCAATCATCGGTGCACTACTGCCCCGAAGGCCCAGCTCCACCTGCAGGGAGCTGTTCTATCCAGGCTACCATATCATCGCCCTCCAGAGGACTGAGGCGGCGCTGGTGTCTAGTCACCAGAATCTGCAGGTGGCATCACGACAAACTTTATTTCAATTCCCATTTATGCTACCCTTTTTTTAAAAGCATAGCCCCCAGGGCACGGGTCTAGGCAGGCCACCAGTGACATCCCAACCTCAGCAAGGGCCCAGATACCCAAGTCCCCATATTCCCTGGGGTGGCACAACAGTGCTAAGCAAGAGATATTAAAGAGAGTACCCTAGCATGAGAATCTGCAGTAAGAATTAAATATTAAGCCCTAACAAATTAAAGTTAAAGCACTACCAATACTGTGCTGAACTCCTAGCATGCCATAGGATCTACAGGACATACTGAGGGCTATAGTTTTTAAAGGGGTTGCTCACTACATAGCCCATCTTATTCCCGTTGTTGCCCCTTGTGAAAGTAATAAAGACCATACATATACTTGATGCTTTGGCGGCTCCAGCATTCATTCAATCTTAAGTAGC